>WOVY01012117.1:0-40179 GCA_013436015.1 Rhipicephalus annulatus | reverse complement strand
AAGTACACTCAGGGAGCACACACAGTCTACAGGCGGCCGCTCAGGTTTGTTGACTTTAGGTAAAGTAGCAATGCTTTAGTTGCTTTCTGCGCAACTGAGGCAGATGCCAAGGTCCTAGTATCTTCTGCAACAAAATGGTCCGGGGTCAAGTCGATTCAAAACCATCCGGAGCTGGCATCGCTGTGTGCCGTAGCAAGCGCAGCTGCACAGGACGTGTTCGATGGTCTCTTCAGCTCCGCAGTAGTCGCATGTAGGAGTGTCTGCCATACCAATGCGAAAGGAGTACACCTTTGTAAATGCAACACCCAACCAAAGGCGGCATAACAGTGTCGCATCGGCGCGGGAAAGTTGTGATGGTAGCTTTATCTTGAGCGAAGGATCCAGTTCATAAAATTGACACCTTTGGAAGCTGGTAGACGACCGGAACGTGCGTGTGAGATCTCGCCAGCAGTAGTAAAGTTGTCTTGCTGCATCATTCCTTGATAGAGGAATCGGGACTACACGGTTTCTTCATGGGCTGAGCGGGCTGCATCATCGGCTAATTGATTTCCGGTAATACCGATATGTCCAGGCAGCCATTGATATATAATATCATGCCCTCGTGCAAGAGCTTCATGATGGACAATGTCTTATTTCTTGTACCAGTTGGTCATGACTCCTCCTACGCATGGCAGACTGCAAACTCTGAAGCGCTGCCTTCGAATCACAGATAATGACCAATTTTCCTGGACGTTCTTGAACGAGATATTGTAAAGCAGCCCTTATAGCAGCAAGTTCTGATGCCGTAGATGTAGTCATATGCGACAACTTAAACTTGATTGTCATTGCTGCAGCCGGAATTACAGCGGCACCTGATGAGCTGCTGGACGAGACGGACCCATCAGTGTATATCTGCGTTCGGTCTAAGTACAACTCATGTAATAATAGCAGTGTTGCTTGCTTCAATGCTACTCTGAAGTGATTGCTTTTCTTTTTGATTCCCGGAATTTCTAGACGTACTTGCGGCTGGTCGAGGCACCACAAAGGACATGCCATTCTCACAGCTGGCGTATATCCTGATGGAATGCTGTTTAGGTGCTTGGCTATGACGTCTGAAAACGTAGCACGTGGTCTTCCGTGCGAAAATACCGTGCGAAAATCATGATATGGTTATGACATGGTGGGTCGTAGTGGAGGGCTCCGGAAATTGAACCATCTGGGGCTCTCTACCGTAGACGGACATCGTACACGTGGGTACGACGCTTTGCCTCCCCCGAAATGCCACCGCCGCCACGGCCGGGAAGAAAATTGCGACTTCTGGTCAGCAGCCGAGTACTGTAGCCACACTTTAAGGGGCGAAGCTCCTTTGGGCTTCGCTTTGTCGGCACCCGCGTCCATCGCGCAAAGATTCGTGGATGCGAGACACAGATCTGGGGCACAAAAAATGTTTACCATTGACTAACACCAATCATAATTGTGAAAGAACAATATAAAACAACTAGAAGCACGCACCCTTTATACTATTCGGCGACTTCAACGAAGACATTATGGACTTCAGGAACAAGCTCCACCCGCTCGTCATCAATCACTTCTTAGAGGTGCGTGTTTTTTTTTTGTTCATGAGCTGACATCAACCATATATGTATAATTCGTTCTTGCCGTGTGCTTTCTTATTTAAAAAAAGAATGTACCAATACCGGTTTCCTCGACCAGCAGATGATAAATAAAAAAATCACCGAATATCCACGACGTGTAGGATGAAGAGTGGGGCTAAGCGTCCGTTAGTCTTTCTGTCTGTTCATACGTGCGTCGATCCATTTGTCCGTCTATCTGTCTGTCCTCCGTGCGTCCACCCGTCCATGCGTCCGTCCATCTAGTGAACACTCAAAGTACCGCCATGTCGCATATTTTCGTCATCTATTCATCATATAGAAGTACCCCCATCCAGCGGACATTCTAAGGACTGAACGAGATGTGGCTACTACTATACTACTACTACGACGACGACACGAGATGTTGAGCTACGGCGTAAGAATCTTTGCCCCAAGAAAACAGGAATAAAATGCGTGTCAATCAAGTGTCGGTATGCTTCTGTATGTGAATCGATTTTGTTTTGCACGAAACACGATGTTAAGCTCCTTTTTATTTTTAAAACCACATATTTTACACACTGCGCTAGGCTAAGCATATTTTACGTTTCTTTTGATTTTTTTAATTCTTCACAACTGCACTTGCTGAACCACGCAGTAAATAGATTACGTTGCTAAGCTAGTTCGTCTTTCCTTGTTTTTGTCCTTGACTGCGCTCGTCCCGTATTCTTTAAATAAATCAATCCAACAAACAAAAATCTTGAAAGCAGGGAGAAATTTCATTCATTTTGACCAGCGATGCATTCATATAGAGGATTGCAACAAGATTTGTGCAACATCATCCACTTATTTTATCCAGGCAGACCACCTGCAAGTGGTGTGCCAAATCAGATGACTCATGGGTAATCTGCTTTGATTACGATATCAATTATGTGGGCCTTTATGTAGATGTGAATTACACAGAGGCTGATTCTCGCCGTCGCCGTTATGTTCCTCGTAAAGTCTAAATCGATAACATCACCTCGCACGTCGTAGTTTCCACGTGCGAGTGCAAGTTTGCGAATCCTGCAGACGGGAGCAGCTCAAGCGGAGTTGAAATAACGTCTATCGGGCGAAGGAGCATGAACTGGTACCAGTACAGAGAAGACTATGTGCGTATACTTTGAGCAGCAGCTGTCAACCTTGATCATAGGCACGCTGGCGTACCCTATATCTTGAATGAAGTTAGTGGACGGCTCTTAGTACTGTGATATGCCCCATGTAGGGAGCCCTTGCGCTCCAGAACTTTAAAGTGACCATCTGATATATATATATATATATATATATATATATATATATATATATATATATATATATATATATATATTGTAGTGAAGCCTCCGAACTCTGAAATGGGTCGAACTCTTGAGTACCTTCTAGTGGGGCTACCCAACAAGAACGCCGCTCGCGCTGGGAGTCCGTGCTTGGCCGTTACTGTCGCCATTGCGTATACTCGCTGTCTGCCCGCTAATAAACGCCATAACAAATTGGTGGAGGTGCTATATATATATATATATATATATATATATATATATATATATATATATATATATATATATATATATATATATATATATCCATAGAATATTTTATGCCGCTGTTTGGTGCCGGTGGGAATATTCATGTTCCGTATAAATGAAGCCTATACGTTAAGAGAGTAGACCCAAATAATGGTATCATTGTAGATAGCCATGAAGGAGACATATCATTTAATCTAAACTCGCCTAATATACAAAGACTTTTTGAAATTGCGAGTACCATCTATCATTTTACTCGTTGGTATATGGGTCATAGGTGTTTCGATAAGTCAAAACACCCTTCACCTCTAAAGGAGGATTTTGGCTAGAACATCACCCCTAAATGTTGTTTGTGGAGGCATAACCCCTTACACTATTATTTTGCAGATTTTGGTTAGGCAAAAGGGTGTTTTGCTTGCTTGAAACTCCCTTAAGGGTGCAAAGTAGTTTACTGAGTACGCGCAGCGTTCTCACCGCTTCGCGTTGGAGTGACAGGCTGCACGAACACCATTTCGCCACCTGGAGCAGCCGTATCTCCTCCCACCGGCGTTTTGCAGAGTTAAGGCCTGACCACACGTATTCGTTGCAGCGCGTCGGCGCGTGGCTTGTTGACGCGGCCCCGCGCCAGTGTGCGCATAGCTACGCGAGCTGCGCGCTTTCTCTCTCCATATGGGAGAGGGCTCGGCGCGCGTCAGGGAAGACCACGCGTCGACGCGCTGCAACGAATACGTGGGGTCAGGCCCTTTATGCCAGATGGATCCTCGTATAATATGTCATTTATCCCGTTAACACTACAAACTTGTTGCTTTCGTATTTATTGCTTCGCCTTTGTTGCGAAAGTGATGTTTTGTTTGTGGCGCTAGCTCTGACGTCACCTAACGAAAACAGGTGTTTCTTGCTTTTCTGGCTTCCGGTTTTGCACCCCAGCAAGCGGAGAAAAAAAGTATTGAGGCCATGTACTTTAAAGGTTGCCCTCCGGAGAACATAATAATAACGTGCTTACGTGAAATAAATCTGTCAGTTCTAGTTTAAAGCGCCATCACGCACTGCCTGGATGCACAGTACTGTAAGAATTCGATCACAACGGCATCCAACGAGGTATCTCAGTAGTTACAACTTTCATTGATGAGAATGGGGGCCACACGTTGACACTTTCCCTGTGAGAAAGATGCCGATTCATTTGAAAAAATAACTCTATTGCAAGTCGGAGGTGCTCACAGCTAGATATCTAGATTATCTAAATATAAAAATCTAGATATCTAGATAGAAAAGCGCTAGATATCTCTCACTGCCTTGCGGGCCGTCGAGTCGAGAGATGTGGACGATGCTGTATAGCAAATCGGCAACAGAAAATGGCCTAATCATCCAGTCGCCCGCAACGCGTTGGCAAGTAATTTCTCTCTGAGGCAATCGAGGGGCGGTAACATAGCACGGGGAACGTAAAAAGAAGTACACGTATAGCTAAAAGCCCTATTTTCGTCGGGGCCGCAAACATCGCATGCCGCATTGTAAGTCACTCTGATTCAAGTTATACACGCTTCAGGGAAGCTACTTTCTGTCTCTTCCCTTGTTTCATTTCGTACTCCCTCTTTTCTCATCTCTCTTGTCCCCGTCCCTCATTCACAAGGGTAGCCAACTGGGTGTCTTTCTGTTTAACGTCCCTGCCTACTCCATTTCCGTTTGCTTCGTTTCTTCTTGCCATTCAAAAGAAAAAAGAAAGGCGCTATTCGTAGACTGTCAGGTACATTGTGCGACAAGCTAAGCCTGCCTCCGTGGCTGTTCGCCAGTTGCTGAGCTTCGCGCATTTCGTTCATCGAAGGTAGGAGTACGAGGGAACTCAGTGAGCTCAAACAAATCACGACACCATGGGTGCTGGCTTTAATAGCGTATATGATTAGCGGCAGGAAACGGCTGAAAAAAAGTATATATATATAGTGCGCTCGTTTCACGCTTTGTCGATCTGATTACGCCATGCCGATCGTCACGGACGAGTAAAGAGAGGCTGTTGACGAAAACAAAGCGTGCAAACGTGGATGAAGCGGGAAAGAAACAGACAATTCAATGCTGACCATAATCTAAAAAAAAAGAGTCACGTTGTAAAAGAAAACTAAGGTTTGAACAAAGCTTGCCTACACACTATCAGGGCAAGACCGCTCCAAACCATCATCCAACGTGCGATTAACTTTTCGCGAGCGATCTGTCGCGGTGTTTACGGTGTTCGGCTGCTGACCCAAAGTTGCGAGCATGATCACAGCCCCGTGGTGGCATTTTCGATGGAGGTACATGCTATAGACCTTTGTACTGCGCGATGTTAATGCACTTCAAACACCAACAGATGCTCGACACTTCCGGAGCCTGTCACTAAGGCGGGCGCTTTTATATTGACATGGTTTCATAATGTTCTAAAACCCCCGGTGGTATTATTATTATCATTACTACTACTACTACTACTAGTACTAATAGTACTAGTACTAGTAGTAGTAGTAGTAGTAGTAATTTAGTGGTAGTAGTAATAGTATTACGTAAGCTACAACTGTTTAAGCCTGGCATCTTTAGCGCATTGCGTTCCCATTTATATTGACATACCAGGTCTTAACAGTAGCAGGCGTATCTTCCGTCGTCTTGCATAGAAAAAGGTGCGTATTCATTCAAATTTGGCGCTCATTTTCATCAAACTTTTGTAACACGATTAATCCATACCGATTGGTCTTATACTTTTTCTACTTTCCAGGAAAATTAACGCTGCGCGCAACGGACCCGGAACCTATAGGGAACTAGAACTATATACCAGCGCCTTTCGGCGCGAAAATCGAATCGGGGCAGCTGGTCACGTCAGACCGCCATGTTTATTCCCTCCCTTATTCCTCTCTCTTTACTAGCATTTGACTATGTGCTCACTATCTGCGGGATGTCTCTTTTCCTTTATCTGCCTCTCGCATCTATTGTTGAGCGACTTGCCCGGATATGTGAGTAAGAGCAAGCATCGGAAAGGCAAGGAGGGTTTGTTGTGTTGAAATGAAAGAGAGTGAGAGAGAAGCAGATGAGAGCGAAAGAGGAGCGGCAGCTGCGCCGCAGTCGGCAGACGGGGCGGAAAACGGGCCGACTGTGGCGGCTGCCTGCACTCCTTCATCCTCTTCTCTCATTCATGCTCTCTCTCTCTTTCTGTCTCTCTTTCCGCTACTTTCCTGTGCAGTTTTCATGTATTTTTCTTCTTCTCACAGATGCCACAGAAAAAGCGCGGCAAAGCGCGACGGTACTACGTAACGCTAGGCGAGAAGATGTTATTGATGCGGACTGCAACTGTTTTTGTTTACTTGGTGTTTACGATGCTTGAGGGCATCGCAGTTACCGAGGAGGGAGGTGAAAGAACGGCATGAACAAGGCGTCGTACGCTCCCCCCCCCCCTCATTCATGATTTCCCCAAATCATCGGTAATGAACTTGCTGATATGCTGCCCGATCCGCCCTCGCGGACGCCCAGACAACCACAATTCCATTGTCGAGAACCGACGCTGCAAGGGGCCTTCACTCGTTCGCTAACACCATGTCGGAAACTTGGCTGAGTGACCCCAGTGTCAGGAACCGCCGCCTACACAAATTGGACCCATCGAGAAAGCTTCAAGTTCTATCGGACCTCTCCCGCCAGGATGCAACTTTACTGTGCCGCCTGTGGTTAGGAGTAGCTTTTACGAAAGCGTACTCCTTTCGCATAGGAATGGCGGATAGCTCCCGATGTGAATCGTGCGACACTGACGAAACAATAGAACATCTACTGTGTTCATGTGAACGTTTTGCGAGCGAACGCAACTTGCTACGCGAAACGTTAGAGACACTGGACAGTAGACCTTTCTCCGAAGAGAAGATACTTGGCTCATGGCTCTACGCGTCGCTGGCCAGCAAAGCGACGCGGGCATTGCTAAGTTTTCTAAACACGACTGAACTACGCGACCCGCTTATAAGCGTGCAATGGACAAGGTCACATCTACACACATGTTGCCCTTCACTTCTCTCTCTCATCTCCTTTAATCCCCTCACCCCTTCTCCCAGTGCAGGGTAGCAAACCAGACGTGCGTCTGGTTGACCTCCCTGTCTTTCATTTCTTCCCTTCCTCCTCCTCCTCCCCAAACCACCGAAAATCAAAAAGAGAGCGGTATGGGTGTCGCTTAAAAGGAAACCTGCAGTGAGGTGACGTTATGAAACAATAGTCGTTAAGGTTTAAAGTCCTCAAACCACCATACGATTACGAGAGACGCCTTAGGGGAGGGCTGCGGAAATTTCGACCACCTGGGGTTCTTTACCGTTCACCTAAATCTAAACAAACGGGCCTCAAGCATTTTCACCTCCATCGAAAATGCGGCCGCCAAGGCCGGGATTAGATCTCGCGGCTTATGGGTTAGCAGCCTAGTGCCTTAGCCACTAGACCACCTTGGCGGCTAACGTTACAAAAGCTTTGTTTGTTTGGGTTTTCTTCTTCTAAACCTCCCCCGCAATCACAAAGGGAGACAGAGCGAAATAATGGGAATATCTGAAAAGATAATGGCATGCGTAAGAAGCGTGACAGAGTTGGTAAACAAACTACGCTGCGACTCCACAAGTTTTCCGCCGAGCTTGTCGGAGGAAACCGTATCCCTCGTGCTTGGAGAGGAGCGGATGCGATGAAAGAGAAAAAAAGGAAGCAACGTGAAAGAGGACTGATTTCCTTCTCTCAAGTTTACCTGCCTATTCACTCTCCCAGTAACGGAGACGCGCACCCACAACAGAAAGAGATGAGAAAGAGAGAGAAGCGCTGCGCGGTTCTCTCTCTCCTCCCCTCCTCCTTTTTTTATCTGTTTCAAGTCGACGCCGCTGAGAGCGCGCGCGCGCCGTGCCGGGGAAGCGGTGGAGATCCGGAGCTGCTGTGCACGTCGCCAGTCAGTAGGAACGCGCCGGGCCGACGCATGAAGACGGACAAGAAGTTTCTCGAGGCCCTCGTGGGTGGTTCGCCGTTCGGCGGCGCCGGTGGGGACTACGAGGTGGCCCCGAGCACCGAGAAGGACGCCCTGGGTCCCCGCGCCGGCGTTGTGGTTGTGGACGACGAGGTGTTGCTCGATGTGGACTCGCTGCCGGCCAAGCCCGCCAATGCCGACGACCTGGGCTCGAGCGAAGAGGACTTGCCGCTGCGAGGCAACTGGGGCGGCAAGCTAGACTTCATCTTCGGCTGCGTCAGTTACGCCGTCGGACTGGGCAACGTGTGGCGATTCCCTTACCTGGCATACGAAAATGGAGGAGGTCAGTACGGATTGTGTCTACCTGCAAAAGCTGTCGTTTGTTTCTTCTGTCGTGGCCGGCCTGGGTGTCTCTCTTTTAACCACTGGTGCCGGCAGCGTTTTGGTTTTACGGCGGTGTCGGGTTGTGTCTGGTGTTCGGGTGAACGTGGCCCGTTCTTCTCTACGAAGATCATCCTCAGTTTCTCATTAGTGAAAAGGAAAAAAAAAAGAAATGAAGGAAAGAAACGTGTCACATTCAAGGAACGGGAAATATGGAAGTGCGGCTGAGCTGTCCTTCCTCCGTTATTGAAAGCCTGGAAACCGCGTTATGACAATATCCCAACTTTGATGGGACGGGACTGGAAGTACAAGCTAATGACTTGGCGGGGACAATTCACACCAGGGGTATTTCTTTTTCATTTCATTCACTTTGGGATCATAAATGTCACATTGTTTTTAATGTTGCAGTCATAGGGGTACGTGGGGACAAGTTCTTGTGAAAGATCGTCCCCACCGGTGCGAAAATCAACGAGTGAATTGCTTTTATCGTGTCAATGGAGAAATTAGAATCACAGGAAAACGTGGACAGAAAAGGTCCCTCTGTAGAGATTTCGGTGCCACTATAATAATTTATATCGAGTTGTTTGTATTGTGATGCCCGGGCCGCTTGTAGTGTGCCCGGCATTATTGTATCAGCGTTTTGTTACGTGCTGTGCCGTCGAGTGTGTTTGCCGCCCAAGAGCTTCGTGCCATGCTGCTATGCTTCGCGGGGAATGGTTCAATGCGCCGCCCCTTCCCCTGGCGGCCGGTGCATTCACCGCAGCGCCCTCTTTTAATCTACCGAAACCTATAAATATAAAGAACTACGAGAGGTCTGACTTTTTCAGAGGTGAAGGTTTGATACGCTTAGTGCTTGCATTTCGAACCCTCAAGCTGCGTAGTGTAAACACACAGTCGAAGGCTCGGGAGACGGAGGACCATCGCGGCTCCCAAAAAATGCGGTTCGCAACCTTAGCTGCTCCACGACTGCGGTTACTGTGTAGATCGATACACTAGTGCGCGGGCCATACTATGCCGCCAGCCGTCTCAACGCTCGCCAGCATTCCCTCCCCCCCCCCCTTTTTCTTTTGCTGTGGCTAGGGGAGAACTGGTGCTACGCGCTGCTTTTCGTCTATGAATGGAGGGTGTGTGACCATACGACATGCGCTGCCCATCACCGATCGTCATCATCGATTTCCCCTTCAACTCCTCAACAAACCGCTGTTGTGCTTTCCGTGTCATATTCTTGACAAAACATTCATTCCCTTTTCTCAAGTCTTGAAACGCAGCGCTGACTGAGGTCCGAAACCTAACAACGAAAAAAGGGCGACCACTCTCGCCCCCCGTCGCGCTAACTCGCGAGAATTTGTGGGCTGTCCCGCCGAAAAACCGCGCACAGCGGGAAAGCCGTCGTGTAGGAGAAAGAGAGATGGTGGAAGAGAGAGAGAGCGCGCGGGCGCGCTCAGGGATCTACGTGTCGTGCGGTGCGGCCCCTCTCCCAGGGTTGTCTGAAGGTCGAATACGCGGAGACGCGCTGTGCAGGCTTGGCGCGCTCGCCGTTTTCTCTCGCGCGCGCACATTTTTATTCTTCTTCTTCTTCGACTGCCGCTCGACTCGGAAAAGTTCTTCGCCTCTCGCGCGTCGCGGGCAAAGCGCACTTCGCTCGCCGTCTCGTGTAGAGCGCTTCTTCTTCTTTGCTCCTCTTCTTGTACCCAAGGTTGTTCGCATTCTATTCCCGTACTCCCCTCGGCTGTCTTCTCTTCAAACGCCCAAAACACCGACCCTTCGAGAGACGCTGTCTGTCTGGCAGCGGGAAAGAATAAATGACCGCTGAATCTTTTCTCCGGCCGCCTCGCACTGCGGTGCGCGCTTTTACCAATCCTTTTTTTTATACCAGTGCAAAAGGAATGCGGCGCCCGCTTTATAAATGCGCTTCCTCGGTCGCCTAGCGACCTTTCCGAGGTCGTCGCTACCTCGCGATCGCCGCCGCTAGCATACCGTATATCCTCGAAACCGCAATACTCGGCAGTCGCGTTTAATCCCACCATTTCCGATGTAATCACTGAATTCCTTCGATAGCACCTCCCTTCCACGCACCGACAGCGCAGCCGTTCCATATTCTCTCGCTCTTTGTAATTCTTTCGCTCACGAACTTTGGCGTCGTCATATCAGCGTCTGTTTCGTGAGGGCGGCCACCGAAGAATAATCAGATCGCGCGTTCCGAGGCCGGTCGAATGCCTTTCGCGAGTGTATGTTTATTGTATACTCCGGCCACGTGTGGGAGTGTGGCGGTGCTATTCTTCGGGGCGATGTTCATTGCTTCCCGCAAACCAAAGCTCGTTGATAGCTACTTGCTGGCGACGATGGTATATCGCTCACTTCAATGGCGCTTTAATTAACAAAAAAAATGTCCAGTGCCACACCCTGCTTTTCGTGATTAACGATAAGTGTCGCTTATGCTTACCAAGCACGTAGACATTAAAAAAAGAAATAAATTTTTTGCGCAATGAAGTGCAAGGCGATTCGATTGATATGTGGGGTTTAACGTCCCAAAACACCATATGATTATGAGAGACGCCGTAGTGGAGGGCTCCGGAAATTTAGACCACCTGGGGTTCTTTAACGCGCACCCAAATCTGAGCACACGGGCCTGCAACATTTCCGCCTCCATCGGAAATGCAGCCGCCACAGCCGGCAAAAGGTGGAAGGCGAGATTACTAGTTTTATTTGACTGTACCCAAAGCATGGCTGAACATCTGTCGCAAATTACGACAATGAGCAATTTTTTCTGAAATTTTTTTTACAACGTGTTCAACAGCATAAATATGACCTACGAAGTACCGTATATATGTGAGCAAAAGTGCAATTTATATGTCCTTCCCCCATGTCGCTTAAAATATAAACGAAATGCCACAGCCAGAATGTCAGTTTCACGTCACCTATTTATTCTGCAAACTTGAAACTCCGAAGCCCAATTTGCATTATTATACGCTAAAAAAAGTTTAGCAAAGCTGAAATCGGAATCCATAATATTATCAGAGTCTGCTATAGTTCGACTGCGAACACTCACCACTGGGAAACTGTGGGAAAAACTGCACGTTAAAGAACCCCAGGTGGTCAAAACTTCCGGAGCCCTCCACTACGGCGTCGCTCAGAATCATATGGTGGTTTTGGGACGTTAAACCCCACATATCAATCAATCGTGGGAAAAACACTGGTAGGAATATCAAGAGAATATGCGAGAAAGCTGTCACAAGAAAGAATATATACTGGTTTTACAAGAACCGTTTAAAAACTATTATCGACACCATGAACATCTGAATCAGCGTTCTATATATGGCGAATTCAAGTTTAATTTCATATATGCAGATGTGTTCAGTTTATCGCGACATATAATTTTCTATCGGCATCCGCCGCGCTTAAGCGGTTCGACTGCTGAACCGATGTTTATGGGATGGAATCCCGGCCACGGCACCAGCATTTTGATGGCCTGATGTGCGGGGGGCCCGCGTTGGTTAGATTTAGTTGCACGTTGAAAAACCTCAAATGGTCGAAATGTCCGGAGCCCTCCACTGCGGCGCTTCTCATAACCACGTCGTCGTAGTGGCATGCACTTGGAATTCTTCGTCGGCCCCGACTCTGGTTCCCTTTCCTTGGCATCCGTTAGACAATGCTATTAGACTACAGCGCTCAACGTACTACATCGCAATATTACAGATCAGCAAAATATGAAGAGGTGGATATTCCTGCGCATGGTCTGTCGCTAGAGTGGATGTTTCGGCAGGTGATCTCGCATTTCTCAAAGAACAAGACACAGAAACGACACCTTCAGCGATATTCCGCCGTTTGATAGTATACATTTTAACCTACTACGTCACACGCCCATCCTTTATAACATCTAATATAAAGGTTTTCAACAGAA
Organism: Rhipicephalus annulatus; assembly: GCA_013436015.1. NCBI lineage: Eukaryota > Metazoa > Arthropoda > Arachnida > Ixodida > Ixodidae > Rhipicephalus > Rhipicephalus annulatus. The sequence goes on along the minus strand of WOVY01012117.1, from coordinate 27,849 downwards.
GGTACATCTGGAGGAAAAGAGGGAAAATTATGATCTGAAAGATAGGTGTCAAACAGATTGATTCTTCGATTGACGATCACTCATAGGGGGGACTTGTTTATGAGTAGATGCTCCTAAGTAAATTACTTGGGGTGAATGAAAATGCCACCCACTTATGTATTTCATTTCTCCTTTTCTAAACTTAAGCCAAGCATGATATTTTCTGTGAAGCTTCGTTCATCGTCACGTACGCTGCAGTTCAAAGTAGAAAACGTAGATGTATAAAAAAATCAAATGCTCACATTTGTGAGTTCAGTACGTCTGAGTACCACCTCTTTCTTTTTTATAGCCCCACCCATAAAAATCCGACCGAGTTCATCATTTATCGTTACTCGCTTGTCGCATATTCGCTTCCCGCCTTTATTTTTTCCTTTTTTTGGGGGGCTCTGTAGTTGCGAGGGAACTTGTTTTTGTCTCAATGAAATTTTTTTTCCAGGCTGCTGCAAGAGAAAAACGTTCGTGTCATGCATCTTCATTCCTCTGCAGCCAAAGAAACCAAGCCTGCCCTTCATGGCAAAAAAAAAAACTGTTTTGGCTTTCTTTTATTTAATGCGGACCTTTACAAGGGCCGCCATGCACTTGTGTTATTTAACCACACGAGGGTGGCGCTTACCAGATGTATTTACTATGAAAAACATAATGCGTTTACTATACGAAGCTTACCATATTCGGGGTTTACTCTAAATGCGTTTACTTTATAATAATGAGTTGCAAAGAAGACGTATTCTAAGCATATGTGAAGTGAATATTGCACTAATATACGCATGTCAAGCATTAACTCCTTTGATGAGGAAAAAAGTAATCACCACAAGCATGAGCACTCTAACGTCACTACAACAAACATTCGCCTCCACTCATTGGTCTTCGCGCATTTCTTTTTTAATATTAGCTTTCCTGGAACTGCGCCGCCAGTGTGGCGCAGACAGGAAGCAATGCGACATACTTGAACCCAGTGTTTGTTGAATGTCAATGGCAACCGAAACTATGTATCGCCAATCACCAATCTTTGGCTGTTAGCCCGCAGGCTCAACATGGTCGGTTGTGTTGCGCAGAAACTGGAAGCCCGTAACAGTTTCATGAAACTCTCAACATCCCACGCTCGAAAGACGCTTCTTACTCAGTCTGAAATAGCGTTACAGCATGGAAAAACGTTCTGTCCTTCCCGTGTACGGCTTGCGACGAATGGAAAACGTTGCTGCTATAGAGTCTGGATGGGCGACGATAGCGTGACTTCACTTGAAACATGGTCTAGGAAGCATCTTGTAATATTAATCAATCAACGTAATATTAATCAATTAGAAAAAGTGCAGAACAAGGGCTTACGTTTTATTTATAACTCCTACGGTAGAACATCCGTATCTGAATTATTGGTAAAAAGCGGTCTGCAACCCGTTGTGGACAGAAACCGCACTTGCCGGCTTAAGTTTTTCTATCAATTAATAAATGGTCATTTAAATGTTGACAATGCAGGCATTCTTCGGTATTCTTCCGGTTACGCAACTCGCAAGCGACATAGTAAAACGATAACTCCTTTACCTTCACGGATTAACTGCCACAAGTATTCGTTCTTCCCTAGAACTATTAATGACTGGAATAGCCTGACAAATGATGTCGTTTTACAGAAGAAACTGTCATTGTTTGAAAACAGCATCGCCTAAACCATCACTACACATTGCATTGTATTATTTGTTTTATTGTAATCATTGTGTTAGTCTATAACCCGTATTCTACGTGTTACGTTATTATGTGTTATGTTAATCGAAAAATTTGTTGAAATAAGCGTTTGTGAACCTTCGCCTTGTATATTCAAATCGTACGATTTATTGTGTTTTCATTATTTTTTTTGTATGTACCGATTCTCGAACATTTTTTTCCCACCCTGCCATGATCTTTCAGCTGAAGGATCGCAGTATTTATAAATAAATAAATAAATAAATAAAACACGTACAGTCCATACATGGCGGAATCCAACGCGTGTCCAACGACAACAGCGCCGTTATCCTCGGAAATACTATAAGAACACAGAGAATAAATATGAAAGGAAGCCAGACCTGAGCTCGGTAGGCTACCCTGCACTGAGGATGGGAGGATGCAGAGTATAAAGGAGAAAAGTCACTCTTGTCGTCGAGTATAGTTCCGCGCTTGACATATAATCTTGCGAATAGGTAACGAGCTACTCATCCATTCAATTTAGCTCGTGATTTCTACCCCTCTATCTTATCTTGTATCGCATACGCTTCTGTCTTTCGTTGTTATTTTCTTCGGCATTGTCCATCTTGTTTTAAACGAGCAGTGCTAATAATAATTAGGGTTTAACGTCCCAAAAACACCATATGAATATGAGAGACACCGTAGTCGAACGCTCCGGAAATTTCGACCTCCTTGGGTCCTTTACCGCGCCCCCAAATCTAGGCACACGGGCCTCAAGCATTTCACCCTGTATCAGAAATGCGGCCGGGATTCGATCCCGCGACCTACGGGTCAGCAGCCGACAACCTTAGCTTCTAGGCCACCGTGGCGGTGTTTTCAAGAAGTAGAAAATTGCTTAACTTTATGGCCTGCATTGATGAACTGCGTGGAACTCAAAACAATGAACAGCTCGGCGCAGACGTTATGCTTTTCTTTATTTATACTGAAGAAAAATATCTCGTTAGCGTCATTATACAAAGGTAAAGACTGCGGACAGGAGCTCCCTGAGTGGTGTGGGTGTCACGGGCCTGCGAGCGAACCTGCAGACCGTGGCCAAGCCTCGCGATGTCCGAGTATGTGGTGTGTAGACCCGGACCCATTTTTCGGCGTCCTGCCGGAGCTGTCGCCGACGAACCGAGGTGCCCTGGGAGAATGCTTATTGCGGATCCCTGGCACACACATTTCGTGCATCTGGGCTCGCGTGAATAGCAGGCAGCATGTAAAACAAAATACAAAAGAAGCGACAACGGACTAACTGTAGTTATGGCTCAAAAGCGTGCCAAAGCCCGATTCCCTTGATTGACTGACATCTCGAACGCAAGGACTCAAACCTTCAACTTTTGGCTGTGCCATATATATCTCTTTATTTTTTTCTTTTGATATGACATTTTCTGATTTTCTTTTTGCATAGTCTAATAACATACTTTGGTCGCGGTGATCCTCATGTCATCCCTGCGCGTCTTTTCACTGACAGGCATGGTTTTCGTTAATCCTACATTCGATACTTTCAAGTTGTCGTGGTGCCACAGCTATATATCGTCCCGTCCCACTCGCCAGCTCCCGTTTCTACATAGCATTTGCTTGCGAGTGACGTGTAAGTTGCTGACAGTATTCCTGGCGTCTTTCGGTGAGTGTTTCACCTAAGTTTGATGGCGCAGCAGTGCCTCGTAGATCCTAGTTTCGTGTACTCGCAAATGCACGGAAGCTACGTCTCTTTGCTGCTGAATACGTCATTCGTCCCACTAGCACCTCGAGGCAGCGCTTGCCTTCCACTTTCGCTGGCGTGGTCTTTATGGAACAACCGAGGGCTTTATCGCACTTCTTAATTCCAGGTGACTTGCTTCTTACTGTTCCGTTTATTGACAACTCGAAGCGCACAGCTGCATTCGGAATTCTTTGCAAACTCGTCTTTTCGCATCGCTGACGTGTGCCTTGAAACAGAGTATAATTAGAGTTTTCAGTGCGTTTGAAATCAGTTTACCTGAGTTGATTCAATTTTTATGAATGTTATGCGAAATATATCTGTTTAAAGTGCGATAGCAACTATATTGACACTCGAGGCGCATTTTTGCCATTGTCGTCGCTATTATGTTCCTTTTAAAGCCCGAATTGATAGCGCTGGTGCCCGCGTGGTGTGTTGATTGTGGAAGTGAAAGCTTGCGAAGGCTGCCGATGGGAGCGGCTCAAGCCGAGTCGAAACGCGCCGGCCGGCTCCGTTGCGTGAAGGAGAGAGAGAGAGGTAGAGAGAGAAAGAAAGAATTATTTTGAAGGGTAGCTGGAGAGGTTTGCCTGGTTTTTCACCTGACAGGCTACTCCAGGCGCCGGGTGATGACAGTGTTATATAGAATGATAAACACACAACACATACTGTTACATACACGCATAAGAGTCACATAACACATAAAGTATCTCACACGCACTGCACAATTTACAACGTTTCGTTCAAGCCTGCGGCCCGTAAAAGCGTCAGTAGCGCTTTTGTAGAGTCTAACGCACTGGAGGTGTTCTGCCATGCACTTCGAATATTTTATTAACTCCGAATTTGTGTCCTGTTGCATTTTTAAGCCCATCTTCAGAAGGAGAATGAAGGGTTGCCAGGGGGTAAGCGGGATGCATTGCTTCAAAGGTCAGCACACGGGTCATACCCTTGTATGTGCTCTCAACGCACTTAAGCCGCTTGGCTCGCTGGACTGGTCGTATTCGATTACGTCAGCATTTTTGTGGGGTTACGCGGGATCGGATTTTAAAAACGATAGCTATTGATTTGTGGGGTTTAACGTCTCAAAACCACTATTTGATTATGAGAGACGCCGTAGTGGAGGGCTCCGGAAATTTTGACCACGACGATAGCTATTACTGTCTTACTCTGTGTAAAGTTCCAATTCGTAGCTACAGCGTCAATTGCTTCTCACCTGCGGCAAAACAGTGACTATCTCGTTCACGTTCGAGCTTATGATACGAAACGTGCATCGAAATAATGAAATGTTATGTTAGCCTTGCTTGGTATATTTGTCACACTTGCGATACCGTATATATATAAGCAATTCTGCCGGGCCACGATATCAAGCTTCACCCAAAGAGATGTAACCTCGATATACTGATACTTAATTTCACCGAGATGCGACAGATATTGACGTACACCTGCCGAGATTATAACTAATTAAATACGATTTTCACGAAAAGGGTCAGAACTTCAAAAACGTGTCGGGCTCTCTTTCTGAAAAAAAAAACAGAAAAAAAGGCCGATCTCTTTCAATAGCCGTGAAAACCGTCTTCACAGCTGCGTCGTCGTTGCAGCTCACGATGTTGGGAGTAAAAGCTTGGCCTACTTTTTTTTAAATGTTTGTCGGCGAAAAAGTACAAGTGAGAGGTGTGATATGCTGGTTTGTTATTTTTTGATCACTGACATTTCATGAGACTAGAGAGGAACGCGCCCGTGGGGGCTATGGACGCATGAGAGAATCTTTTATTTCTATTTTTTTAGTCATGTAAGGAGATTCCTCCATGTGTAAACAGCATTGCACTGTATACTGTCAAACTACACTGTGTATAACAAGAAAACGGGCAGGCGAAAATTGTGAAAAAAAGGAAAGATTACAGCCACGCCCAGTTGGCTGAGTTAGATTGACTTATTGACTTTTTACCGATATAACAACTATGGGCTATATAGCGACGCAGTTGTTGTATTGTCACGACAACTTAAACTTAGAGCAGCGTGTCTCGTTTGAAACGAATTTTTGATTAAATAATGTTTTTTCAGCCTCAGTATTTCTTATATTAGATTTATTCGTAGATAGTTTCCTCAATACGAAACAGGAAAAAGACGCTGGATAGATATTAATGAAAATGAGGGTTGTTCAGTTGGCTGACGCAACGGGAAAACTTTAGCATGTCCCCTTTTCGCGTGGCTTAAGTAAACAGTGAACAAACCGCGTATAGAACGCCACTCAGTGCTCATAAAGTGTGACGTCACATTGTGCTACATACCTCTCTCATTACTTCTTTCTGTGTGTGTGAGTGGTTGTAAAAAAAGAGGAAAAAGGCACCTAATTTCTGTCTGCCTCAAAGGTGACACGGCGCAGTGCCTTATAGGGGAGAGGAGAGGAGGGATAAAAAGAATAGAAGGAAATAGGTGAAGAAATAGAGAGGGGCAGCTGCCACTGCAATCACAGTAGCCAGTAGAGTACGAGATCCTGCTGGAACTTCTCGAAGTGAGGGAGCATTTCTGCACCAGCAGCAGGACTCTTACTTGAGTTGCGTGGATCCGGGTTGCCCGCCGAGTGCTGTAAGGCATACAGCACGCAATGGGTTGTCGGCGCATCTCCGACCGCGCGCAGAGCAGCGAGCAGGGATGCGATGAGGGCGTCCCGCGGGTCCTCCGCAGGCTCGGCGGGTGTAGCGGGCGATGGGCTCGTTGTGGATGGGCTCACCGTTGGCAGGGAAGATCGGCTCGGCGCTGGAGTGGGGCGCTGCAAGCAAGGATCCTTTGAGGGGCTCTCGGGAAGGTTGGCCCTTACCGCAGCAGCGTTGGAACGAACCTCGCGGCACTTTTCGCGTATACTGCGGCCTTGACCGCCCGTCTCGGGAGCGGGGCCGTGGCCAGCAGCGTGGCCACTTTCCGCTCCTCCCTCCAGCGAGGACAGGTCGACGTGTCGGCTGAATGCCCCCCTTCCGTGGTTAACGCAGCGGGGACTGCAGGAATCGGCGGCCGGCTGTTGGCGGCCGCATCTGATGCAGGCGCCGACACGCGAGCAGGCCTCGGACACATGCCCGAAGCGCCTGCACTGCCGGCACTGTAGTGGACGCGGCCTGGCGTGCCGCACCCGCAGTTGGAGTCCGCAGAGGGTGACCCGGTCAGGTGGTTGGCTGCAGGCGAACCGCAGCCGCACCGTCTGCCCTTCCTTGCTTGATGCCAGCACCGGAACAGGCGAGACGAGTCCCGCGGCCAGCTCAGAGCCCGTGAGGTCACCGTTGACGCCGTGGAGGAAGCCGACGCTGTTGCTTCGATCCCCAGGCTCCCTGGCAGTGACGGGAACGCCGCTGAGCTCCGTGATGGACAGAAGCTCGGACACGCACGCTGGCGTCGCCGCATCCGCAGCCACGATTCGTTCATGCTCTGCATTTGCGACGTCACACATGTCCCTCCTTTCCTGTCATGGAGGAAGGAAAACTGAGGAGAGGCCCTCGCTATCCAAGCGGCAGAAAAAAAAAGTGTGGCGGAAGTCACGGGCTTTTTCACAATGGTTGCTATGGGAATGTGGGCACGCCGTCGATGCCCCGTCATGGCGCCGTCGTCGGCAAATCACACCTTTGATCGACTTGTTGTCTGTGAATCTGCATTTTTATGAGATTGTAGTGTTCGTGGATGACGTAAGGTTTTAGAAGTTCATCCTACAGTGAGTGTATGTCGTCATGGCTGTGTGCGCAGCATTCAGCGTGCCATCGCGAGGAGTTTTCGAAGCCCGCGACAGCTTCTCCGAGAAGGCTTCGCGCCGCAACTTCGCTGTTTGCCTTCGACACCGTGCTGCGGCACTCCTCTGCGATGAAAGGATACATTTCTGAGAACAGAACGACAGCTCCCGCGGCTCTTGATGTTGGATACAGTGGTGACCCGTTTCCGAGCGTCACAGTGATGATTTTATTTTTATTTCTTTATTTATAGAATTACCTGCAGCGCGACGAAGGCATTATTGCAGGGGGGTAACACGATTAATCACGTAAAAGCACATATGTTTACACAAAGACAAAGATAAAAGAATGAGCTAATAATAAAAGGGTGTGTGCAACAAAGAGGCGACATATGGAAAATTTGGATTGGAAAGTATTGGCCTGGTGCTCTCACTGCATCGTCAAGGGTAGAAAAGACGTGCCTAACCCAATTGTGTTTGACACAAGAAGGCAATTTGCCAAGCTGCTTGACGTGTTCAGATTATATTGCGTTTCGCGCGAGGTAGTTTTATATGGGCCGAAGTTCCCTTCGAAGGGGTCATACCCGAACGACCACCCCACTGTAGCTTCACTGAAGTGCCGCCACGTTGGTGCGATTGTATGAAACTCTATGGTGCGAATGTTACGAAGCACAGATGCAAGGGATAATATGGAGGTGCAACATGCTTCTATGGAGGAAGGCCAATGCGGATGGCACTGTTAAATTATGTCGCGTACCCTTAACTTACCGGTTTACCTGAAAGAAAAAAAAATACCACTGCGATCACCCTGCCGAGTTACACAGTTTCTTTCTTGCAGCACGTAACTGTAAATTTATTTGAAATGCTCAATAGCAAAGATTGCATGCAATAAAACTCTCTTCCATTTCCTGTACACTCGCCTGGGCAATATACCTACGTATAAGCATGCAGTCAATTTACATGTCTCTCCAATAAAGGTTGGGCATTTAAATATGCAGCGTGCTGGTCGTTGCGGTTTTTCATGGTAGTAGGAACGGCATCCTCGCGAAGGCGAACTGCCACTGGCGCCGCTCGATTGGAGTGCTCAGGTGGGAAGTGTTTTGAGCACACAAAAGACCATTTCTTTGGTTCCCAGTCGCGTTGGCTGGGTCTAATAGCCTCGATTCATAGCCTCCTTCGACGGGGATCTTTGGAAAACCTGCACGAAAGCAAATATAAATGTACGCGAATTCGCTGACGTTATTGACACATGGACAAATAATCATGAATAAATTGAAACACAGTGATATCACGACGCGTACAAAGCGAACGAAAGAAGGAACTCCGGCGCTAGCTGCGCCGTGTCATCAGCGTCGTGGTTAATTGCGCTGCATTTTATTGCGTTCAAGAACTGTCGGCAAGAGCCGTAAATAAACCCCAGGAACACTACGCTGACGCATGCAGTATCATGCATTATGTTCTGCGAAGATACTCTCGATCATACCGTACGTCGAACACAAAGAAAATTCAATACACACTCCCCTGTGGAAGCTGACGCCTGGTTGCCGTTTTATCGAGGGCATCGCAGCTCCTTAGCCGATGCAATCAGATGTATCGCTTTCCGGCTCGGTCAGCTGGCGATGTCCCAGTGCTCTGGCCAGCGCTACGCGATATCGTCTCCTAGCAACCAGATGAGCGTGCGTACAAGTTCGAGGAGAAGCGCTCCTACTCTTCCTTACTTCCGGCTTGACAAAATGTGACGTCACGACCTCTCCTCAGTTTTTTTCCTTCCTCCCTGTTTCCAGTACTCTTCCTGCGAGTCTCACTCCACGAAGCATTTGTTCTTTTTTCACCTTTTTTGACGGCAAGGTTAAAGCTACGAAACCGAAGCACGTGCCAGTTACCGCGCCAAAACAACGTGTAGTTGAATTTACGGTTAATTTTTTTTTATTCTGCTTGCTGACCTAAGTGCGGCTTTATTCATTATGATACTCGGACAGTAGCTAAAATACAGTTACTTTTTCACTTCGCAAAAATGCCTTCCTTCTCTCTCCAGTTCTCGGGCAGCAGCATATTTTCAGCACGTCCTCTTTCCAAAACAAACGAAGCGTCTCTGGTGTAGTGGGTCAATGTGCGGCCGTAAACTCGTTGTTAGCTCTCCGAGGCAAAAAGTATAGTCGTAATATGAACCTAAAACCACGACTTAACAATCACAATGCCTTTCGATCCCATTCAGTTTTCTCGTGTCTACGCTCTTCTAAACTCCTTAACGATGTGAGAGAGCCAAGGCAAAATCAGCCACAAGCTGCCGTGCTACTGGCGAAGCAGCGCAAATGTGTGGTAGCCCCGCCTTCATTTAGCCGTCGCTTCACTGTCAAGACAGGTTCTTGCCGATTGTACCCGCATGCCGTTAATTTGCTCGCCACACTCTTCCCATTCACTCAGCGTAACGGTAGGCTTCTCTCTTCCTGTTCTGTCTTTCAATGTTAAAAAAAAAGCAGCTGCCGTCTATAGTTTTTCGTCTATATGTAATGTCCTTATCTTATCTCATCTACCGCTGCAGACGCATGTCGTGTACTGTGCACGCAACTAGGGGGCACTCGCTTTCGACTCGCTCGCACGCTATGCTTTTCTGGGAAGCACGTCTTGGCCGAAAATAACAACGAAAGACAGCCAGTTCGGAAGCAGTGGGAGGTTGGGGCACCTGCATGGGCATCGGTGAAGTTAGCGCACGCCATGGCGGGTTGAAGTCAACTCGACGAAATGGACCAGCAAACGAGCGTTCTCCGCGAACGATTACTTCCCGGCACGACTTGCAGGTATCCGCGGTCTTTCTGTTTTTCCCCTATTTCCTTTATTAACTCTGCATTATAGTCACCATACCCGCATCGCGTGCGCATTGTTCCATTTCCGTTGCAGCTGGCCGATTCAGTTCGCGGACACGACAGCGGCGCTAGAGAAGATGATGCAAGACTTCGAACAGACCCGCTATAGGCATGCTCTTTACGTCACTGCGCTGTTATATGTAGTTGCGTGCAGTGTATCGGTAGCGTATAGACCGTAAAAGAAAAAAAAAGCGACTATTGCCCGTTTGGGTTACTACTTGCGTGTACCATGCTTTCGGGTAGCAAGAAATCAGTAGCATAGCCATAATTTTTATAGGGGGAGGGGGAGACCAATTACCATTTATCCTTATGTTTGTTCGTGCGTGCGTTTACATGTGTGCGTGCGAGCGAGATAGAAAAATTGGGGGTTCAATCCTCTCCCCTTCACCACGTGCAAGGAATAGTACTATATAGTGGCGTAGCCTGATAGGGGTGGAGGATGTTTAACCCTTCGAAATTTTTCACGTGTATGCATACGCGCAGACACGAACATGCATAAAGTATGATTGACCCCTCCAAATTTGCCCCCCCCCCCAAAAAAAAGGAAGAAAAAATTCTGGCAACTCTATCGGTACTATACTTGAGTAATTGCGGAATTTGTTTGATGATTGATATGTGGGGTTTAACGTCCCAAAACCACTATATGATTACGAGAGACGCCGTAGTGGAGGGCTCCGGAAATTTAGACCACCTGGGGTTCTTTAACGTGCACACAAATCTGAGCACACGGGCCTACAACATCTGAATTTGTTTGAAGAGTCCTGATGTTTCTTTGTACCGTATTTATCAGCAGTGATAGAACGAGGAACACCACTAAAGTCCGCTTTCCCAAATTTTGCGTACTAAGTCATCGTCACTTATGATAAATCGAACGCCCCATAGTCTAACTCCTTTCCTCGGTGTTTGAACCCAGAGCTAAGTAAAGAACTCGCGGGCTTCGATAAGCGATCAGCGTTGCGTGTCGGTGTATGACGCAAGAACGAAACCGGTCGCCTCACGAGGCATACACAACGCACGCGGCTGCTATACCAATGTGCGGCGCTCCCCCACTCACTGCACTGAATTAGTCATACACGCAGCGCTGTCGGCAACCGTTCCGGCCCTGTGCTGCTCCTGTTCATTGATCGACGTCGGCATTGTCTGCCCTGGGAGTAAACTACTCGATAAATTGCGTGCATCAAGACGGTCATCGTGTATTTTTCTGACATGTCCGACTCCGGTGTGCAAGCACATCAAGGTTATCGCTAAAGCTGTTTACATACATGAACAGATGGCGGGAATGACATTATACGAATAAAATGAAAATGCTGGTATACACTATGGCAATCTGCGGTGCGCAAGTTTAGACGGACGCGTGCCCGCGCAAACGCGCACAAACACAGGCACGCACGCCCCGCTTAAACGTCTACACAAAAATTTAAGACCATCACCAGCTATAGTTCATACAAAGAAAATGACTCCGTTGTTTCGAATCCACAAATATGGTTCGCTTTTCGATGCAAGTGTTCGTGTCCTTGAGAAGAACTTGTTAACGTATTTCTGCCATGTCGGCGGCAGAAATATAGGCCTTTATGTTTATTTTTACGGCATGTGTGTTTTCTGGGCGCAAGAACGCTGGGTTAGTCTAGTTAATCGATTAGCCTAAACTTGTTCTACACGTCTCTTGCCGCACACAATTCACCAGAGCCTTTATATATATATATATATATATATATATATATATATATATATATATATATATATACGGTGGTTGAGTGGCCGTAGCGTTGCATATAGTCAAGTAGATCCTCCGTGAGCGGTCACAACGTGGTTTATTTTGATGTTTCGGCCTAGAGTCTGGCCTTCATCAGGATCTACAAATTTAATTCACTTTTCAATGCAAGTGTTCTTGTGCTTGAGGGTCAGACGCTAGGCCGAAACGTCGAAATAAACCACGTTGTGACCGCTCATGGAGGATCTACCTGACTATATATATATATATATATAGTCACTGTAATAAGAATGGCCGTGGCATTTTGACGCCCGCGTATATATATATAGTCATCGTCCCTCTCGATCTTTTCGTAGCTCGTCCCGCTGCACTGTTCGCACTACGCAGTCACGTATGTGCAACGCGTCCCCACCCTTCTCGTCGAGTTGCGAGAGCACCGCGAAGTGGTTCTAAGAGAGGGAAAAGAAGAGAAAAGTGAGCCCCGTAACTGTCTGCATCACGGTGCGACACCAACAGTAGCTCGCAGGGGATGGGGGTGAGGAGGGATTAAAAGAATAGGAATAAAGGTGTAGGGAGAGAGAAAGAGATAGAGAGAGAGAGATGCGCTAAGCCAGCGAGCGAGGACATATCGAGGGGATAGAAGAGATAGGAAAGACGGAAACACGGTCACAGGAGTCCGAGGACGGGGCAGCCCTTTCGAGAGCTCTTGTCGGCGTCAGGAGATGGCGTAGGGCAAGTCCAGTAAGTCAGAGCTGTGCTGTCATCAGAGATCGGCGTCAGGAGATGACGTAGGGCCAGCCCAGTCGGCCAGAGCTACGCTGACGTCGGAGATCACGAGGGCACAACCGGTCGGCACGGAATCCAGCGAGCGAGTCCGGCAGAATGCCCGTATCGCCTGGCTGGTACAGCAGCACGCGTTCAAGGCGTCCTATACATTCGGGATATGTACTACACGATGAGGCGGTGATGTTGAACCTATTTCGGGGCTTCTTCACATGGTACATAGGTATACGGCGATGCGCGTATTTGTGCCGCTTAGCGCATACGATAGCACGATACCGTACGGTAGGGTTTAGCCTGGATGCACTGGTGTCGCCTTAACGAAAGCCTAGATGGAGGGTGTCTGCGGGAGGTTGAATCCACAACAAATGCGAATTTCTCCTGTATCAGTGCCCAATGCTTCTAATCTAGCTGCAGCTGTATGGGTTGGAATGCCAAGTGCAGTATGGAACATTTATTTCTAAATTACACTCCCAGACAAAGCGGGAATTCAGCGTTATCCATCATTTCGCGTCTCGCAAACTTCTGCTGTTGATAGTATACACTGTTATCTAACCCAGTATATAATCGCGTCATTGATTAATGAGTGCTGTTATTACATGTATTCGTAAAGCGAATCGGTATTTCTCGAGATTTAAAATAAGCGCTCGAGCGTGCCGCAGTGTCGTTAAGATGAGAGTGACGAAGAAATGAGAAGGCAGCGTAAAGGAGAAGGTGACACCGTGCCACCCGTGCCTCTTATGGCATACGCAAATAGCGCGTGTCAACGATAATTGTCATATGCGAGGTTTTACGTCCCAAAACCAAGATATGATTATGAGATACGCCATGGCGGACGGCTTCGGAAATTTCGACCATCCGGTGTTCTTTAACGAATACACTGACTTCGCACAGTGCATGGGGCCCTTATACTGTTTCACCACCATCGAAATGCGACCGCCGTGGCCGGGAACGAACCCACGACCTTCGGTTCAGCAGCCGTCCTGCTCAGCGACTGAAAGCGATACTTCTCAGCGGTGTGAAAGGGGCCGTATTTGAGTGAATACGTTTTCCGCACATTGTTGCATGCCTTCACCCCGTGCGACAGACAGACAGACAGACAGACAGACAGACAGACAGACAGACAGACAGACAGACAGACAGACAGACAGACAGACAGACAGACAGACAGACAGACAGACAGACAGACAGACAAAGAATTTTATTGGGTCCTGAGAAACGCTGCTCCTTTAGAGCAACGTCGCGGGCCGCTCCCACGTAGGAACGGGGAGGCCTAGCCTCACCGCCGCATCGATATGGGTTTCTGGACAGCCCGTAGTTGTGGTAGCAACTCTGAACTTCGTAAGGCAGAGTCGCAGTCTTCTTCTGTGAGCCGACTTGGGCCCCGTAACGAGGGGTGCTGCCAGAGACAGAGAGAAAGGACATTCAGATTAACCATGCTGCACCTGGCTTACCCCTCTATACTTTTGGGTTAAGATTAGCGGTCGGGAAAGAAAATCAATTTAGAAGAGGAGAAGGAAAGGCATGACAAGTGCCGCGCCTCCAGTTTTAACAGTGGTCACCGCGCAATTGAGGTGGTCGAGACGTTGTTTTCTATCCAGCGGCCATGCTAGTAAACTCCTCTGCATATGAAATGTCGAGAGCCTGGTGCCAGCTTTTTTTTTATAATCATTATTTCTAACCCCCCCCCCCAAACCCCCGTCGACCATTTGGCTATGCCTGCCTGGTCGTCAATTGTCGATTCCATTACCACCGTTATTGTCAGTGTAGTTCCTTTTGGAATGAATGAAAATATCATGTAATAAATCTTAGGCGGAGTTGATTAATTATTAATTAATATGTCCATTCATTCAGTCAGTTCAGAGAACATATTTTACAGCCGCACGTTTCGATGATGGGTAGCAAGTTGGTAGATTGAACGAACAATTGATTTCATGGTTGTTAGAAGATTTCGCGAGCCGCAGCTCTTTATCAGTCCGTTGACTACCATTAATGCAGAAGTGAGGGAATAAATTAGCAAATAAGAAAAAGTTTACAGCGCACACACAAGGTCTGACGAAGGGTTCGCGTCAGCGCGCTTCAATCAATCGGGTTTGTAAGTGAGCACGGCAATGACACAGAGTACAACGTACACGCAGGTATTTAGACGAAGGGAAAGCGCATCAAACAAAACAACATATATGCAGTGAACAGTCAACTGAAAGTGATCGATATAGCGTGTGGAAACAATCGCACAAAAGTAAAGGTGATGATCAAACTAAAGTTGAAACTATTTGACTCAATGTAATAGGTTCAGGCTACGCTTATTCCTTCAGTGCCTCCAATGCTTCATAGAAATGATGGATATACAGGCAGTCGCTTTCTAAGTTACTATATTCTCTGGTAGACCCATTGTACACAATGATTTGACTGATGAGGCAAAACGAACAAGTCCCTAGCCATAGTTTATTCCCTTCGTGACCCTTTGGATTGGAATCAACGTGACCCGAGGCGTGTGGTATTCCGTTCAATTCGATAAATCTCTGTCGCTCTTTTTTATGTTCTTTATTTACAGTTTTTTTTATTCATACCGAGTGTTTTGTTCTGTCTTCTCCGTTCTGCGACGCTCAGGCGCCTGCATGGAGAGCGAGTACACGTGTTCTTGCAAGTGCTGCACGGCCAGCGCAGATGTTGGGTACGCCGCAAAAACACATAGTTGAAAAAAATACGAAAACGAAATAAAAAAAACGTGTATAAAAAACGCAGTACTGAGGCAGCGTACGCTCTCGCCCATCTGAGTGCGCGCGACAGCTGGCGAATGTCGAGTCCTTCGACAGAGGCATTCCAAGTCGAGTTCGTTACGAGTTATCCGCAAACCGGTAGCATGACAGCCTTTGTGAAAGGCGTTGGTTATGGTTCTCGGCTGCCGACCCAAGAGTCGCGCCTTTGACCCACCGCTACAGCGGTCACATTTCGATGGGGGCGATGCGACAGAGGTCCCTGCACCATGCGATGTCAGTAAGCGGTAAAAGAACACCGGATGTCTGAAATTTCGAGAACCAACAACTTCGGCGTGCCTCTTGGTCATATCACGCTGTTGATACATAAAAGTCTGGATGATATTCAAATTATTATTATTATTATTATTATTATTATTATTATTATTATTATTATTAGCTGTGAAAGAGATATGGAATGGTTAAGACTTATCTAATAACAGAACTACGAATCTGCTTGTGGAGGAAACAATTGTCCGAGAAAATTAGTTTCCGCGATGCCGTTAGGTGGCTGTAATCAAGACTATGGCTTTGTTACCTTGGGCCTTCACTTTGCTGCGCAAGATGTTTCGATAAATTTGACACACTACTCATTTATTGGACCAATACTTACTAAAGCTGCCATAACCACGGATAATCGTTATTGGCTGGTATAGTATATCGGACGCTAGCCAACAGGTAGATAGCGCTTGGCAGTGCCGCCTATATGAGAGTAAAGGGGGTAGCTAGCTCATAAGAGCTACAATTTGAGACAATAATTGAATTTGGCCATTAATTACGAAATGTTTTATCATCCTTGTTAGTTACGGTCGACGATATCGCCACTGCAGTCGTACACGTCGACAAATGAAGTGGCTGTGCGAGATCCACAAAGGCGCAAAATACATCCCTGCTAAAAGTATCTTAAATAATATGATGCATCGCTATTAGTATATTCTCAATGGAGTGTTACCTTTTACTACACTGCTAGGATGACTGCTCAAATTTTTGACGGCATGTAGCACACCACAGGGACAGCGCACATGGTAAATAAATTGTGTGCCATATCCCGAAGTTTTTGGAATGGCAAAAAATAAATATTAGTGCACTAAACAACAACAACAATAAGAGAAAAGGAAGGGCCCTCAAGTTTTTCAGAAGTTAACTCAGCAAGGTTAGGAAACACATGGGTGGATGTCAACGTCTCAATAATCCGAAGACGGCGGTGTGCCGTCTCCTAACCTACACCTAGCAAACTACAGTGGCCTACAGCCATCGAATGAATAGCGTATGCTGCGCAAACACCAAAGAAGAAAACAGATAAAAGAAAAGGACAGGAAAATGGCGCAGAAGCACGAAGGAAGGAAGCAGAACAAAAAACAGGAAAGAACGGTGTATACGCTACCCGTATTTTTATTTTTTTGTTTTTTTCTGCTTCTTTTTGTTGTGCTTTGACAGTATACAGTGCCCGTTCAATGAACCAACGAGATCGTAAAAGGTCTTGTCACCTACAGACGTGATTATCTAGACCAATGCAATG
Organism: Rhipicephalus annulatus; assembly: GCA_013436015.1. Lineage (NCBI taxonomy): Eukaryota > Metazoa > Arthropoda > Arachnida > Ixodida > Ixodidae > Rhipicephalus > Rhipicephalus annulatus. Next base: position 11,083 of record WOVY01012117.1, on the reverse strand, counting down.
GCAAATGTCAGTTATGCGGGGAACGAACGGATCTGAAAGCCATTTTGTGTGCTCAGGCGTCTTGACAGGGTCGCAAACTAATCAATCAGGAGCAGTGGAGAGCCGTACTGCCTAGCTAGTGTTGGGAAGAGCAACTCTAAGCCGTCCAGTAGTCTGAGAACGTCGCCAAGTACCACGGCATGCTGGCCCCTGTTTAGGCAGAAACCTAGTCCCCAAACTACTGGACCCAATAAAGCCTCTCTTTTTGTCCTTCGATTCGCGAACATCTTCCAAGTTTGGCGGCTTCCACAGAACATAAGAGAAATGTTTGCATACGCACTATAGGGTCGCCATAGGTAATGTAGCGTGCTGTCAAGAAATCCTGGATGTCGAGCGCTCTTAAAGAAATCCTGCAACACTGAGCCAAAGAATGCATTCACTAAATAAGCTTATTGCCTAGCGAATTCACCGATGCAAAAAACGTTTTAGGATCTGTTCAGTACGACCGGAGTTGCAAATATCTGTCGCACGTTGCAACACGTTCTCTCTTCTCTCGTCCTGATGAAATCGCTGGAAGCTAAGCAAGGAGGAGTGGTATGGGGGAAAAAAAATACGTAAGGTGTGCCATGCTCAAATCAACCAATGGCTGATAAAGTGGCTCTGACAAGGGATTTTTTATTGAACCTGTAACTTCATTTGTCGAGAGAAGAGAAGGCAATTTTAGCTGTCAGAGAATACTGTGAATTCCAGGGTGCGTGCTAGTGTAAGCTCTTTTTTTTGCTTGCTTTCTTCCCCGACATTTCTTTGTTTTCGCATTCATTTTATTGGCTGGATATTTCTTGCCCCACTGTCTTCGTGCTTGTTCCTTTGGCTTCGCCGATTACATACGCTATAATATTTGGCTCGCGTGTTCTCGGTAGCCGCGACTAAACCGATCGGCAGCATTTTCTGAACATGCTCAAAAAGTGTTAAGGGCCCCTTTAAAAACCGCTTACGCATCAACATCGTACGGAGGAGTCGAGCTCACTAGCGTGCAACCACCGTTTGGGGCGACGTGCAACCCGTGCGTCCAAGTCATGCTCTCTAAATAGCCTCACGGGGTTCCAAGGACGTCCCTCGCGATTTCTAGTCGAAAAGCAGGTAACTCGCTCAAAAAGACTCTCGTAACCGTGCATTCCAGGGCATGGCTGCTGGCTTCTCGAAGAAAACACTGCGTCAGACTCGCCCTTGATTCAACAAGTGTTGATGAAATGAGAGACGAGCAATCAGCTAAGACTGTACGTGTCAGCATAACCCTTTAATGAAAAAAAAAAACTTGCTCGACATGGCATGTTCACTCTGTGAATTGAAGCGGTTTATCGGAGTCATGCGATCGTGATTTCTATGATTGGCTTAAATAGTCATTATCATCATCATCATCAGCCTGACTACGTTCACTGCAGGGCAAAGGCCTCTCCCATTTTCCGCCAGTTAACACGGTCCTGTGATTGCTGCTGCCAATTTATACTCGCAACTTCTTAATCTCATTGGCCCACCTACCTTCTGTCTCCCCCTAACCCGCTTGCCTTCTCTGGGAATCCAGTTAGTTACCCTTAATGACCAGCGGTTATCCTGTCAACACGCCACATGCCCGGCCCATGTCCATTTCCTCTTCTTGATTTCAACTATGATATCCTTAACCCCCCGTTTTTTTCCTAATCGACTCTGCTCTCTTCTTGTCTCTTAAGGTTACACCTACCATTTTCTTGAATGGTACACGACAAAAATTTGTACGTGTGAATCGGCACCTGTTTCCGTTTGCTACAGAAGTGTTTAAAAGTTTAGGACCCCCCCTCTCTCTCTCTCTCTCTCGAGATGTGTTCATTTTATAACGCGTATGTGCACACGGAAGTGCACTTGTTCAATGGTATCTGTTAGCAGACATCTGTTGACGGGGACACACAGTTTAACGTTTCTTTTTCGATGACTCACTTTTAATTTTAGGCCACATGACGATAACGCCGGGCCACGAGAGGAACGCAACATAACCGTTGCACAACTGTCACGTCAAATGTGTTTTCGATGAGCACCGCGAAGTTCATAATTGTCGCGCAGATTTCAACCGTGCGGTTACTCTCATCTCAGTAGTACGGCGAGCTTGTTATTTAGCACGATAAAAAAAAATACGGTTCTGATTTCAAAGTGTTCGTCATGAATGAAATCAGTATTCCCAGTTTTAAGGTGCGTACTTTTTTGTTTGTTGCTTGCTTAGTGCTTCAAAAACCCTCAAATAGCGAGCGAAAGAGAGATAAGTAAACCTATATTTCACCAATCGATTAAAATGGCCCCCCTAACTGTCAAAAGAGCGTTATGTTCAAGTTTAAACTACAAGTTACAAGTTTAAATTAACTTGTAGCAGAACACAGCTTTAGTCTGAAGAGGCGTTCGCCCACACGACATAATAGCGTCAGCCGATCGCCTTCCCGAACGGAGACCACACTAAATAACCTTGAGACAAAACGAATGGTTGCTCACTTTCAGACAGTGCGCGTGGTAAATCGCAGCGTGTCCTTTCGCTGCCTTTTGCGGCTGTCTTTGCGGCGTGCGCCGAATGGGGCAGCATTCCTATATAGCCAATGACAGTGGAACACCCGTGTGAATGTTTACGAGTATAAGTACGTATATTGCCCTTTTACTCCCAGTCATTTACTCTTAACTGAAACCACAAGGACGCCATGAGAAAGTGAGGAATCGCAAAATCTGATCAGCACTGCGTGCAGGACGAGATCTGCATTCCGATGCTTCACTCTTTGTTTGTTTTTTCTCTTTAATATCGTAGTTAATATAGTCTCCAAGGGAGTGAGTTCGACAGAAGTATCTATTAAGAACGTTGCTGAACCGCTGAACGACAGGGCCAATTCGCATGCTCAGCTGCACTCGGCGACATACGACTGCTGATGGGTACTATGACATAGCGCTCTTCCCCGTCGTGCATTTAAATCTAAGTACAGGGGCATCATGTTTATTTGTTTGTCTTTTTTTACTTTAATCGGGAAAGCATATCACGGCATAATTTAGGATGCGCTGCTCATTAAATTTATACGCAGACAAAAAAAAAAGACGGGGAGTAATCGAACGACAAAAAGCATTTAGAAAGTTTGTTCTGAAAATTGAAAATAACTACAAATTCTGAAAATATTCTTTCCGTTGGGGCTTCTTCTTTGGGCCACAGCAGCAGCAACGGCTGCATTGCCGTCAGTGAAAGAAGAATTAATTGTTAAGTCATTCCCAATCACAACGCTTTTTGGACTTCTTCACACTATGCATAGTTTGATGGTATTTCATGTTAGAATTCGATACTTGCATGATCCTTAAACGACCACTTAATTCGTTTTCATCCATCTAAACTCTAAATTTTTCCTTGTAATAACCGCCGGTTTAAATAGCCTGCCCCCGTAGTGTAAAGAGTGAAGCAAGAAAGCAAGAAATCATTGAAAGCCTGATCTCAAGAGTACAAAGAATGTATCTTTCGGCAGGGTTCAAGATATGTAAGGCTGCAACTCATAGCACCGTGGATAGAGTTTGTACTTGTAAGTGTTTTTCGTGTACTTCAACAGAGGATTGTCAGGAACCATACGATAGAATCAATTCGCTTCTTCTTACAAATTCACCACCACCTCGTCGTCGTGTGTGGTGGCGCGGGTTATTGTATTTTCGCGTCTACACCTTCCTCCGCGAACAGTTCATTGCAAGACGGTGCAGCTGACGGCCGTCATTTGACTATATGAGCCTAATTTCAATTTTATCTACACATACTGTCGGTCCACATCAGCGCGAATACAGGAGGAGGACAAACGAAGATACATCAACGCGCAGTTCCTGTAGCTGTAAGGCTACGCACAATCGACAATATTTGTTGCTGTTTTACATCCCAGAACAACGGTACAATTAGGAGTCCCGTCAGTCGATGACTCCAGAAATTTCGACCACTTGAGGCTCCTCACCGTGCACCTAAATCTAAGTGCAGGGGCGTTCAACAATTTACCTCCATCGAAAACGTGGCCACCGCGGCTGACCCATGGCCTTCGGGATAGCAGTCGAGTAGCATTACCGCTAGATCACCGTGACGGGTCAAGTGGCGAACAACGACCCGCCAATTTCCTGCCACTACAAGCACTCAAGTTCTGGCCCGTGGCCAGTACTTTTTTCCAGTGGGCGCCCACTTGCTGAAAACCTTGACTATTTCGAAAAAAAAACGTCTTTTGCTTTACTACATGTTTTCGGGAATACCCCTCTCCATAAGAATTTCAGAAGGGGGGGGGAAGGGTGAGGGAGACACCCTTCCTTCTTTGGCTATGGGCCCGCTAAAATCTCTTCGACAACTGGCCGATGTACGAGTGTGCTTCTCTGTCACCGGCTTCGCGGACAGTGACACAGTGTTACCGAAACAGCTCCAAACGTGTCGCGTGTCCCTCCTCTGTTTTGGTCGGCGAACAAACACTTAAGGGGAAAAGAAAAGAGCAGGTAGCGACGGAGGCAAGAGCGGAGGATCAGGAGCACCGAGGAGGTTGGGACAAGGCCCGGAGTCCTGAGTTAAATGTGGAGTTGGAGACCCTTTCTTTTTTTTTTTTCATCGCTCTCAGCTTTGGCTCCCCTCACTCTTTCCCCGCTTGAAGCGTGCTATATATTTACTACGACTAGCGCTGGAAATACCCCGCGAAAGAGTGAGCGAAAGAAGTGGTTGTGCGGTGTGTGTGCTCCGCTCTGCCGGTGGTGGGGAGCAATCTTAACACAAACACGTAACGGGCTGCAGCGTAAACTCAGTGCACGCTGTACACTGTGCGGGGCCTTGAATATCCCGCTCCGTCTTTGTCGGTAAGCAAACGTGGCCGTCCAAGAAAGAAAGTCAGGTCCGGAGATGCTGTGCAGAGCCGCTAAGCTCCTAAATAAACCGCGGCTCACGCGATTAGCTCGCTTCACCGCATAGTAAACCGCACCGTACACACACGCGGACCGTGTGCCAGTTTCAAGTTCAAAAATTTTTTAGCGAAATACGGAGCCGGAGAAAGTAGACGCGGTTGCCGGTGGTTCCCATGCGTTGAAACAATAATGCTTCGCCTTTCTTATGTATGCCTTTTTTTTTAAAGCTGCATAATTGCAGGCCCTATATGGTCAGCACATCTTTATCGTGATGAGAGAAAGTGATCAGTCGTGGCAATTCAAAGCACAGTACAGAGAATGAAAATTCACGCACGTCCTCCATTTATTATAAACTGTGGATATCGCAAGCCCCGCTTCCTATATTGTAACGGCGCTGTGGTCCAGAATTTTTCGTCCCATCGTTCCTTGTGCGTCCGTTTAGCTATACGTAATTTAAGCGACAAACTTCTCGATAAGAAGCCTTCCCCGCGTTGTTTATCCCACCTTTCCTTGTCTAAAAATAAAGCACGTCTTGACTGTTGACAGTGGCTGTGTTTCATCGGAGTGCGAAAAAAAAATTGCGTCGTTGTAAAACGTACCGCGTTATAACGCAGTGAGGGAAGAGTAAGGACTCGCAAAACGCGCTTCAAGTCACGGGGCGAAGTGAATTTCAGCTTACGCTAAGTCGCTAAGGGCCTTTATTCGCCGCCGCTCTATTTTACCTCGGCGAAGGCGTGCGCGCCAGGCGCGCCTGCGACGCGCAGACTGCGCTACGTGAGGCGCCTGCACAGTCCTATTCTCGGCCTAACGCGGCTGTGCATGCTTTCGGAACGGCACGCCCTTCTCTGTGCGTGGGCCCGCCGACCAAAGCGATGGCACTTAAAGCGGAATTCTCTCCCTTCGATCTGTTACCCTTACCTTGCTCCCTCCTATGGGCGCCCGACGGAGGGAGTGAAAAAAAAAAAGAGGGGGTGGGGGGGGTGGGGGGGCTTGAATGGTGAGAGTATGGAGAATTTCCGTCCAGTTCTTGTCTTTGATATTTAATTTCAGTTGGCCGTTCGACACACTAATGCTCGACAGTATATCGACAAGCATTTCTTATACATTAACTCGCTCATATGTTTCAGTAATTACTGTTGACGTATTGTTTGTGACCATGTTCAAATTCCTGTCACACGTGGGTTTCGGTGTTACGGTATAGACACATACGCCATGAAAACGGTTGACTCGGCACTTTAGGCATTTGATGATCCTATCAATTCACTCATTCGCGATATACAACAATAAAAAATCTTTAGCTGTACGTGGTATCGACGCCCGCATGTATTACGCAAAATTATATTTAAATGGCAGAAGGGGAGAATCGTGCCTGTGAGCTTGTGAACGTGCTCGAACAAAAGGCTGGTAGCTATCCCCACGTTATCGGCTCAGGCAGACGCAAATAAAGATCTGAGTTTTAAGTTCATACGCGTTCCTCTGTTCGCCGCATATTTCAGGCACAACTATACTACATAATGCGAAATTCATATATATTCTTTCTTTTTGTTCAATTGAGAAAGCAAAAGAAATAATGACGCTCTAGCCGCAATTGTCGGTGACTGTCGCGTAATTTTTGCCTTTCATTTCTCTGTCTCGACTGTCCCAGTGGCAGCTTTACGTAGTGCTATGATTTGCCTCGCGAATCGCGACATACGAGTCTGATCGCTATACTTGCCTCAATAAACAGCGCTTGTTTTCGCGTAGCTTTTTGCGCCGGAATCGGCTGGGCTCTCACTGAACATTTGAAAACGTAAGAACTTCTCCGCGGGAACCGAGCCAGAAAATTAATTACTAGACTCGTCGTCTGCCCGGAGGTCACAAACTATACTTACTAGAACAACCAGCTACCTCTTGACATGTATAAGTATGCACACAAGACAGGTAGCTTTTGTAGTCCCATTCCACGCGTAGTCATTGTGTATCCCAGTCGCGCACTGAAAGAAAGAAAGAAAGTAAGAAAGAAAGAAAGAGGGAAGGAAAGGAAGGAAGGAAGAAAAAGAAAGTAGAAAGAAAGAAAGAAAGAGAGAAAGAAAGAAAGAAAGAAAGAAAGAAAGAAAGAAAGAAGAAGAAAGAAAGAAAGAAAGAAAAAAGAAAGAAAGAAAGAAGAAAGAAAGAAAGAAAGAAAAAAGAAAGAAAGAGCGAAATGCCAACGTACGTACGAAACCTCTTCATCGGCTTCCGCACCACCTTCTCTGACGTCAGCAACCGAACGCGGCTCCGTCGAGCGAAAATAGGAGGCCACTGCCACACGCACTCCTGCAGCGCGCTATCAACTGGCAGGCGCCGTCCACAGTGGGGCGCTCGGAGCGCGGTTTAGGTCCGCACCTTGCGCCCGGAGCTTCACTCGGTCACGGGGCGGCTGATTTCTGGCATTCAGCCCGTACGACGACAGCGTCACGTGGACATCGTGCGAAGCTGCTTTTCTTTCTGTTGTTTTGTTTTCTTCTGTGTTTTTTTTCGAGAAAGAGAGAAGGCGGTGCCGGTCTAAGCTGGAAAAGAGCGGGTGTCATCGCTCTCGGAGTGAAGACGCATGCGGTTGGAAGAAAAAAAGGAAAGAAAGGGGGATAAACAAAAGCATTCGCCGAAACAATTCGGCAATGGAATGTGAGACTCCGAGGCGCCGCCGAAAGACGGATGGATTGAGCCGCGTGGCGCCGTAGCCTTACACGTTATTCTCCTCTTGATCGTATTACAGCTGTGAGAGAATAGAGAGTCTAGCGTGGCACAGCTCGTACCTGCAGAGAGCGTAGGCCCGCGAAGACTGTCTCTCTTTCTCCCGCGCACACACCACAAAATTTGGAACGAAATGGTAGCGTCGTTGATCTTTCTGGCTCGATTTGAAATGCTCGAATGTGGGATTTATTACTCCAAATGATCTGACGCAGCCCCAATGAGGTGTCATTTAACTCTTGTAATCAATGATGCATTCAGATGGCGCTACGTTACTGCGATCTCTCATCCCAGTTTCCGTGAAGACTGATAGCGGTATGCACGAATTGAGGCGTCGAAAATGACGGTCAAACAGAAGTTCGTGCTTCGTAGCTCATCGCATGTACACTCTCGGGTCGTGCACACTTGCCTAGTGATGACAAATTTAGTGCCACGTGAATGTTTTTTCCAGCCTGCCCTATTTCGCCCCTTTCATTCGTTAGGCTACGTGTTGTATAGCGCTGCTGCCGGAGGGAGAAGCTCCAGCACTGAGGTGCCTATGCATTTCCTCAGCTACTATAGAAATGGTGCATCAAACCGCGTAATGTGCCAGCGTAATGTCTATTTTCTGCAACCTTAACAGGATGATGACGTGTTCTGCTTCTTTTCGCTTAACCGATTTGACACAAGGTAACTTGTTTTCTAATGTGAGCAATGTGACGCCTGCGATAACTCCACAGAGACGATGCAAAGTCTTTTTTTATTGAATATTTGCTCTCGTATACGAAATGTATACGCTTACACACGTGCCTCGAAAGCTAATCGCATCCGTTTCGCCCACTTGCTTAATCGAACGACGGCGATGTGCGTGAACTTTTCGCAAAACACGTGTATTGTTTCGCTCTGCAGCTGGATGTGTGCGCGCATCTGTGACCGAGTTCTGCGTAAGCGGAACGAGCATGGCTCTCGCGTGCCGGTAACTTGTCAAGCACACTGCAAACCCTCTCCCCCCCACCCACTAAAAAAGAGAAAGAAATTGCGACGATTCAGAGTAAAGCGTACTACACCGTCGTGATTCCTGTCATCGACCTGTGTTAGCTGTTCAGCCACGCTTGCAAACGTTATGGGCCGATTTTGCACCTGACAAGATGAGACTGAACAGTGGATGCGTTTACAAATATAGAAACGGTGTCCTACAGTTGCCCTCATGCAAGAAAAGGTGAGGGAAACTATCGCCCTGAGACCCCACAGGACAAGATCTTCGGTCTCACAATCAGTAGTCTGAGTTATTTATAGAACGTGTGCTTTAGTAAAATAAATTCAAAAAACCGTGACCACTGACCAACATCTGCGATGATGCACATTTCGCGTGGTTTGCAAAAATTCAATCACGTGAACTATACACTTTTGCGAGTGAAGCCAAAGCAAAAATTCAAGCTTTCCTGTCGTGGTGCACTCGCACGGTTGGCAGTCTGGATACCGCCGTCTCTTCGTAATAATCATAACTGATCGAGTTGAACGTCCCAAACCACGATATGATTATGAGATGCCGTAATGGAGGACGCCGGGAATTTCGACCACCCATTGGTTTACTTAACGTACGCCCAAATCAAAGTACAGCCGCGGTCACGTCTGTGAAGAGCACCCGAGGAGCCGGTTTTCGCTCTGCCGGGTGAAACATTGAGGCAGTTCCGGGCCATGAAGTGCTGTGTCAGCAGCATGCGCGGCCTAGCTGTCAGGCTGACCACACCAGAGCCCGATACTGCATGGATGTTTTGCCCCGCATAGCGAAAACTAGCTCCTCGCATGCTCTAACACCGGCGTGGCCGCGGCTTTACATGGACCTCAAGTGTTTTCTCCTCCGTCGAAAATGTCGTCACCTGGGCCGGGATTCGATCCCGCGACCTGCGAATAAGAAGTAAGTATCATAGACACTAGACGACTGCGTGGGTCACTGTCAATTCAACGACGATGTTTCATTTACGTACAATTTATTTCGACATTTCGCAAAACGTCCTCGTAAGGGGCGAAGTCGTTCATCCATTCATTGGTCCTTATTTTCCTTCATCAAAAAATTCTCGTTTCCTGACATGGCCTACTGTTGGTGATGAACTTTAGGCATATACAGCAAGACATAATGCATAAATCACATAAATATGCAATAAATATATGCAGACTAAACGTTTTAAATGCCGTATGAATTGCCGTAAAGGTTCGTTATCACTGAACCGCGAGCGATCCGTCCTTCTTCCGAGCTCTTCACCTAAGCAGCTGCTACAAAAAAAAAAACCTATAAAGAGCTACTGCAGCTACTTAACTACAGCTGCAACGTTGTTCACAGCTTTTGAATGAGGAAAAGCGTGGCATGAATAGGAACAAAGGGGAAGGGGCGACTGCGGCGGCCTTATAGCGTCTCACTCACCATGAGAATGTATTGCTTGCAGGTGCGTAAAACGACCGAGGATTAAGAAAAAAAAAGCACACACACGCAACGATCAAAACGTCGTTTCGAAATGAACAATGTGTGTGCGTGTCATGCGTGCGCGCGCACGTCATTGGCGCCACGCACGAGAAAAGGTGTGTGTTTTGTGTCCGCAGGTAAGGTTGGTGTTTCGGTCAAGGTAATGAGCTCACGCAGGTGTTGTGTCGCGAGTGCCTTGCTGACTTGTTTTCGCATTTTGTTCCAGCCAAACACACGCATCAGCCGACGCCTCGCCGTCGTTTGCGCGGTGGGCGCTGTCTCACCCACCGCGCTCGCCCGAGAGACAGAGATCGTGTGTCAGTCACTCTGTCTCTATATAGGTATCTATATGCACGCCCATGTACCATATAGTATATCTATATACCCCCTTGTACGTATATGCAATGCCCTCCGTGTTCAACTCACCACTTTTTATTTGTTTCAATTTAGTTTCAAGCCCCAACGTCTGCTCTGCCACACGTGCTTTCTTGCGGTGTACACACAGCTGCCACTTGAAACGAGACTACGTAGTAGCCGGATAATCACGCACATCTTGCATGCGCATAACGAAATTACGGCTACAACGAAATTTTGTTGTCGCCTCCTACGCAATCAAAACAAGGGGGAAATGCTAGACCGCAAGGTTACGAGTGGAACAATACGGGCTATATAGTTCTCTCAAAATTTGAGACGCATTAGAGCGTGCTAAAATAATACACTCTATATGACATCGCATTTGTAACGAAACCCAGGCGATACTGCATAAAACCAGATAAGATTGCTTACGTCGTTATGACGTGTTTTCCGGTGTTCGTACGTTTACGTAGAGAATACGTTTGTGTACAGAGCGATTTAGCACAGCGCAGGCGGATGAACCGGAGTAGCGGTACAGCTGTATGCACACAGAGCCGATCAAAATCGGTTTAATCGGTTTAAAAACGAAAGGCGATACATTTGGACGTATTCGCTAATGTATGTAGCACGTAGACGGCAACCAGAAGGTTGCGATAGTATTCTTTTTTTTTGTCTTTCGGTGAGATAAGCTTCGTGCGAAAC
>WOVY01012116.1:0-300217 GCA_013436015.1 Rhipicephalus annulatus | reverse complement strand
TCTTCACATGGTACATAGGTATACGGCGATGCGCGTATTTGTGCCGCTTAGCGCATACGATAGCACGATACCGTACGGTAGGGTTTAGCCTGGATGCACTGGTGTCGCCTTAACGAAAGCCTAGATGGAGGGTGTCTGCGGGAGGTTGAATCCACAACAAATGCGAATTTCTCCTGTATCAGTGCCCAATGCTTCTAATCTAGCTGCAGCTGTATGGGTTGGAATGCCAAGTGCAGTATGGAACATTTATTTCTAAATTACACTCCCAGACAAAGCGGGAATTCAGCGTTATCCATCATTTCGCGTCTCGCAAACTTCTGCTGTTGATAGTATACACTGTTATCTAACCCAGTATATAATCGCGTCATTGATTAATGAGTGCTGTTATTACATGTATTCGTAAAGCGAATCGGTATTTCTCGAGATTTAAAATAAGCGCTCGAGCGTGCCGCAGTGTCGTTAAGATGAGAGTGACGAAGAAATGAGAAGGCAGCGTAAAGGAGAAGGTGACACCGTGCCACCCGTGCCTCTTATGGCATACGCAAATAGCGCGTGTCAACGATAATTGTCATATGCGAGGTTTTACGTCCCAAAACCAAGATATGATTATGAGATACGCCATGGCGGACGGCTTCGGAAATTTCGACCATCCGGTGTTCTTTAACGAATACACTGACTTCGCACAGTGCATGGGGCCCTTATACTGTTTCACCACCATCGAAATGCGACCGCCGTGGCCGGGAACGAACCCACGACCTTCGGTTCAGCAGCCGTCCTGCTCAGCGACTGAAAGCGATACTTCTCAGCGGTGTGAAAGGGGCCGTATTTGAGTGAATACGTTTTCCGCACATTGTTGCATGCCTTCACCCCGTGCGACAGACAGACAGACAGACAGACAGACAGACAGACAGACAGACAGACAGACAGACAGACAGACAGACAGACAGACAGACAGACAAAGAATTTTATTGGGTCCTGAGAAACGCTGCTCCTTTAGAGCAACGTCGCGGGCCGCTCCCACGTAGGAACGGGGAGGCCTAGCCTCACCGCCGCATCGATATGGGTTTCTGGACAGCCCGTAGTTGTGGTAGCAACTCTGAACTTCGTAAGGCAGAGTCGCAGTCTTCTTCTGTGAGCCGACTTGGGCCCCGTAACGAGGGGTGCTGCCAGAGACAGAGAGAAAGGACATTCAGATTAACCATGCTGCACCTGGCTTACCCCTCTATACTTTTGGGTTAAGATTAGCGGTCGGGAAAGAAAATCAATTTAGAAGAGGAGAAGGAAAGGCATGACAAGTGCCGCGCCTCAGTTTTAACAGTGGTCACCGCGCAATTGAGGTGGTCGAGACGTTGTTTTCTATCCAAGCGGCCATGCTAGTAAACTCCTCTGCATATGAAATGTCGAGAGCCTGGTGCCAGCTTTTTTTTTATAATCATTATTTCTAAACCCCCCCCCCCCAAACCCCCGTCGACCATTTGGCTATGCCTGCCTGGTCGTCAATTGTCGATTCCATTACCACCGTTATTGTCAGTGTAGTTCCTTTTGGAATGAATGAAAATATCATGTAATAAATCTTAGGCGGAGTTGATTTAATTATTAATTAATATGTCCATTCATTCAGTCAGTTCAGAGAACATATTTTACAGCCGCACGTTTCGATGATGGGTAGCAAGTTGGTAGATTGAACGAACAATTGATTTCATGGTTGTTAGAAGATTTCGCGAGCCGCAGCTCTTTATCAGTCCGTTGGACTACCATTAATGCAGAAGTGAGGGAATAAATTAGCAAATAAGAAAAAGTTTACAGCGCACACACAAGGTCTGACGAAGGGTTCGCGTCAGCGCGCTTCAATCAATCGGGTTTGTAAGTGAGCACGGCAATGACACAGAGTACAACGTACACGCAGGTATTTAGACGAAGGGAAGCGCATCAAACAAAACAACATATATGCAGTGAACAGTCAACTGAAAGTGATCGATATAGCGTGTGGAAACAATCGCACAAAAGTAAAGGTGATGATCAAACTAAAGTTGAAACTATTTGACTCAATGTAATAGGTTCAGGCTACGCTTATTCCTTCAGTGCCTCCAATGCTTCATAGAAATGATGGATATACAGGCAGTCGCTTTCTAAGTTACTATATTCTCTGGTAGACCCATTGTACACAATGATTTGACTGATGAGGCAAAACGAACAAGTCCCTAGCCATAGTTTATTCCCTTCGTGACCCTTTGGATTGGAATCAACGTGACCCGAGCGTGTGGTATTCCGTTCAATTCGATAAATCTCTGTCGCTCTTTTTTATGTTCTTTATTTACAGTTTTTTTTTATTCATACCGAGTGTTTTGTTCTGTCTTCTCCGTTCTGCGACGCTCAGGCGCCTGCATGGAGAGCGAGTACACGTGTTCTTGCAAGTGCTGCACGGCCAGCGCAGATGTTGGGTACGCCGCAAAAACACATAGTTGAAAAAAATACGAAAACGAAATAAAAAAACGTGTATAAAAAACGCAGTACTGAGGCAGCGTACGCTCTCGCCCATCTGAGTGCGCGCGACAGCTGGCGAATGTCGAGTCCTTCGACAGAGGCATTCCAAGTCGAGTTCGTTACGAGTTATCCGCAAACCGGTAGCATGACAGCCTTTGTGAAAGGCGTTGGTTATGGTTCTCGGCTGCCGACCCAAGAGTCGCGCCTTTGACCCACCGCTACAGCGGTCACATTCGATGGGGGCGATGCGACAGAGGTCCCTGCACCATGCGATGTCAGTAAGCGGTAAAAGAACACCGGATGTCTGAAATTTCGAGAACCAACAACTTCGGCGTGCCTCTTGGTCATATCACGCTGTTGATACATAAAAGTCTGGATGATATTCAAATTATTATTATTATTATTATTATTATTATTATTATTATTATTATTATTATTATTATTAGCTGTGAAAGAGATATGGAATGGTTAAGACTTATCTAATAACAGAACTACGAATCTGCTTGTGGAGGAAACAATTGTCCGAGAAAATTAGTTTCCGCGATGCCGTTAGGTGGCTGTAATCAAGACTATGGCTTTGTTACCTTGGGCCTTCACTTTGCTGCGCAAGATGTTTCGATAAATTTGACACACTACTCATTTATTGGACCAATACTTACTAAAGCTGCCATAACCACGGATAATCGTTATTGGCTGGTATAGTATATCGGACGCTAGCCAACAGGTAGATAGCGCTTGGCAGTGCCGCCTATATGAGAGTAAAGGGGGTAGCTAGCTCATAAGAGCTACAATTTGAGACAAGTAATTGAATTTGGCCATTAATTACGAAATGTTTTATCATCCTTGTTAGTTACGGTCGACGATATCGCCACTGCAGTCGTACACGTCGACAAATGAAGTGGCTGTGCGAGATCCACAAAGGCGCAAAATACATCCCTGCTAAAAGTATCTTAAATAATATGATGCATCGCTATTAGTATATTCTCAATGGAGTGTTACCTTTTACTACACTGCTAGGATGACTGCTCAAATTTTTGACGGCATGTAGCACACCACAGGGACAGCGCACATGGTAAATAAATTGTGTGCCATATCCCGAAGTTTTTGGAATGGCAAAAAATAAATATTAGTGCACTAAACAACAACAACAATAAGAGAAAAGGAAGGGCCCTCAAGTTTTTCAGAAGTTAACTCAGCAAGGTTAGGAAACACATGGGTGGATGTCAACGTCTCAATAATCCGAAGACGGCGGTGTGCCGTCTCCTAACCTACACCTAGCAAACTACAGTGGCCTACAGCCATCGAATGAATAGCGTATGCTGCGCAAACACCAAAGAAGAAAACAGATAAAAGAAAAGGACAGGAAAATGGCGCAGAAGCACGAAGGAAGGAAGCAGAACAAAAAACAGGAAAGAACGGTGTATACGCTACCCGTATTTTTATTTTTTTGTTTTTTTTCTGCTTCTTTTTGTTGTGCTTTGACAGTATACAGTGCCCGTTCAATGAACCAACGAGATCGTAAAAAGGTCTTGTCACCTACAGACGTGATTATCTAGACCAATGCAATGGCAAATGTCAGTTATGCGGGGAACGAACGGATCTGAAAGCCATTTTGTGTGCTCAGGCGTCTTGACAGGGTCGCAAACTAATCAATCAGGAGCAGTGGAGAGCCGTACTGCCTAGCTAGTGTTGGGAAGAGCAACTCTAAGCCGTCCAGTAGTCTGAGAACGTCGCCAAGTACCACGGCATGCTGGCCCCTGTTTAGGCAGAAACCTAGTCCCCAAACTACTGGACCCAATAAAGCCTCTCTTTTTGTCCTTCGATTCGCGAACATCTTCCAAGTTTGGCGGCTTCCACAGAACATAAGAGAAATGTTTGCATACGCACTATAGGGTCGCCATAGGTAATGTAGCGTGCTGTCAAGAAATCCTGGATGTCGAGCGCTCTTAAAGAAATCCTGCAACACTGAGCCAAAGAATGCATTCACTAAATAAGCTTATTGCCTAGCGAATTCACCGATGCAAAAAACGTTTTAGGATCTGTTCAGTACGACCGGAGTTGCAAATATCTGTCGCACGTTGCAACACGTTCTCTCTTCTCTCGTCCTGATGAAATCGCTGGAAGCTAAGCAAGGAGGAGTGGTATGGGGGAAAAAAATACGTAAGGTGTGCCATGCTCAAATCAACCAATGGCTGATAAAGTGGCTCTGACAAGGGATTTTTTATTGAACCTGTAACTTCATTTGTCGAGAGAAGAGAAGGCAATTTTTAGCTGTCAGAGAATACTGTGAATTCCAGGGTGCGTGCTAGTGTAAGCTCTTTTTTTTTGCTTGCTTTCTTCCCCGACATTTCTTTGTTTTCGCATTCATTTTATTGGCTGGATATTTCTTGCCCCACTGTCTTCGTGCTTGTTCCTTTTGGCTTCGCCGATTACATACGCTATAATATTTGGCTCGCGTGTTCTCGGTAGCCGCGACTAAACCGATCGGCAGCATTTTCTGAACATGCTCAAAAAGTGTTAAGGGCCCCTTTAAAAACCGCTTACGCATCAACATCGTACGGAGGAGTCGAGCTCACTAGCGTGCAACCACCGTTTGGGGCGACGTGCAACCCGTGCGTCCAAGTCATGCTCTCTAAATAGCCTCACGGGGTTCCAAGGACGTCCCTCGCGATTTCTAGTCGAAAAGCAGGTAACTCGCTCAAAAAGACTCTCGTAACCGTGCATTCCAGGGCATGGCTGCTGGCTTCTCGAAGAAAACACTGCGTCAGACTCGCCCTTGATTCAACAAGTGTTGATGAAATGAGAGACGAGCAATCAGCTAAGACTGTACGTGTCAGCATAACCTTTAATGAAAAAAAAAACTTGCTCGACATGGCATGTTCACTCTGTGAATTGAAGCGGTTTATCGGAGTCATGCGATCGTGATTTCTATGATTGGCTTAAATAGTCATTATCATCATCATCAGCCTGACTACGTTCACTGCAGGGCAAAGGCCTCTCCCATTTTCCGCCAGTTAACACGGTCCTGTGATTGCTGCTGCCAATTTATACTCGCAACTTCTTAATCTCATTGGCCCACCTACCTTCTGTCTCCCCCTAACCCGCTTGCCTTCTCTGGGAATCCAGTTAGTTACCCTTAATGACCAGCGGTTATCCTGTCAACACGCCACATGCCCGGCCCATGTCCATTTCCTCTTCTTGATTTCAACTATGATATCCTTAACCCCCGTTTTTTTCCTAATCGACTCTGCTCTCTTCTTGTCTCTTAAGGTTACACCTACCATTTTTCTTGAATGGTACACGACAAAAATTTGTACGTGTGAATCGGCACCTGTTTCCGTTTGCTACAGAAGTGTTTAAAAGTTTAGGACCCCCCCCTCTCTCTCTCTCTCTCTCGAGATGTGTTCATTTTATAACGCGTATGTGCACACGGAAGTGCACTTGTTCAATGGTATCTGTTAGCAGACATCTGTTGACGGGGACACACAGTTTAACGTTTCTTTTTCGATGACTCACTTTTAATTTTAGGCCACATGACGATAACGCCGGGCCACGAGAGGAACGCAACATAACCGTTGCACAACTGTCACGTCAAATGTGTTTTCGATGAGCACCGCGAAGTTCATAATTGTCGCGCAGATTTCAACCGTGCGGTTACTCTCATCTCAGTAGTACGGCGAGCTTGTTATTTAGCACGATAAAAAAAAATACGGTTCTGATTTCAAAGTGTTCGTCATGAATGAAATCAGTATTCCCAGTTTTAAGGTGCGTACTTTTTTGTTTGTTGCTTGCTTAGTGCTTCAAAACCCTCAAATAGCGAGCGAAAGAGAGATAAGTAAACCTATATTTCACCAATCGATTAAAATGGCCCCCCTAACTGTCAAAAGAGCGTTATGTTCAAGTTTAAACTACAAGTTACAAGTTTAAATTAACTTGTAGCAGAACACAGCTTTAGTCTGAAGAGGCGTTCGCCCACACGACATAATAGCGTCAGCCGATCGCCTTCCCGAACGGAGACCACACTAAATAAACCTTGAGACAAAACGAATGGTTGCTCACTTTCAGACAGTGCGCGTGGTAAATCGCAGCGTGTCCTTTCGCTGCCTTTTGCGGCTGTCTTTGCGGCGTGCGCCGAATGGGGCAGCATTCCTATATAGCCAATGACAGTGGAACACCCGTGTGAATGTTTACGAGTATAAGTACGTATATTGCCCTTTTACTCCCAGTCATTTACTCTTAACTGAAACCACAAGGACGCCATGAGAAAGTGAGGAATCGCAAAATCTGATCAGCACTGCGTGCAGGACGAGATCTGCATTCCGATGCCTCACTCTTTGTTTGTTTTTTCTCTTTAATATCGTAGTTAATATAGTCTTCAAGGGAGTGAGTTCGACAGAAGTATCTATTAAGAACGTTGCTGAACCGCTGAACGACAGGGCCAATTCGCATGCTCAGCTGCACTCGGCGACATACGACTGCTGATGGGTACTATGACATAGCGCTCTTCCCCGTCGTGCATTTAAATCTAAGTACAGGGGCATCATGTTTATTTGTTTGTCTTTTTTTACTTTAATCGGGAAAGCATATCACGGCATAATTTAGGATGCGCTGCTCATTAAATTTATACGCAGACAAAAAAAAAGACGGGGAGTAATCGAACGACAAAAAGCATTTAGAAAGTTTGTTCTGAAAATTGAAAATAACTACAAATTCTGAAAATATTCTTTCCGTTGGGGCTTCTTCTTTGGGCCACAGCAGCAGCAACGGCTGCATTGCCGTCAGTGAAAGAAGAATTAATTGTTAAGTCATTCCCAATCACAACGCTTTTTGGACTTCTTCACACTATGCATAGTTTGATGGTATTTCATGTTAGAATTCGATACTTGCATGATCCTTAAACGACCACTTAATTCGTTTTCATCCATCTAAACTCTAAATTTTTCCTTGTAATAACCGCCGGTTTAAATAGCCTGCCCCCGTAGTGTAAAGAGTGAAGCAAGAAAGCAAGAAATCATTGAAAGCCTGATCTCAAGAGTACAAAGAATGTATCTTTCGGCAGGGTTCAAGATATGTAAGGCTGCAACTCATAGCACCGTGGATAGAGTTTGTACTTGTAAGTGTTTTTCGTGTACTTCAACAGAGGATTGTCAGGAACCATACGATAGAATCAATTCGCTTCTTCTTACAAATTCACCACCACCTCGTCGTCGTGTGTGGTGGCGCGGGTTATTGTATTTTCGCGTCTACACCTTCCTCCGCGAACAGTTCATTGCAAGACGGTGCAGCTGACGGCCGTCATTTGACTATATGAGCCTAATTTCAATTTATCTACACATACTGTCGGTCCACATCAGCGCGAATACAGGAGGAGGACAAACGAAGATACATCAACGCGCAGTTCCTGTAGCTGTAAGGCTACGCACAATCGACAATATTTGTTGCTGTTTTACATCCCAGAACAACGGTACAATTAGGAGTCCCGTCAGTCGATGACTCCAGAAATTTCGACCACTTGAGGCTCCTCGCCGTGCACCTAAATCTAAGTGCAGGGGCGTTCAACAATTTACCTCCATCGAAAACGTGGCCACCGCGGCTGACCCATGGCCTTCGGGATAGCAGTCGAGTAGCATTACCGCTAGATCACCGTGACGGGTCAAGTGGCGAACAACGACCCGCCAATTTCCTGCCACTACAAGCACTCAAGTTCTGGCCCATGGCCAGTACTTTTTTCCAGTGGGCGCCCACTTGCTGAAAACCTTGACTATTTCGAAAAAAACGTCTTTTTCTTTACTATACATGTTTTCGGGAATACCCCTCTCCATAAGAATTTCAGAAGGGGGGGGAAGGGTGAGGGCGACACCCTTTCCTCCTTTGGCTATGGGCCCGCTAAAATCTCTTCGACAACTGGCCGATGTACGAGTGTGCTTCTCTGTCACCGGCTTCGCGGACAGTGACACAGTGTTACCGAAACAGCTCCAAACGTGTCGCGTGTCCCTCCTCTGTTTTGGTCGGCGAACAAACACTTAAGGGGAAAAGAAAAGAGCAGGTAGCGACGGAGGCAAGAGCGGAGGATCAGGAGCACCGAGGAGGTTGGGACAAGGCCCGGAGTCCTGAGTTAAATGTGGAGTTGAGACCCTTTCTTTTTTTTTTCATCGCTCTCAGCTTTGGCTCCCCTCACTCTTTCCCCGCTTGAAGCGTGCTATATATTTACTACGACTAGCGCTGGAAATACCCCGCGAAAGAGTGAGCGAAAGAAGTGGTTGTGCGGTTGTGTGTGCTCCGCTCTGCCGGTGGTGGGGAGCAATCTTAACACAAACACGTAACGGGCTGCAGCGTAAACTCAGTGCACGCCGTACACTGTGCGGGGCCTTGAATATCCGCTCCGTCTTTGTCGGTAAGCAAACGTGGCCGTCCAAGAAAGAAAAGTCAGGTCCGGAGATGCTGTGCAGAGCCGCTAAGCTCCTAAATAAACCGCGCTCACGCGATTAGCTCGCTTCACCGCATAGTAAACGCACCGTACACACACGCGACCGTGTCCAGTTTCAAGTTCAAAAATTTTTTAGCGAACTACGGAGCCGGAGAAAGTAGACGCGGTTGCCGGTGGTTCCCATGCGTTGAAACAATAATGCTTCGCCTTTCTTATGTATGCCTTTTTTTTTAAAGCTGCATAATTGCAGGCCCTATATGGTCAGCACATCTTTATCGTGATGAGAGAAAGTGATCAGTCGTGGCAATTCAAAGCACAGTACAGAGAATGAAAATTCACGCACGTCCTCCATTTATTATAAACTGTGATATCGGCAAGCCCCGCTTCCTATATTTAACGGCGCTGTGGTCCAGAAATTTTTCGTCCCATCGTTCCTTGTGCGTCGTTTAGCTATACGTAAATTTAAGCGACAAACTTCTCGATAAGCCTTCCCCGCGTTGTTTATCCCACCTTTCCTTGTCTAAAATAAAGCACGTCTTGACTGTTGACAGTGGCTGTGTTTCATCGGAGTGCGAAAAAAAAATTGCGTCGTTGTAAAACGTACCGCGTTAATAACGCAGTGAGGGAAGAGTAAGGACTCGCAAACGCGCTTCAAGTCACGGGGCGAAGTGAATTTCAGCTTACGCTAAGTCGCTAAGGCCTTTATTCGCCGGCCGCTCTATTTACTCGGCGAAGGCGTGCGCGCCAGGCGCGCCTGCGACGCCAGACTGCGCTACGTGAGGCGCCTGCACAGTCTATTCTCGGCTAACGCGGCTGTGCATGCTTTCGGAAACGGCACGCCCTTCTCTGTGCGTGGGCCCGCCGACCAAAGCGATGGCACTTAAAGCGGAATTCTCTCCCTTCATCTGTTACCCTTACCTTGCTCCCTCCTATGGGCGCCCGACGGAAGGGAGTGAAAAAAAAAAAGGGGGGGGGGGGGGCTTGAATGGTGAGAGATGGAGAATTTCCGTCCAAGTTCTTGTCTTTGATATTTAATTTCATTGGCCGTTCGACACACTATGCTCGACAGTATATCGACAAGCAATTTCTTATACATTAACTCGCTCATAGTTTCAGTAATTACTGTTGACGTTGTTTGTGACCATGTTCAATTCCTGTCACACGTGGGTTTCGGTGTTACGGTATAGACACATACGCCATGAAAACGGTTGACTCGGCACTTTAGGCATTTGATGATCCTATCAATTCACTCATTCGCGATATACAACAATAAAAAAATCTTTAGCTGTACGTGGTATCGACGCCCGCATGTATTACGCAAAATTATATTTAAATGGCAGAAGGGGAGAATCGTGCCTGTGAGCTTGTGAACGTGCTCGAACAAAAGGCTGGTAGCTATCCCCACGTTATCGGCTCAGGCAGACGCAAATAAAGATCTGAGTTTTAAGTTCATACGCGTTCCTCTGTTCGCCGCATATTTCAGGCACAACTATACTACATAATGCGAAATTCATATATATTCTTTCTTTTTGTTCAATTGAGAAAGCAAAAGAAATAATGACGCTCTAGCCGCAATTGTCGGTGACTGTCGCGTAATTTTTGCCTTTCATTTCTCTGTCTCGACTGTCCCAGTGGCAGCTTTACGTAGTGCTATGATTTGCCTCGCGAATCGCGACATACGAGTCTGATCGCTATACTTGCCTCAATAAACAGCGCTTGTTTTCGCGTAGCTTTTTGCGCCGGAATCGGCTGGGCTCTCACTGAACATTTGAAAACGTAAGAACTTCTCCGCGGGAACCGAGCCAGAAAATTAATTACTAGACTCGTCGTCTGCCCGGAGGTCACAAACTATACTTACTAGAACAACCAGCTACCTCTTGACATGTATAAGTATGCACACAAGACAGGTAGCTTTTGTAGTCCCATTCCACGCGTAGTCATTGTGTATCCCAGTCGCGCACTGAAAGAAAGAAAGAAAGTAAGAAAGAAAGAAAGAGGGAAGGAAAGGAAGGAAGGAAGAAAGAAAGAAAGTAGAAAGAAAGAAAGAAAGAGAGAAAGAAAGAAAGAAAGGAAGAAAGAAAGAAAGAAAGAAGAAAGAAAGAAAGAAGAAAGAAAGAAAGAAAGAAAGAAAGAAAGAAGAAAGAAAGAAAGAAAGAAAGAAAGAAAGAGCGAAATGCCAACGTACGTACGAAACCTCTTCATCGGCTTCCGCACCACCTTCTCTGACGTCAGCAACCGAACGCGGCTCCGTCGAGCGAAAATAGGAGGCCACTGCCACACGCACTCCTGCAGCGCGCTATCAACTGGCAGGCGCCGTCCACAGTGGGGCGCTCGGAGCGCGGTTTAGGTCCGCACCTTGCGCCCGGAGCTTCACTCGGTCACGGGGCGGCTGATTTCTGGCATTCAGCCCGTACGACGACAGCGTCACGTGGACATCGTGCGAAGCTGCTTTTCTTTCTGTTGTTTTGTTTTCTTCTGTGTTTTTTTTCGAGAAAGAGAGAAGGCGGTGCCGGTCTAAGCTGGAAAAGAGCGGGTGTCATCGCTCTCGGAGTGAAGACGCATGCGGTTGGAAGAAAAAAAAGGAAAGAAAGGGGGATAAACAAAAGCATTCGCCGAAACAATTCGGCAATGGAATGTGAGACTCCGAGGCGCCGCCGAAAGACGGATGGATTGAGCCGCGTGGCGCCGTAGCCTTACACGTTATTCTCCTCTTGATCGTATTACAGCTGTGAGAGAATAGAGAGTCTAGCGTGGCACAGCTCGTACCTGCAGAGAGCGTAGGCCCGCGAAGACTGTCTCTCTTTCTCCCGCGCACACACCACAAAATTTGGAACGAAATGGTAGCGTCGTTGATCTTTCTGGCTCGATTTGAAATGCTCGAATGTGGGATTTATTACTCCAAATGATCTGACGCAGCCCCCAATGAGGTGTCATTTAACTCTTGTAATCAATGATGCATTCAGATGGCGCTACGTTACTGCGATCTCTCATCCCAGTTTCCGTGAAGACTGATAGCGGTATGCACGAATTGAGGCGTCGAAAATGACGGTCAAACAGAAGTTCGTGCTTCGTAGCTCATCGCATGTACACTCTCGGGTCGTGCACACTTGCCTAGTGATGACAAATTTAGTGCCACGTGAATGTTTTTTCCAGCCTGCCCTATTTCGCCCCTTTCATTCGTTAGGCTACGTGTTGTATAGCGCTGCTGCCGGAGGGAGAAGCTCCAGCACTGAGGTGCCTATGCATTTCCTCAGCTACTATAGAAATGGTGCATCAAACCGCGTAATGTGCCAGCGTAATGTCTATTTTCTGCAACCTTAACAGGATGATGACGTGTTCTGCTTCTTTTCGCTTAACCGATTTGACACAAGGTAACTTTGTTTTCTAATGTGAGCAATGTGACGCCTGCGATAACTCCACAGAGACGATGCAAAGTCTTTTTTTATTGAATATTTGCTCTCGTATACGAAATGTATACGCTTACACACGTGCCTCGAAAGCTAATCGCATCCGTTTCGCCGCACTTGCTTAATCGAACGACGGCGATGTGCGTGAACTTTTCGCAAAACACGTGTATTGTTTCGCTCTGCAGCTGGATGTGTGCGCGCATCTGTGACCGAGTTCTGCGTAAGCGGAACGAGCATGGCTCTCGCGTGCCGGTAACTTGTCAAGCACACTGCAAACCCTCTCCCCCCACCACCCACTAAAAAAGAGAGAAAGAAATTGCGACGATTCAGAGTAAAGCGTACTACACCGTCGTGATTCCTGTCATCGACCTGTGTTAGCTGTTCAGCCACGCTTGCAACGTTATGGGCCGATTTTGCACCTGACAAGATGAGACTGAACAGTGGATGCGTTTACAATATAAGAACGGTGTCCTACAGTTGCCCTCATGCAAGAAAAGGTGAGGGAAACTATCGCCCTGAGACCCCACAGGACAAGATCTTCGGTCTCACAATCAGTAGTCTGAGTTATTTATAGAACGTGTGCTTTAGTAAAATAAATTCAAAAAACCGTGACCACTGACCAACATCTGCGATGATGCACATTTCGCGTGGTTTGCAAAAATATTCAATCACGTGAACTATACACTTTTGCGAGTGAAGCCAAAGCAAAAATTCAAGCTTTCCTGTCGTGGTGCACTCGCACGGTTGGCAGTCTGGATACCGCCGTCTCTTCGTAATAATCATAACTGATCGAGTTGAACGTCCCAAAACCACGATATGATTATGAGATGCCGTAATGGAGGACGCCGGGAATTTCGACCACCCATTGGTTTACTTAACGTACGCCCAAATCAAAGTACAGCCGCGGTCACGTCTGTGAAGAGCACCCGAGGAGCCTGTTTTCGCTCTGCCGGGTGAAACATTGAGGCAGTTCCGGGCCATGAAGTGCTGTGTCAGCAGCATGCGCGGCCTAGCTGTCAGGCTGACCACACCAGAGCCCGATACTGCATGGATGTTTTGCCCCGCATAGCGAAAACTAGCTCCTCGCATGCTCTAACACCGGCGTGGCCGCGGCTTTACATGGACCTCAAGTGTTTTCTCCTCCGTCGAAAATGTCGTCACCTGGGCCGGGATTCGATCCCGCGACCTGCGAATAAGAAGTAAAGTACCATAGACACTAGACGACTGCGGTGGGTCACTGTCAATTCAACGACGATGTTTCATTTACGTACAATTTATTTCGACATTTCGCAAAACGTCCTCGTAAGGGGCGAAGTCGTTCATCCATTCATTGGTCCTTATTTTCCTTCATCAAAAAATGAGTCTCGGTTTCCTGACATGGCCTACTGTTGGTGATGAACTTTAGGCATATACAGCAAGACATAATGCATAAATCACATAAATATGCAATAAATATATGCAGACTAAACGTTTTAAATGCCGTATGAATTGCCGTAAAGGTTCGTTATCACTGAACCGCGAGCGATCCGTCCTTCTTCCGAGCTCTTCACCTAAGCAGCTGCTACAAAAAAAAAAACCTATAAAGAGCTACTGCAGCTACTTTAACTACAGCTGCAAACGTATGTTCACAGCTTTTGAATGAGGAAAAGCGTGGCATGAATAGGAACAGAGGGGAAGGGGCGACTGCGGCGGCCTTAGCGTCTCACTCACCATGAGAATGTATTGCTTGCAGGTGCGTAAAACGACCGAGGATTAAGAAAAAAAAGCACACACACGCAACGATCAAAACGTCGTTTCGAAATGAACAATGTGTGTGCGTGTCATGCGTGCGCGCGCACGTCATTGGCGCCACGCACGAGAAAAGGTGTGTGTTTTGTGTCCGCAGGTAAGGTTGGTGTTTCGGTCAAGGTAATGAGCTCACGCAGGTGTTGTGTCGCGAGTGCCTTGCTGACTTGTTTCGCATTTTGTTCCAGCCAAAACACGCATCAGCCGACGCCTCGCCGTCGTTTGCGCGGTGGGCGCTGTCTCACCCACCGCGCTCGTCCGAGAGACAGAGATCGTGTGTCAGTCACTCTGTCTCTATATAGGTATCTATATGCACGCCCATGTACCATATAGTATATCTATATACCCCCTTGTACGTATATGCAATGCCCTCCGTGTTCAACTCACCACTTTTTATTTGTTTCAATTTAGTTTCAAGCCCTCCAACGTCTGCTCTGCCACACGTGCTTTCTTGCGGTGTACACACAGCTGCCACTTGAAACGAGACTACGTAGTAGCCGGATAATCACGCACATCTTGCATGCGCATAACGAAATTACGGCTACAACGAAATTTTGTTGTCGCCTCCTACGCAATCAAAACAAGGGGGAAATGCTAGACCGCAAGGTTACGAGTGGAACAATACGGGCTATATAGTTCTCTCAAAATTTGAGACGCATTAGAGCGTGCTAAAATAATACACTCTATATGACATCGCAATTTGTAACGAAACCCAGGCGATACTGCATAAAACCAGATAAGATTGCTTACGTCGTTATGACGTGTTTTCCGGTGTTCGTACGTTTACGTAGAGAATACGTTTGTGTACAGAGCGATTTAGCACAGCGCAGGCGGATGAACCGGAGTAGCGGTACAGCTGTATGCACACAGAGCCGATCAAAATCGGTTTAATCGGTTTTAAACGAAAGGCGATACATTTGGACGTATTCGCTAATGTATGTAGCACGTAGACGGCAACCAGAAGGTTGCGATAGTATTCTTTTTTTTTTGTCTTTCGGTGAGATAAGCTTCGTGCGAAACAAGATTTACTATATTTAGTACATAGGTCGTGACTTCCACTTTTGGTATTCCTGAGGTCCGGTCACAACCATGCTACGTCTCTTGTATGACCCGTAGCATTTATAGAACTTAAAATATAGATATATTTTCGATACGGCATCATAGCTTTCCAGATTTCAGAATGTTATGTGTTTGGATGTTCTATATCTGTGCTAACACCACTGGTTATAGAACACAAACTTATCGTCGTTAATAGCGAGTGTAGATATTATCACACGGACATATATTATCCGCTGTACACAAACCTCTCATAAAAAAAAGTCACTTGACATTTTTTTTCAATAATCTCAGAATGACTTGCTACTTCTTTAATCTCTTTAAAGACACTTGCAATCTCCCTTTGGAGATGAATATATTCTCGTCGGAGTGTCGTGCGAGTCAAAAAGAAGTTAACTTGTCTCTTCATTCATGTACATGGCAAGTTATGACTCCAGGAAAGCAGTGACGCCTGCTCTTTTCTTTTTTCTGTGCCGGTATTTCTGTACCCCATTGAGGTCAATTTCTAAACAGTGTTTGGCTAATTCCTGTAGCCTTGGTCAAGAAGCCAATCCCGACCGAAAAACGGGATCAGGCCTGATAGCGATAAAAAAAGCGACTGTCTGACTAGTATTTATTAGAGCGAACGTAACATTTGATTCTCCCGCCACAGATGATTCAGTCTTGGTAGATTGACAAAAACAGCTATAGTTAAATAAAACAAATTGTGACAGCTTGAATACTATGGCAAATACTGATTGCGAGGCGTAGGCTGGTAATAGTGACCTTGTTTGAACTTGACTGGCACTTTGCCGAACTGGCGGCATGAAGTTGCAGCATGATGTGATACATGCAAGTGACAAAAAATAAGAAGATGAAGCACTGCGACACGCAATGGTCAGCCTGGTTTCTTTTGGTGCATACTGCATGCTCGTTGACGCATTACATCAGTTTGTGTGCGATATTACGTGGTGGCGCAAAAGTTTGCTTGAAACGTGAAGTTCGTCGTTCTTCTATTGAACGCCAAGAAGTTTATAACTACATCATTTCAAAGACTGTGAAGCTGCTTGTGTTGACGTGGAAGTTTTTTTTCTTTAATTTACGTACGTGGCTTAATGCCGGAGTACAATTTTCGTATACGTACTAGTTAACTAAATTTTGTGTTTCATGATTTCGTGTTGAGTGGTAATCAAAGATGTTTCTTCAGCCCCCTACGCAGTGTATTGCCATGTTTCATCCTTTCGTTTATGATATTGCAAAACGTATACCAAAAAAAAAAGATGCAAAAGGAAGGAAATGATTAAATGCCCTGATAGTGCATTGTTCTTACGTTTCTATGTATTATTGCTTTAGTGTGTCGCCTTAGCACTTTCCTATATAGTACTTGTTGCCCTTTTATATAGTACATATCGCACTCAACATCATATGCATCACTGTACGCTCGCATGTCTCCCTAAGCCAACCAGGCAACTATATATACTTCAAACCAACACAATTTGGTATACCGCAGAGAACAACCCAGTTCTTTCACCCAAAGGTGCATTGCACGCCTTTATTTATTTTTGTCGAGCAGTGCTCATCGTTTGGTAAGTTTTTACAGAAACTAGGCTGACAATTATGGTGTCGGCGCACGGCAGAGCAGACAGTGAAGAGGGCTGTAGGTCTTCGATACATTCAAGCTAGCACCACCTCGAGAGTGAAGTGAACCACGTGATGAATTTTCGGCACTTTTCCCCTCTGCTCTTCATTTCTTTTCACTTTTGCTTCTCGCGTTTTTGAGTCCGCGGCCGTGCGTTTATCGTATAGTAATCGCTTCCAGCTTTGCGGGGTCACGAAAGGCTTCGTGGCCCTTAAAACTGCGCTCCTCTCTTTGTAGGTTGGAGAGGAGCGAAACAATCGGTCCCCCCTTCGCCCAACTGCCCTCACCTCCTCCTCTTGCTTTGTCCTTCTACCCCCTCTCCTTGTTTCACCCGAGACCACCCGCAAAGCACCGATCCCCGTCACCGACGCATTTTGCAACGACGTGAAGGACTCTCCTCTAACCATGCACCGTCCTTTCCTAAGCTCGTATCTTTCATCCACGCCTCAAGACGTCTTCCACCATGAAACTCCGCTTTTTTTATAGCATGTGTTTTCGCATATGGGTGCACTCACTGGCTGCTAACACGCGGAATGACCCCTTCGCTTACTCGAGAGATCTGGACGCTTACCGCACGCACTTATCGCCGGCTCAGTCCGCGACATTCGTCGCCATTAATAAGGTTTCGGAGAGATGCATGGGCACATCAGCGTCGTTTCCATGGCTCGTCAACCGGCAAATCAGGTTATTCGTGGCCTGTACATAAGATTATTTGGTTAACAGGCGATGCGCTGCGTAGAAGTCGCCGTCTGGGACACGATTTACGTCTATGGCGCGTAGCTGGCGAATGAGTTTGATCGTAAATCGAACGGATTTCCTCTCTCGCCTCACGTTACCTTAATTAGACGCACGGACAAGGATATAGGCAAGCAAGTGAAATCAACGCGTTCATTTGATGTCACTATGCTGAAGCTCTAATCTACACGACGAAGGTAAGACGAAGGTAATACAGCTTCGTGTCATGTACATCATTCAAACCTTTACTCTAAACTGGCAAGGTTTCCCCTGTTTAGATAGAACATTTTGCAATAACACCCCGTCCGTTCGCAAATGCCTTCGGACATTTCTTTGTGTCCTCAATCCACGAAACGCACGGGTTGTCACATGTTTTTGTCGCGTGTTGTCATGCACGGGTTGTCTCGGTACAATGCGAATACGCCGAATACGATATATCGTGTCTTGACTTTCTCATTGACGACTACACGTCAACGCCGCTTTGCTTCCCCTCATTGATTGATAACTCGCAGCTTCCGTCTCGTAACTTACCTTTCTTCACACTCTTAAGCTTGTAGCGGAACCACTCGCTTTCACCGAATGGCTCAATGCTTCGCGAAACGACGAAAAAAACACACCCCTATGACGCGCATTCCCTGTACATCTTCCCTTCTCTGCCCAGGTCGCTGGATAATTTTAGCTTGATCGCATGTTGCGCTTCGCTTACCGCTTCATGCTCGCACGCCGGCGTTCCCACATTTCCCTTTATTCACAATCCACGGACAGCACTGGTCGTCACGTAGTTCGCCCTTTCGTCCTACCCAGACATCTTGTAATTCCCAACCACGCCTCTCCATTTACTGGCACATCTCCCCTTCTGAAGCGTTCTTTTCCCCATGTATTTCTCTCCCTTCTTATCTAGGGATTTCCCTTTCCTCAATTCTCTTATTTCCTGTTTCGACGTTCCCTCTTCCCCGAAACTGCATCCCCCGCTTTCCCTTCATCCTCAAACGCCACCATTCCCCAGCCACCTCTCCCACCGCGCCTGTTCCTCCCGCACCTCGTGTCCTTTTCCTTCCCGCGACGTCCCTCACTCCCCGTTTCCCCTTTTCTCTTTCCCTCTCTTTCCCTCTGCGGCTTCTTTCTCTGGCGACGACGGTGCCCCCGTGCGACGCGAGAGAAGCCCTCGAGGAGGAGGAGGAGTTTTTCTGTGGTGGTGGGTGTTTAGGGGACGCAGGCATCAGAGCCCCGATGCGCTTCGATCGAGCCAGGGGCTCTGACCCAAGAGCGAAGCTCTCTCGGGACGAGGAGCGAAGAAGCGGGCCGTGGGGGGCCGCCTCTCTCCACGGCGCGCCTTTTCCTCCTCTCCACACGCTGCTAGCGACAACAGGTCAGTTCCCCAGGATCCCCCGAAAACTGTCTTTATTTCTTTCTCATCTCATCTTTCTCTGTTGCTTACGCATGGAGAAAAGAAAAAGAAAGGGGCGCAGCATTACGTTGCATAGCCAGCCTCGGCAAGCCAACCCATTTTGAAGTCGGCCCAACACGTGACCTCTTGCGTCGAGATCACGCAAGCAAGAATACTTGCCGATACTTTGGAGAGCGGCTCCCGATAGCTTTCAATCGAAACGCTTTTGTTCGGCGAAAACCGGCCGGCTCACGCAGCACGTTTAAATAAGGAACGCCACCGAGAGTAGTAAAAAAAAATACCGCACGCTTGGACGTTTTGATCACGTGTTGGGCTGACACGGTGGGCTTCACTGGCGTGACGTAATGCTCCCCCTTTTTCTTTTTCCTACCTCCATGTTTTTTACGGGCACAGCCTACGAAGCCATGTGTCAGAGAATGTAACGTTGAAGCATTCCATACGCACTGTCCGTAAACGCTTGAAAAGTTGGTTCTGCTTGGGAAATGCAGATGGCGCTCTGACGCAGGACCGGATAGAGTAACTATATATGGACCATATACAGTTACTCTAGGCACGGAGAACGATGGCACCACGCAACGCCGAAGGCAAAATTGAAGTGCGTGTGTGTCGCCATTCTCGTTCGCCCGCGTTGATACGATCGATTTTCATGTGATGTTCTGCATGACGAGTGTGAACGACGGATGGTCACGCTGATGATACAGATTTGCCACGTGACCGTCCCGAATGCCACATTACTTACATTACGACATATGTGAGCTAACACAAGTAAGTTGTTTTCTAAGCCGGCTTTTGTTGAAACTTGGTGTGTTTATATTGTATATTTCTACAAACGTAATTGGCGTAGTATGTGAAAGAAAAAAAAAGAAAGTGTACCGTAGATCTCGACATGGTCGAGCAGTGTGAATTGCGCATGCTTGTTTTGCAAGGGTGCAACGTCAGGCCAAACAAAACGAGACCACTGAGCTCTGATGCAACGCTAGAAGACAAACGAGATACTCGTTACAACCGTGATCGGGACACGGCCATTCCGTCTAAGAGTTGCTATCTCTCTTTGGTGACAACATATAAAGAGGCCCATCTGCAACTTTATCGTTGGAATGGAGCCACATGAACTGAACTCCGCTCATAGCTTGAGGAACAGTTTTCATCTGATAATCTGAACAAGATAGAAAGTCGGTATAAGATGGGAGGCTTGATGCGATGGGGAATCCATGAAATGTTCGGTGATCCCATCGTTGCTTAATAATATAATTTTAGGTGGTCGATAATGTATCGAAAACTGGCGTCCTTAGCGATCCTAAAAATCGACGTCAGCATATATTTCTTTTTGGTTGCGGTGACATTTTATTAGAAAGCCTAATCGTTTTTCGATCAGTCATATAGATCATAGCCTAAAGAAAGCAGTTTGCCCAAATGCGTTTTGAGCAAATTATTGCTTATAAGTTTAGCAGTGTTGCCTTGGCCTTTTTTATTGCATTTTGTGTTAACAAAGGTGTATTATTTAGAGCAGGTTCGAATTTTAGGTCCACAGGTGGCTTTTTACGAGAATCTTACACATACGCTGTACCCTCGTCGGTCTGCCTTCCTTCGGCCTGTCGTTCACAAAAGTTATGCGACAAGTTGTAAAGTCGTGAAAGATAGTCTTCTGATTAGATATGTTGCTTCCACACTGTGTAGACAAGGCTTGAGCATTACAGAGTCCATGCTTTAGTAATAAAAGCGCGTATGCCCTTGATGCTTTCTAAACTACATACATATTTCGTGTGCTAAGTGTTATAAGAGAGGGAAAGAGAAAGAAACATTTATTTCGAAACAGTGTTCCAAGTGATGCCCGGTATCACCCTAAGGGAGGAGGGTTTCCTAGTCCGGGAACCCAGTGCCCATCGAAGGCCTTTAGGAGACGCTATATTTGGCAGTATTATTTCCATTTGACTTTGAGTAAAAATCTGGTAAGCCAACTCAAGCAGGTATGATTTTATTGGCGGAAGTAGGTCCGCTTGTCTTCAATTCCGGCGGGGTTGTTCGCGTACATAAATGCATCTTACCGCAGAGTCGTGTCTATCAGCTTGCCCTGCTATGAACTCGTGTACATTGTGTGTTCCAAAGTGATCGTAACGAGCTACTGGTTTTCGCATAAGAAGCCTATCACGGTAGGCCTGTTAGTGTTAACTGCAGAGGAGGAGTAGTTTAGCTAAGCAAAAGCTCGCATCTAACTAGACGCAGCCATGCATTAAAACTTGGAGGTACGTTCATGGCAATCAGCTGTGGCTGGAGCCACGGCACTGGCAACCTTGAAATACCTCGCCTACACTTGACAAGGAGCGATGTGTGCTCTGTCGTTGCAGTGGGGTTAAGAGAGCGCGCTAGAATTTAAACCACAACAAACGTTACCTAACGCAATGAATGCTACGCGCTTGGTAGGCTGATCCGTACAAAAAACAAAGAAAAGAAAGAAACGAGACCTTAGGCTATAACTAGACAAGCAAAATTGTCATTGGACGAAAGCCCAGCTCAGTGGTGTCGTAATTTCGGCAGAACGCGCCAAGGCTAAAACAGGTATCCAATCGTGAGGGAACCCTCGCCTTCTCCGCTGAGATTCCGCCCGCAGAGATTGAGGCGCTACAGCTCCCCTAGCTGTAAGATCTTGCTCCCCCTCTCCGCCCTTATATTTCTCTGTGTGTGTCTCGCTCTTCGTCTACCTCAAATTCACGCAATGCAACTTGCCAGGGCAGGAATAAACAAAACATGAGAGAGAAGCGGAAGTTTGCTTCACCTAAGCAATAACCTATATGCGGTGAAGCCATCTTGTGATAAAGCTCACCTGAAATTTGGAAAATTGTTGTTCTCTCAAGATGAAAATAATCGCTGAAAACTTGACATGCGAAAACTTTCATAATTTGAAATAAGCTTAAAGAAACTTCAGCGGGAGTACTTCAGGTTACCCCAGCTTCAGCGAGAGTACTTCAGGTTACTTTCCTGGAGATCAGATTAAAAAAAAAGTAATGGCACTGAATATATTCAGTCCAACGCGGATCGTCAAAAGCGCCAAAGATGGATGTTGATATGTTGTCTTATTTTTTCTGACGTCGCTATTGCTTTGTATGTTTACGTACTAAATGAAGTATTAGAAGCACTGAATGAGCAATAAGTGGCAAAATAACAATGCTCGCAGATCAGCTTAAAACGCATATTAAGATTTTTGCGTGTGTGTGCAGAAATGAAGATGGAGATTTCATATATGGCATTTGCTTGCAAATAGGTGCTACCAATCATTGTATGTAGCTTATCAGTTCCTTTACATGGCCGACCCCTCTGAAGCACAATGCCTCATCGCTGTTGAGTCCAACGTATCTGCAACGTTTTCTGCCTTTTAATGGTAATGGTGGAAGAGGGAGTGTATATTATCGAAGATATAAATTGACGTGTGGTTAGCCTGTCATCTTTCGCTTTAAAATTATGTAAATGTAAGTGTTTAATTGTTAGCAAGGTGCATTTTTCTTCCGATGGGACGGCCCTGTACATTCTCATGTTTGCTGTGATTATCACTGTTTGTGTGTGTGTTGTCGCAGTCATGTGACAGAAAAGAAACGCGTGCGTAGTACTACACTAATCACGTAACCTTACATGTAGTGATTAATGAGATGACACTGAAGTTTATGGGACAAAAATCATTATTTGCTTACGCATAAATGTGGTTACATTTTGGTGCTAAGGTGGTATGGTAGGGTAAACTCACCAAAAAATTCAATTAGCAATTTGGACACCCAATTATTCACTGCACATTGAGGAATAAACCTGAGGAAGCCCGACGTCTAACGCCCGTTCCAAATTATTTAAATGACGCGCCAAAGTGCGCCGTGCGCCTTCTGGCGCAAGCGCTAGGCGCACATAAAACTTCGTTTTTCTCGAATGGCGTTTTTTTAAATATTTCTATTTCAGTGTATCTTTTCTATAATAAGTATTTAGTATATTTCAATGAAACTTTGCATGCACAAACTAAAACAAGTTAGAAACACTCTGAACTAAAAAAATCGCTGATTTTTCTAAAAAGTGGAGCTTTAAAAATCAAACAGCAATACGCACCATCTGTGACTTTGTGCATGCAGTAATTTAATTTTGCCCCCAAATACTCCATGAAGGATGTCCTATTTTTTAGGCCCCGCCGTGGTGGTCTAGTGGCTAAGGTACTCGGCTGCTGACCCGCAGGTCGCGGGTTCGAATCTCGGCTGCGGCGGCTGCATTTCCGTTGGAGGCGGAAATGTTGTAGGCCCATGTGCTCAGATTTGGGTGCACGTTAAAGAACCCCAGGTGGTCAAAATTTCCGGAGCCCTCCATTACGGCGTCTCTGATAATCATATGGTGGTTTTGAGACGTTAAACCCCACATATAAATCAATCAATCAATCAATCCTATTTTTTAGTTGAGCTATAACGTATGAGTCTCTACAATAACAAGACTGAATATCACCAAACTTCTTTCAGTGGCTGCAGAGAAAATGTACATTGATTCAGTAAACCCACTTTAAAGTTTGGGGGCGGGCTAATGAAGGATAGGCAATCTAGGCATAAAAAATGGTGTCGCGTGATAACCAGTGGCATCTTTTGTGAGCCCGTGAAATTTTATGTGAATACTTGCAGCAATTTCTAAAACAAAATATTACTTCAAAACTGACATATACCATTTACCCAACCATATACAGTTAAGAAGTGTCATTGCCCCGCCGCGGTGGTCTAGTGGCTAAGTTACTCGGCTGCTGACCCGCAGGTCACGGGATCGAATTCCGGCTGCGGCGGCTGCATTTATGATGGAGGCGGAAATGTTGTAGGCCTGTGTGTTCAGATTTGGGTACACGTTAAAGAACCCCAGGTGGTCGAAATTTCCGGAGCCCTCCACTACGGTGTCTCTCATAATCATGTGGTGGTTTTGGGGCGTTGAACTCCACGTATCAATCAATACATACGACGTTTTGTTTGTCAAGACATACTTGATGATTTGATATCGGGGGTTTAACGTGCCAAATTCACCATATGCTTATGAAAGACGTCGTAGTGGAGGGCTCCGGAAATTTCGACCACCTGGTGTTCTTTAACGTGCACCCAAATCTGAGCACACGGGCCTACAACATTTCCGCGTCCATCGGAAATGCAGCCGCAGCAGCCGGGATTTGATCCTGCGACCTGCGGGTCAGCAGCCGAGTACCTTAGTCACTAGACCCCCACGGCGAGGCAGGGGACATACCTGGACAGATAACACCATATATTATACATATAGTGTTATGGGCAGATAATGTCATGGTCCCAAAATTCAGCATTGTGGAATGATGTTAGAAGTCGGGCCGGTGATATAGGTCGAAGGGGTGGTCCGTGCAACATCGTTAACAGAAAGAAAGTCAACTGACATTACAATGTAGCTGATAGTCTCTAAACGAAGTGAACAGATATCGCAATCTCTCGAATAACGTTTTGCCCATGTGTTATCTTGTATGCATTAATTCGTCCGCTGTAATAGATGTCTAGGTTTGGCACGTTTCCCCCTCAAAAAATCTTATTCGGCTGTGTGTGTGGTTATCGCGTAGGCGGTGGTTGCGCGGGGGCTGATATGCTTCGACGTAATAAAAATTCTAAAGTTCTCGTGGAATTTTAAAGAAGCCAAAGAAACTCATTTCCGGAGACGCTTTTGTGTCCATATAGCATGCGCTTTTTCTATCATGTGACTGCGACTTCAAGTAGTGTTTACTGTTTTTTTTTCTTCTACAGTGCCCGACGTTTGATCACTCTATTAATTCTTTTTTGATGCGGGCTGTTTCCTTGCAGAGCTATCTAGACGAGCAAGATGTTGTGGGGCATGTCAAGCGCGTCTAACTTGATTGCTTTCACACCCGGTGGTAACCGCATCCCGGGTGCCCTTAGAGTGCGGGACATCTTCAAGGTCCCGCATAGAAAACGAGGCTTCATGATGTGTTTTTTTTTTCTTTTCTCTCTAAGTAAGGGTGATGTGTGTTGAAGTTTTTCTGCCGCCATGCACTTTTGCTGAAAATATTTTGTATAGAGCGTTTCTGGAAGGTTCGTCGGTACCACTTACAAGGGTTAAGCAGCCAGATATTGACAGTGACGATTCAAAAGAGGCAGAAGAATGCGCAATAAAATTAAATACTCTTAAATGTTATCACGTATTCGTCTGGCTGAGTTACACTCTTTCTGAAACAAGGTACCCTTTCTGAAACAGTGCGCGTGGTTAAGGTACCCTACCACGGTATAGGTTAACCTGGGCGCAAGAATGTACAATAGCTTCCGTAGCTTCCATGTACCTTTCTTTTCAGCTTAGGCAACCTGCCCAGGTTAAAGTAGCCTGGCAAGATACCCTACCCCGTACGTGTTGCTTATTCTATATGGTAAAAAACGAACTCTTGTAGTGCTTAAGGCGAACCTTTCACCGATGTGCGTGATATGCTTCTGCCTCACGTGTCACGTATTCCTTGCTATGCAGTGTTCCGAGTCAAAATTTGTGGAAAGTGCACTCGCTTTCCATTCTTCAATGCGGGCTGTTTGTGACTTGATGAGAGCAAGAGTATCTGCGCTTATTTCTAACACCGCCATGTTCCCTACGTGTGCCTGTGTCCTTCGTTTTGCAGGTGCTTTCCTGGTGCCATTTTTCATTAGCATCGTCCTCTGCGGTGTGCCCTTGTTTGTTATGGAAGTGTCGATCGGACAATATTTGAACACTGGAGGCGTCGGCATCTGGAACCTGGTACCCATGTTCAAAGGCATGTACACTGTCATCATCTTGTTGCTTACGAATATTATAATTAGGGCATTTCGCTGATCACCATCAAAAGACTGATACTCTTTTTTGTGAAGCTTGTGAACTGCATGTAGAGGTATGTATATATGTACATATGTACACATATATGCACGCACACATTCATGCATGCATGCGTGCGTGCGTATCAATGTATGTATGTATGTATGTATGTATGTATGTATGTATGTATGTATGTATGTATGTATGTATGTATGTATGTATGTATGTATGTATGTATGTATGTATGTATGTATGTACACGTAGTTTATGAGGCTTATAGAGCAAAACAGCTATAGAATGTAGACCTAGAATGCTGCAGAAAAATCAGGAAATGGCTGTTAATCCAGACAGAGGCTCCAGTTCAATAAGCGCTTCATAGGCGAGGACGCTGACCGGTTGCATACGTTTGTATTGTTCGCACACATTGCCCAACATATATACGCTATATTTATACCACCATCGATCATCATTGTTTGTGCAATGCACGATTGTACCGCGAGCTCGTAAGTTACTGCTGAATGTGCGTTGTTCGCTCCTCAGGGCAAGCTAGGACGGCAGCGTATTCTGTGCCTTGGTGTTCACGCAACAAATCCTTTATATATACGGTGTGCTTACGAGTTTAGGTGAAAAGTGATATAAATGGCTTTATGTTACTTTATTGATCACGCGTATTCTTATATTATCATTTTCTGACTTCCTTCTGCCAATTCTTTCGGTAAACCTTACGGCCTTGAAGAAGATGGGATGTTGTTTCTCAAGCGCTGAGCATTTGAATGTTTTACGCACAGGCTTAAATGCCTCATTAGTTCCTTTCGCGGAATGAATGGTTCACTGTAACATTTTCTTAAAAAAATAACTAATAGCAACATGTGGCCTAGCGATCTTCAAGCACTATTACATAAAAAGGCGGATCCTGCAGCACATTTACTACGAATGTTCAAGTGCTAAAAATTGTTCCTTTTTTCACACGCTTTTCCTTTACCCACGTAAGAACACTTTAGCCGTAGTAAAATACCTTTATTTCAATAATTGGTCTTTACAGTTTTTTTAACCTACAATGCTTATTTTACAGTGCCATTATTGTACGCGCTTCAGGCGTCGTGCGGGTCTAAATTAATTTGCCCTTTCTTCATTCACCAAATGGTTATATCTCTTGCGAAATGTGCACTGTTTCTTTTTTTTTCACGATAATTCTCGCAAACGCAGACTAATCACAAACTGCACTACTTTTTTTTAAAATGATCGTGTTATAAATATGCCATCTCGTCAGATAACAATTCGATGTTATAGAAATCGGCTATGCGGCGGAACTTGACCACGTCCGAAAATGAACGTCCGCGAAGTGTTAATACTTGTGACAGAGTTTTTGCTAACATATTTGGTCAGTGTCAACGAGCACCACCACGCTGCCCAATTCTGCTATCCCGGCTTTCCGGTCCAACGAGAAAGCGTTGCGCTGTAATCCAATCAACTTACACTGACAACATGTCCGAACTTTCTGGCGAAACTGCCTTAGTGAGCATGACGTAATAATGGTACATTCAGAAGGTTGTGCGAAGGTGCTGTGAAAGCGGCCAAAAATGTATGTTTTATAAAAGAGCAACTAAGCATTATATACTATTGAAATAAGTGGGCCAACGGACGCTAAAAATTGAGTAACATGAGTTGCACATCTGCTTGTTGTCATCGTATAGAGCTTCAAAGCTGTTGAATTCACCTCGCTGCTCTCAGACGACCACCAGAATATGCTATTACTTAGTTACGGGCCTTACTGGCGAAACTTCCCTCGTTGAACTACATAAATGATGGTGCGGTGGTGACGATGCGTGTTAAACGTCTTCGGTTTTCGCTCTTCCTTGAACGCAGGTGTTGGGTTCGCGTCGATGACCATGATCGGCCTGAGCAACATCTACTACATCGTGCTCATCGCGTACACCCTGTACTACCTGGTCGCCTCGTTCCGCAGCCCGCTACCCTGGGAGCAGTGCGGCAACGAGTGGAACACCGAGCGCTGTCTGGGCATCCGCGAAAACATCTCCAGCCTCGCTGACCGGAACCTCACGGCCGCGCAGGCCGTCTCGTCCGTCAAGGAGTACTGGGAGTAAGTGTTCGACGCGCAGACGATCCCCCGTCCCGTGCCCGCTCAACACACGCTTTTGTGCCTTGCTGAGCATTTAATTATTTGTAGCCCTCACACCGCTCTTATTGGCAGTATTCACAGCCCCCCCCCCCATGCCACCCACCCTTCTTTATTCACCTCCACAACGCGGTGACTCCGTTACCTCACCCGAAACCACGTACTAGAACCCTGAATTATAAGTGCGACGTACTACCTCGTCAGATGCAGATGCGCCTGCTTTAATAATTGATAAATGCTGCGATGAGTTCTTTTGGCTTGTAGCCTTGAGAAAAAAAAAGAGGAGGAGACATAATGTCCGCCCCATACCTTTATTGAGTCGGACTTGTTCGACTCAATAAAGTTACCCTCCCACTGGCGCGCACTCTTACGGTGTCAAAATGACAGGCTACCGGAAATCCGGAGTACAGCGACGTATAAACTACGATGCACGATATAATTGATAGACAAAGTATATATACAAACAATGAGCTTTTTTTAATAAGAGCCGGTATTTCTTTATAGTGAGAACCGAGATATAGATCATACTTATTCCTTTAATTTCTTTTTTTTAATCAGTAAGAGACGTTCGCTAATCTTACAGTGGTATCTGACATAGTTTGAATCAATGTCTGACCGCTACACAATGGAAGTGACTACACAATAGAAGTATACAAAGGAATATATTTGAACCCATTTCTATCATTTTGGAAAACAGCTATCGTTAGGAGTGGCAGGGTGGGAGGATGCTGACTGCCAGTGCCATTGGCAACCCAGTCGTTCTAGAGCGGCGATTCCACTCCTCCCGCTACAAAACCAGAAATAGATCTGGCGTGTGCTTTTGGCATTGAACCTCAGACCATGTTATCTCCCTTCTCTTCTTCCTCGCGTGTGCATCGTCATAGCGACGGACATGCGCAGTATCGGTTCGTTCTCCTGCGGACCGGAGGGCGCACCTGCCTCGAGACTTTAAAAGAACACTAAAATGAATTAAGTGAATGTGTGTAGATTGACAAATTGTACTCTGTCAGCACAGCTAAATTTACCATCATAGACATAGAAGAGAAAATCAAGAACAAGGTTTAATTTTTAAATTTCGCGCCAAAATCTCCGCGCTGCGCGTCATAGATTTGCATGTTAATCTTTCGTAACATTGGCTCAACAGAAATACTTGAAACTTGATATGTTATGTTTATGGCCTCCCCAGAGGGCAATGTACTAAATGATTCTACATTAAGAACGACGTAAGGCTTACTGGACACCATGGGGACACCTTCATGGCGGACACGGTCACAATCTACACGTCACGGCAACTAGCGCAAGAAATAGTGTCGTCCACACATGCATCTTGTTTTTGCACGTTTCATCGGCATGTTCTTGCGGTAAGCGTGGTTATTTCGGTATCGTAAAAGAGCTATAGTTTATTAATAAAAGAAAAATCTTCGTTCCCTTTAGTGTCCCTTTAACTCCGGTGACCTGACTTCCACGCCGGCAATACAGAGATAAATGTGGATAGCGTACCGCTGCTTGCCACGGTGACTTTAGTGGAAGCGGCGTGGCATATGCTTTCCGCTATACTCGCAGCTATCGCTTTCAACCACGGCACGTTCAACCACGGCCACCGAGCACCACCACGTGCTCGGTGGCGTGAATGCTGATATCTGACGTTGGTTTGATGGTAGGACAGACGCATTGCGCAACGTTGTTGAGGTAGGGCGAAGTAAAACTAAAGGAGGTGGAAAGGAGAGGACGTTATCGAGATGCCCGGTCTCCTTTTACCGCTTTTTTTTTTTACTCCAATTTCCCCTTCCTACAACGATTCTGCACCGTGTCACATGCAGGCCGTCCACACGGTTTCTCTTCAGGGGAGGAGGGGGAGGGATGGAGCGAAAGTTAGTGGCAGCACCCCCCTTCCTATTATGTCAACGTGTGGGGGCACCAAGTGTGGGGGTGACTTTGCCCTCCCCCGCGAGCCATGTCGCAGCTTTCCTCTCCCTATTAGGTCAATGTGTGAGGCTGACCTGGCGCTCCTCCCCCCCCCCCCTTTTTAGATGACTATAGGAGGGGCAGCGGCCCCCATGCCCCCCCCCTCCTGCGCCCGCCTTAATTGTTGCCGAGCGTTTTGCAGAAACAAATGGTTTCGTTTACTTCAAACCTTCATCTTCGCTTTTCGTGATGCACTTGCAAGTGCGTGAACTTCACAAATACTGGGTGCCAAGGCAAGTTTACATGCTCACCGCATGCTGAATTATTGAATCTTGTCTTTAGTTCTGATAACTGAGTACTCATCGCTAAAATCAGTGCTAAGTGCCCTTTTTTTTTATTTGTCTCACCAATATTCCCCTTTTTCCTTTTGCCAAACACATCTAGGGCAGCCAATTAACCAGCAACAAGATTAACCCCATGCCAATCCCTCATCTGTGTGTCCCTCCCTTAAAAAAGACAAATTGTTGTTTGAAAGACCAAAAGCTGTCGCATCATATCTGCTACAATATATTGAATTAGTACCTGACACAATTTAAAGATTGTCTGTATGGCCTCACCTAAGACCCATTCATAAACCAAAGCAAGTGCAGTCTGACCATAAATCAGTGATCTGTGGGAACGTTGAAAAGCCACCAGCTGTTATAATGATGTGCAGGTTGACAGAAGAATTAATTGTTCATGTCACAGAGGAAGGGTGGAATGAAAAACACCTTTTCCTTTCAGGAACAATGTTCTGGGCATCACCAATGGCTTGGAGGAAGTTGGCTCTCTGCGGCCTGAGCTTGCCCTTTACCTCCTCCTGGCATGGTTCCTTGTGTACATAGTCATCTGGAGAGGACTTCATCAGAGTGGGAAGGCAAGTCCCCTATAAACATGCTTCTTGAGGGCCTGATGCGCATTTTTTTCCACTCTTTTACACGTCTTTTCATATCACTACGAGAATTCAATATTTTATCTATTTTGTGAAGCTATCGATCCTCACATGTCTGTGTCTAGAGTGAGATCATATTAAATCCTGCATTTCCAATATCTTAATAATATACCTTCCTCCATGGCAGCATTTCCCTCTCCCATGTTTATCTTAATTCTCATTATGCAGTGTTTTATAGGTTAAAAGCTGGAAAATTATAAGCTATAGATCTGTTACAACTGTTAACACAAAAGAGCCAACTAAAATAGTACAACAGTTTAAAGTTTCATTTCTCAAGTTAAAGCTGATATGGTACACTGTCAAGCAGTAAAGTTATTTATTTGAAACACACAGAGCATTATATAGTAGTTAGTCAACTGGGGAAAGTAGAAAGTTTTGAGTGAGTCATATTAAGCTGAGATACAAATGACTTAGTAAAGCTTTATTGCTTGGTCAATCCAACTGCTGTTTCCTGCTACGCTTAAGAACCTTTGATGCCACTGTAATTTTCTTTGCAATTCTGTCATGGTTTCTGTTGCATGTGTTTGAATGAACTTGCAGATAATTGGGGTGTTATGTAATGTTGGTGGCATCGAAAGCACTGGGGAAGCTATGAACCTGCAACAGTAAATTAAATAATTAATTAAAACTTGCAGGGATCTGCACTGGTCCGTCATTTTGCACACATGTAAAAAAGTTTACAGTGCTGCCAAGATGCAATTATCAATGGCTGCTGTTGTACCGTGCAGCTGCGGGAGCTTTAGTAGCTACTTTGGAAATTAACATGGCTCCACCATAGGGTTCAGCCATGGTTCAGTGTACTTCTCATGAAAGAAACGTCCCATGTGCTTATGAGGTGGCTCCTGTGCATTAATGAAGCCGCAGCTGCTTAGCTGTATCTTATAAATACTAGACGTAAATGTGTGTGTGTGCCGAGGGCTGAACTGCACAGTGGCAATGCTGCGGCCACCGTATACTGCTGCATTGTATCCCAAGTTATCACTGATGTTCTTCTAGCCATATATATATGTACACACACACACACACACATATTCCACGGCATGAGCCTGCCGTGGAAGATAAAAAGACCAAGATGCTGGTGTGCTGTGCAAGATTCTTGCTGCTATTCAAGGCAGTGGCTGGCAAATACTGCTAATATACTAACCTTTGTCCTGCGTATTCATGATCTGTGTGCGAATATATATATATATATATATATATATATATATATATATATATATATATATATATATATATATATATATATATATATATATATGAACACTCGTTAGCAAGAGCCTGAAGGAGCCAGTAAAAATGCTCCACCTAACAAGAATACAAATATACTGTAAATAATTTTATGAGATGCTGCTTTTCAATTGAAGCTGCTATTCAAGTTAGAAGATTTCCATTTACAGTATACCGTACATCTAAAGAGCCCCCGAAATCAAGGAAGAATCAAAAGTGCAATGGTAATGTTATAAGGCAGATAACTTAATTTCACTCCCATGCACGTTTCAGATTATTTGGTGCACCGCCCTTTTCCCATACCTCATCCTCTTCATCCTGTTCATCCGTGGTGTTACGCTGGAGGGTGCCTCTGAAGGACTACTCTACTACCTGCGTCCCGACTGGAGCAAGCTCAGAGATCCAAGGGTGAGCCACGATCTTACGAATTTTGATTTGTGTTGTGCAGAGGCAAAGAAGTCGTCATTTTGCACTTGATGTGAGTCACTAGCTTACAGAAAGAAAGCGCGAGACATGAGCAGTGAATGAAAAGAAAGAATGGATTGAGTG
Source organism: Rhipicephalus annulatus (assembly GCA_013436015.1). Classification (NCBI taxonomy): domain Eukaryota; kingdom Metazoa; phylum Arthropoda; class Arachnida; order Ixodida; family Ixodidae; genus Rhipicephalus; species Rhipicephalus annulatus. The sequence continues at coordinate 267,687 of WOVY01012116.1, read as the reverse complement.
GTGCTTGTGTGCATAAGCCTGTGGTGAACTCTCAGCGCATCATGGCCCTGCAGGTGGCACTGCCAGCGTGTCGCAGACTGACATTCCTTTCTCTCCCTCAGCATGGCCAACAAAAGCGTAGAGAGGGAGAGGAAAGGGGAACCGGTCCCGCAGTATATGGGGTTGAATGAACAATAAAGTTTGTTGGTGTTGAGACTTTTAGCAACACCCTTTGTCTCTCACTCATGTCAACAATTTGTGACCCGTATGGTGCACAGGGAGAGAAATGAATGGCGGTCTGCAAAACACTGGCAGTGCCACCTGCTGTGCCATGGCGCATTCAAGAGTTCACAACGTGCCTTTCCGGAATGGCCAATTTACATTTGGTAGTGCCAGCTTTCCGCATGATTTGAGATGTTTTGTAGAGATGCTTCGAAAAAAAAAAAAAAACTCGGCTCCACATTGTTGCAGCAAAAATGACCTAGACAGAAATTGAAATGGTTCTGAAGTTAATTCATAAAATAATATTTTAACAGACAGTTCATATTCAGAAGTAAAAACGAAAATAGATGGAATATCTGTAAGGAGAATGCAGGAGAAAATAAAGTCTAGAATAGTGTTCAAGAAGAATGAAAATCTATTGAAAATAGGCTTTTATGCGCAAGTCACATGTGCTCACTACATAATTTATTGGCTAACTGAACTTTGAATGCTGTTTTGCATTGATGAGCCAAATTGGTGACATTGGTGCACTAGATAGGTCTAGATGTCTAGTTCACCAAATAAATCTAGTTATGAAAAATTGGTTAGCTATATAGTAATTTTTGCATTCTTTGATAATTACTTTTTTCACAAAGTAAAGGCAGTAAGAGAACAATACATATTAATACAACTACGATATTTATAAAGATGATCTTGAAATTGGGCATTTTACGGTGAATAAAAACAGTTGGCAGCTCTGTCCCTACACTTGGCGTTCTTAACAGTGAGGTAGGTCCTTGGTCAAGGCGATATGATTTGCTAAAACTTCGTCAAAGGCATCGGAAGCACATTTCAATTGTCTAGCTTTACTTGGCTCCTGCATTAGTCACTGGTTGTTTTCTTGTAAATTGCACATGAAAAAACACACGCAAACAGTCAAGTGTCTATGTCTTACCCATTTGACTTGGTTATTATTTTAAGGGCCACACTGTTGGTAAGCATTATGTATGCATGTATACAACGTACACGTTGTGTTGACAACATGCCAGCGACCTCCATTGTCAGTGTGTGATGAACTCTGAGAAGAGGATGACAGGTGTTGACAGGTCAATTTGTCACAGTGTCCCCCTTCCATTCTTGCACGCAGGTGTGGATTGCGGCTGGGACGCAGGTGTTGTTCTCGTATGGCATTGGTATTGGTGCCAACGTAGCGCTCGGCAGTTACAACAAGTATAACCACAACTTTTACAGGTTGGTGCCGGTGGTGAAACTTTGTAAAAGAATCTGATCTAAATTACTGGCCACGAATACGAGATCTCATTCGCTAATGCTGTACTGTAGAAATGATGCCTCAAGATGGCTTATATTGTTTTTTTATTTCCTGACTGGGTTTATTGAATATATTTGTGATGAGACATGGTCCTTAAAGGGACACTAAAGGCAACTATTAAGCCGACGCTGATGGTTAAAATAGCAGTCCAGAAACCTCGTAGTGTTACTTTTGTGCCAAGGAAGGACCTATTCTGAAATAATATCACGTTTTAGTGGTCCGCATCGGGTTAGTGCGCTTCAAATTACCCGCCTCAAGGAGCAAACCGACGGGACCGACTCACGTCACTGTTGCCATGTACAACGTTGCCTGCCTTTCCTGAGCTAGTAGCAGCAGACTGAAAGCACCGGGAGCCACAGCAGCAACAATGGTCATTGATCAATTTCTCGCCATTCGCTCCAAGATAGCAGACCTTTTTTGGTTCAACTGCGCATCGCTAGATGGCACTACCTATCCCGTGTAACTACGCGAAAATTAAATTTCGAACCAATCGTGCCATTCCCTATAGTAACGTCCGGTGTTTTTTTTTCCATGAATCAAACAGAAATGAATAAGTAGCATTTCATCGCATCTCTTGATGCACAGAAAGTTTTTTATTTAGTGCAGCTAGATCAATTACGTGTGATTATGATAGGCAGTTCGTCTGATGTCATCGGGATCATTTTGAGAATGTCTTACTGCAGCGCATGTGTTCTTGTGCATTTACCTTAATTTCTCGGTAAGTAGGGCACTGTTGTTATTAATATTGTCATTTTAGATGTTGTTATAGATTGAGCTTTCACTCTGACGTAAACTGTTATTTGACTTTAGTGTCCCTTTAAGGGTCCATAATCTTTACTCTTGATCTCACTGAATAATAAGCTCATTGCCATAGTATTGTCCTCATAGTAATCTCCACATTCATGAAGCTAGGCTATTGGCTTGATGTTTCATATCAAACATTGACAACATATCAATTAAAAATATTTTGTGGTGTCACTGATGTAAAATACCAACACTATCACAAAACCATTGCTTAGCTTCTTTCTTAGATCTGTGCATTACCTTATCAGCTTATTCAGGTGGTGAAACATTTTCTAGGCATGCTTGAAAAGCAAGACTTTATTTAAATATTTCTACATGAATCAATATTTAAAAAAAATACCTACTACTAGTCTCCCCCTTCTGGAAGCAGGAAAAGAAACGCAAGGAGAAAACGTTTTGAAGTGAACTAATGTTTGCTTTATTTTCGTCGCTCTTCAAGAATTATGTTCCATTGCTGATCTCCTGAGCGTAAAATAGAAAGCAGTAAAAGCCATTGTTTTTTCTGGATGGCTTAGAGCAGCATGTCTGGCAAAGTTCACGACAGGCAAGGTTTAGTGAATACAATAAATAATCATGTGCTGATAGTCATAACAAAACATATAAGGTAGCTGACCAGGTAACACTTTTCTTATTACAGTAGCCTCTTTGAATCTTGTGCATTCAAGCATTTCAAATGCCTTCTCGAGCAGTATGTACACTGCGTTGGCGCCATCGCCTCATGAAATGACGCTATCCCTGTGTTTCTCGCTTTCAGGGATTCCATGATTGTTTGCACCATCTGCAGTGGGACGAGTCTGTTTGCTGGCCTGGTCATATTCTCAGTTCTAGGTCACATGGCCCACATACAAGACAAGGATGTGTCAGAGGTGGCACGATCAGGTAGCTTTCACATTGCGTACTTCTGTCATTCATCCTTCGATAATCTAACCTGCATAAAGCGCGACACTATTAGTTTTTACAACTTACACATTTCAAGCACCGCGGACAGTGACGACACCAGTGTCTACTCACTCAGCAGTGAGGAATGGTCTGAAGACAACTTTCAACTCATACAAAGATGTAAGGTAAAGTGCAGAAACTCCGGGTCCTCCTTGACTTCAGGCAAGTCTACCGTGATTACTCGGAGACCGTAGTCAGTAAGATTATTGTTGTACCAGAGCTTGCTACCGATAACTTAAGGCAACTCAACAGACAATTGGTCTTGGTGTTTCTTGAGGCGGCGGTGCCAAATGAAGTAAGGGACGTGAGACTCAGCTTGAGAAAAAATGTTCTTGCTATCAACGTTGCACACGAGACTGCAGTGTGCACAATGAGCAAAATTACGAAATTCGATGGCATAAAAGTTCACTCGTACATCTCTATGAGCACTGGTACCACGACTGGTATCATCTATGATGTCGACATCTCTGTTTCAAACACAGACTTGACCAGTCTTGTGAAACCAGTGGTTGATGGCATCAATATTATACCTATGTCTCACATGGACAAATCTCGCTGCATAAAACTAACATTCAAGGGAGAACCTCTGCCCTCGCATGTCAAGGTGGGCCACTTTCAGCGTCCTGCATGATTGCTTATTCCAAGGCCACTTCAATGCCACAAATGTTTGAGGTTTGGACACATGAGCGCCGTGTGTCAGAGCACGATAATTTGCTCGTGTTGCAACGAACCACATGGTACAAACTCCTGCGCTCCCATGGTACTAAAGTGCAGCAATTGCCTCAAGTCCCACGACGCTTCATCAAAGGACTGCCCCAAGATACAGAATGAAATGGACATTCATAAGCAGATGGTTCAAGACAAGTCGTCTCGTCGGGAAGCTGTTGCTGTCGTCAGCTTGCCGACGGCGCTCCCGACGGCGTTCCCGACGCCTCAGTGGTTCAAGGGACTCTGTGACACGTAGTTCACAGGTGACACGACTTCCTTTGCTTTCTACACCATCCGTGTCTGTGTCATATTCTAAAGACAGCACCCCACCAGAGCGTATGGACACTTATAATTGGCCGGCATTACCAAAGCTGCAGCCAGAGCCACAACCATAGCCAGAATCACTATCACAGTCAAATCCACAGCGCGACCCACAGCAAATCAAACGATCCCAGCAGACCGAGCCAACATTGATTGAGTCAACGACAGCGCTGTTTAACCACGCCATGCCTAAAAAAAACCAGGACATCCCTGCGATGCTACGATCTCTCATGGACACCATATTTATGCTTTTGAAAAAGATAAATACTCCGTCAGCCCAAACAGCCCTGACACTGCTGGAGGTTCGCAATCCAGTGTTTTCACCGCTTCACTAGTTCTTACTGATCGCCCATGACCCTCTCCAAGGCCGCGTTTCCCATGTTGCATGTCTGAATGCTGAAGTCATGTTCGTCAGAAAAGTTTCCGGCCTCAGTGGCTGACTGACTGACTGTACATTTTTGTGCGTGCAGTTCTCTCTTTCTCTTTCTCTCTTTAATCCCCATCCTCCTATCGCCAGTGCAGGGTGGCGAACCAGACGCTCATTTGCTTAACCTCTTTGCCTTTTCTCTTTTTGTTTCTTCCTCTGAATAATGAATGAGCTTGAAAAAAGATGTAAGGATATTGTATAGCATGCTAACAAGTGTAAAGTAGTATATACATAACATTAAAATAGTAGAAGTGGACAGAGTTGATAAGGTTATATAACTGATGCCTTGGTTGATATTAAGAAGTTGGAACGCATGTGGACAGGATGTGTAACACAGAAAAGTAGATTACAAATTATATACTGAAGCAATACAATGGTCATTGTGAAAAGGGGAGTGTTATAAAAAATGGTGCATAGTACTGTAAGTTCTGTACAGGTAATTACACCTGTACAGCTCTACAGGTGTAATTAAATTAATTTACTCATGATTACTTGCTTCAATGAAGAACATAATATAAAATTCAGGCATGAAGTCATTATCAGTTACTTACAACCATTCTTTATTGCTTAATACATGTTCAACACCTTAATCAGTTCAATATCCTTGAGTGCAAGATGCATCTACAGTTACTGAAATTTTCCCGAGTGCCATGGCTGACTCTGCCTGCTGTAGCAACAGCATCTTGTATTGAGTCTATAATGCAAACTGTGGTGCACATTTCATTGTGTTTGCTAGCGTGAGAACCACTGGTTATGTCGGAATGTACAGTACCGTACACTGTTAAAGGGAACACGCAAATGTACGCCATCAATATTGCTGGCTCTCTAAATGTAAGAGGTTACTAAAACAATCTTCACAGACGTCACTAGTCTGTCAAGAGAAAAGTCAGAACTTTCAACCACCTACTAGTCTTATGCATATCTAAGCTACTATGCTACCATAAGGTAGCGTAATCTAAACATGCTGTGCACACAGGTGTTCCCTTTAACAGTGGAAGTGTATGTACAAATATCGCAGGCAACCAAAGCATTGGATTTATTTATCAGATTTTCATCACTGAACATTTACTACACACCAAGAGTGTCACAATTGCTTCTTTAAGCACAAGTTCCCCAAATTATATTCGTTAGACTCGTGACTCACGTTAAGTGCTGGCTTGATGTTATTCCCAATTACTGCAAACTGTCGCGAACATGGTAGACGATTTACTTTATGCCTTCAACCGCTGCTCTGCTTTGCACGCAGGTCCTGGCCTGGCGTTCTTGGCCTACCCCGAGATGGTGGTGCAGTTACCCTTTGCACCGGTCTGGGCAGTACTCTTCTTCCTCATGCTCATCGTTCTGGGAATCGACAGCCAGTTCTGCACTGTCGAGGCGCTCGTGACGGGACTGGTGGACGAGTTTGCTTCCACGCTGAGACCGTACCGGCGCCTGTTCACTCTGAGCGTTGTTGTCGTGCAGTTCCTGCTGGGTCTACCACTGGTAACTCAGGTAAGGGGACAGTGGCACCTGACAGACACGTTGCAGTGAAATCCAGTTCTGTGCATGTAGCTCCCTCTAGGCCTGCTTGAAAGAGCAACGAAGAAACAAGACCAGCCAATGATAATGCACACAGGATCTTGAGAGTGTTTCTTAATTGAGTCCTACAGATAAGCTGCCACACTACAACCAATATTCTTGTAGATCTGCCTAACTTTGTCCAGATATAGGGACGAATATTCTACATATGGAGTCGGACATGTTGAGTACTCTAAACTACATGTATAATTTCTGCATGATTTGTGCGTTGATTTGCACACTTTGCTCTTGCGACTGATAAGTATATATAAATATTGCTTTGCTTTTGTCTTTCAAGGTCATGCCCAAGCCTGTATTATGTTATGTTTAATGTTCTAACTAGTGTGTGCATTGGGCCCACTTTGACGTGTCTTTTCAGCTCACTGTGAATTGTATTCTTGCTCGTGTGAACTAGTATTGTCATTTTTGATGTTTGGTTCTGAAAATCTCACTCCTCTCACAAGCCTGCAGCCAGGGATCTGACAGGAATTAATTAAATACATTTATACACTTAATTAGATGATGATCCTGCAATAAGGCTCGACTTGTGCCTCCACTGGCTCTGTGACACAGTTCAAGACTAACATTGTCTCATTAGGCAAAAACATCCCATAGTCAGCTCTTAAAGCACTTCGTATAGTTACATTCATATGCTCCACATGAGTATGTAATCTACTTTGCAGGGAGGCATGTACATCTTCCAGCTGATGGACTTTTTCTCAGCCAGTGGTGTCTCGTTGCTGACGGTCGTCTTCTTTGAGATTGTCGGCTTTGCCTGGATATATGGTATGCACAGTACCAGGGATAGAGCATGCTGTCATCTTAATTTATAGTTTAGTGTGACCTCAATTCACTTACACGACCTTCACCAACTCCACTGCAGGTGCAAAAAGGATCTACGCCAACATCAAGGACATGGTAGGCTTCACGCCAAACAAGTACTTCTTCTTCTGCTGGCTTTTCGCTGCTCCCTGTGTGATTGTGGTAAGTACATTCTTTAGCAAGTATGTATAACATGCAAATAAAGAATTCTGACACATATAGCTCTCTGAGTGATGCTATAAAAATGTTTCTGATAATATTAAAGCATCGATATCCCGGATCCTTTCAATGCCGCAATGAATCTGCTGCTCTCTACAAGAATTTTTATAAAATACTTGCATCACAATGGATCATAGTCATTTCTGATACCTATCATTTTTAAAAATAATTTGTACGATTAGCTTTTTTTGATCTGTGTGTCTGCTTATGTTTGTCAGGCGTATGATGTAATAAAAATACCAGATAGTTGAGAGTATCGCTTCATGTCATCATCTTCTTGCATTATGCTTTTTGCACTTAGGTTAGTTATGAATATGCACTGACTAATGTCCATTCATTTGTTCTGCTTGACACCCCAATACAGCAGACCTACACTGTTGATGTTTCAGGGACCTCTCGTATAATGGCTGAACTGATGGGGGCACCTTGCAGTGAAAAAAAGGGTATACGGGGGGCGGCGGGGATTAGAAACTAGTGAACCATAAAGCTTGAAGTATGTGTCTTCTGTTTCTCCCTGGCAAAGAAGGGTCAAGCTAAACAGATTGCCAATAAGTTGTGCGTTCGGCACCAACATTCAACCTGTTTTTAGCCACATTCGATCTTCAAATATGTAATCTTAAAAAATTTGCTTGTGTGCACATGTCATAGTAAACTACAACAAAAGCTCTGCAACCGTCTGATAAAGAAGTGGAAATATACATCAGTTCCACTGCAATGCGAAAATTTTATGCGGTGAAGCATACCAAAAATAATAAGGGGCCATTGTCGTGGGACATAACATGCCTCCGAAAAATGTGTTCTTTTTTTTAAAGATGGGTTTTGCTGGCCTCATAAAATAATTTCATGGAGCCCCACTTGAAAACCATTGCCTTTATATTGCCTTTTCAGTTATTATAATTCTAAGGTATGATGCTGTCAGCTATGATTAGTACATAAACTAAGAAAACCTGCACATGATACGCAACATTCAATCTGTGTGCAATCACAGCTAACAGGTGGCGTTTATCCAAAAAATGTGTTCATGCCATATTAAAGACGGCCTGGACTGTTTAAAACGTTGAACAGGTTAAAAATTTCTAATGAAGAAGATTGAGATGCTGGTTGGAAGAGTTGTAGTGATCGCATGGCTACGAGTTGAGCACCATTTTGCATATTTATAAGTGCTCTTGTGACGCTTACCGCTGCCACTCAATTGTCCACATACCCCCATCGACAAGTGGTGGAGATTCTGGGTACTAACTTCATTGCTCTTTCAGTTCCTGTATTAGGAGAGTGTTTCAGTGGCGGTAGGTCTTGTGTTTGTATCACACATACGTTTTGGGAAGCTTGATGCCACGTTTAATTATATGAGTGCATGGTAAGTAAACCTGTGTTGTGGACATTGTGAATTGCTTGTAACCTCTGTTTCAGGCGAATGGAATTGTACTAGCCCTTTTTGCTTTTGTGCAGGGAATGCTGGTGTTTTACATAGCTGTGCCTGAGCCGGTGACATACTCAGATCACTACGTCTACCCTTGGTGGGGCGAAATGGTCGGTTGGGGCATGGCCCTTGCTTCCATCATGTGGATCCCCACCTACGCCTTTTACTACCTCTGGAACAGCTCGGGAACCCTCCTGGAGGTAAACATATTTTTTCAAATATTTTGCTGTTTGAAACTCTGCTTATATATAGCCATGTGAGTGAGTGTAATAGATCTGCACCAAATCAGGTGATATGAGTGAGAGAGCTAAGTTACATTTGGTCCAGCAAAACACATTCCAAAGTGCACCTGGACTGACAGGTCTAGCTCGATCACGAGCGGACTGGGCGACCCGGATTGGTTCTTCATAGATTGTACTTTGCAGGAGCATGTCCTACTCTTCATTAGTGATTGAATGCTCATTGCATGCATAAATTTGAAATACTATGTTCAGATGTCACTGCAGTGTGTTTTATTGGCTTTCAGAACACTAACAAGAATCATTTTAGAGCTACAAAGTATTTGTATTTAAACTTGATTATTACTAATTTTGCTGCAAGGTCAAATAAATGACAAAAGCTGCTAAGAAACCTCATAATCAGTCTGCCTATGTATTTTCATAAGACCTAAAGTATTTTGTCTTCATATCTGGGTAATTGTTATGTGGTAAATGACCTCAAACTAAGCTCAATATTTACTTTCGTTAAAACGCAAATAAATTATTACCTTTGTCAATAAAAAGTTAACTCCACTAAAACAGGCAGTGTTTAATGATAATGACGTCATAGTGAGCTGCTGTGAGAACTTCAACATGACAGTGCCACCTGTGCTTCACTTTTTGTAGTATTTCTTTTGTGTTTATTTTTTGAAAGCAATAGTGCATTTTGCTGCAAGGGTAATTTAATAATACAGTTCATCTCATTAATCCATATAGCCTTTATTTCAGAATCACAATACGAGCCTAACAACTGCGACGTCGTACCATTTAAAGTCACAATGATGTTATGATGATGTCATATGGTGATTTCATCGTGTTATGAAAAGTTTATGCATCACTCGCATGGACCTCGATGCCGCAAAAAGCCACCAATGGTCGATTTGCACATTTTATGAGACATCTGAGGCTTTTGCAATATTGAACTCATGTGTGGTGCCAAGATGCATGTGCCTATTGTAACTTTCTGCAGCGCATCAAGAAAGGTGTGACCCCTCAAGTCGTGCCACGCAAGGTCCAAGAGGGCAGCCCCACTTCGGACGAGAGCCTCGCCTTGGAGCCGCCCGCCAACATAGTGCGAGTGCTGCTTCAAGAAAAGTCCTGATCACTGTCGTCGCAACCACCAATGCTCGATCTGAACTTCAGTTGACTTGTTTTTACGGCAACCCGGCGTTAAAACGTGGGGTCGATTGCCGGTTTGGCGAAACATGACGGCGCTCGTTTCTCTGCCTGTTGGTTCGGCGAGAAACACGCTGTCTCTCTCTCAATCTCTCCACATTATCCTCTTTTACGACCCTGATTTTCCCACCTCAGATTCGCCAAACACGTGCAAGGAATACAAAACGCCGATTCGCGGCCAGTGTCTGTCCTTTAAATGAAGCAGCACACGCATGCTTCAAGTAAGGGCCGCTCCTGCCCAGGTTGCAGCGAGAAAAAGGACGTTTACATCACTCGCTGCTGTAGACAATGTCAACCGACTGTCACCTGACAGTTGTAGGATAACCTGTCCTGTGGTTAGTGTGTAGATGTAGGAAACTTGTCATTTCTGCCGCAGTTAGTGTGGCATGACAGAGGGCAGTTGCATGAATGGCACAGTTGATTAACGTCATAAGAAATTGGTAATGTGCTTCAAGTCACACAATGTGCTGTACGGATAATGCGCTACAAATCGTTTCTTTGTGTAAATATTTGAGGCAGGTGCACATGGAGTATGGAGAGAAATGAGAATCGCAGCAGAAATAATTGTGATGTGCGAACCTGCCTCTTCAAAGCTAAACATTTTGTTAGCTGCCATTCCCAATGTTGTTGAGTGCCACAACTTTGAAAACAATGTTTGTCTTCCATGAATGCAAGAGAAACCAATTCCTGGCAGCATTAAAGGAGGTAATAGAGATACGGCACGAAAAGGGTCATGTATGGGACGGAAGAGCAAATAGATTTACTCCTGCCCAATCATCATGTGATTACGGTTCTAGTGAAACTGTGAATGTACCGGTAACAAAGAACAACACTCCTACAATGTTTCAAGTGGTCTTGTTTTTCGTGATAATGGCTAGTTGTGAATTGCTCCGAACTTCCAACTGTGAATGTGATAGCGCAGAATTGATGGAACAGATCGTTTTGTTATGATGGCACACTATACGTGCTTGCGGTGAATAGCACAAGGTGTGGTGATTGCAGTGTAATGCGATGCCTGGCATCGCTTGGCTCTGAAGCAGTGAAGAAAGAAGGAGCTGAGAAACTGTTATACTTGCAAGAGCACCATGTTCAGTTTGTCTTGGGAAGGTGGTTGGAAAAGAAGGTCGAGAGTATCATTCCACTCGTAAGCAAAAGTCTGGCCTGGCGTTGAAGATCTGAATGTGCCATGATGTTATTTCTTCTAATTTTTCTTCTGTAAAATTAAAATTGATTTTCACATTTTCCTGGAGGTTCATGGAAGTGTTCAAATCCTCACTGAAGGTGTCGTTCTTGTTTACATATCTTTTTAAATTGTTGTCATGATGCCGGATGTCAGAACCTAGTCTAAACAGCCTGATATGCTGAATTCATCTGCCATTCCTTGAATTAGGTACATCCACCCATCACGAACTATGACATTAATCACACAGTAAGCGATAACTTTTTGTTCTGTAACTGGAACACAATGTCAGTAAACAAAAAGAAATGACTTAAGATTCCAACACTATTAGATTCATAGGTGATGTGCATCGCTGCTGACTTACTCATCAACTTTTTGTCAGCAATACGATTACCCCGCACATCCAGTTCCCTGCATAGTGAAACCAACAATGCAACACTACACTACATTGCTCAAACTGTGTTATGGATAACCCATGTGATAATTTGGATAATATGTCAGACTCATGTTCAGCGGTGAACCGCATAATTACTGGACTTTTGTATGCTTCGTTACTGGTTTCCTGTGGAGCAAATGTATATAGTGTGTAAATACGACGGCAAACACTATAGAATGCTGTGCCGAATCTGTGTCACTTGTTTTGTGCAATGGGCACCTTTAAATGCATGAATACGTCAAGGGATAGTAATACCTCTAGTTTGTGCTAGATGTTAGTGAGCATCCTATTTGTGAGTGGCAGAAACGAGCCTCGCATCTTGTAGTTACTTCATCCTATAGCTGACAGTGGTTATAATATATATAAGCGAAACAATGCAGTACGACTTGCACAAGTTTGCGTACACGACTTCTGACAGTTTTACTGAACACTTGCACAGTGCAATCCTATCCAACCGATTCAAAGTTGCAGACATCCTGACTGGAATTAACTCTCTCTTGGGCATAATGTGTGCCAGTTGTGAATGTATGCACTTACAGTGCATTTGCATTCCTACAGCTAAATCAAAGAGTGCACATGTTGTCAGCAGGCAACTGCGTAGTGTGCAAAAACAAAAAGTGAAGTGTTTATCTGAAATAATTATGGCTGTATCAAGTTCATTAAAATAACCAAAGAGTAGGCAATATCGAATTTCCTGCAATATAAAGCCTATGGTTCCATCGTATTTAGTTGCCAATCCGTCTGCAAGTATTTTTTACTGCCTAGTTCAAATCGAGGTGGTTAGATTTCATTGAGGACAAAATACAGAAGTGCTTGCATGTTTACCTTTAGGGGCACTCTACAAAACCCCACACGGTCAAAATTATTCTGGAAACGCAATATCAGTGTACCATAGCACAAACAAGGCGATACTGTTAGTACTTTTTCTAAGTACGACAACACAGTGATGCAAGAGACACACACATAAAAGAAACACCGATAAGTCTCCATTTGTGTCTCTGAATCACGTTACACTAAAGTATTAAAGGCTGAATACAAGTATAATCAGATAAACAATAGGACATACGATTTTCGGGAACACTGTATAAAATTACTTGGCTGGATCATTGAGGAAACTACTAACTCCATATAGTACACACTTTTTCTGTGTTCAATGTGAATCATGCTGACAGGATTTCTTCGTCAAAATAACGCTGCTCCGGCAGTTAAATTTGGCAGGCAATGAACGGCGTGTTATTTCTGAAGAAAATGAATCTGTTGAAATTTGTTTGTGTTGGCCTCGGATATCCATTTTCTCATCAGGGAGTGACAATATGACAAGCTGATACCACTACAATGTTGGGCCCGGTCAATGTACTGATCTATTTCAAGTTTTCTGCTGTGTTCGCACTTTGTTAGGGGACTGATTATGTCATTACCACAATTAGGCTGTGCTGTACGATCATAGCTAGACTGTGAACAGAATTATATCGTATACTATTCACAGCTGCCACAATGCAAATCGTCTCTGAGCTTTGTCAGTTTCATCACTTTTGTGCTTTGGGGAAGCTTTCTATGCCTACAAATGATCATGATTGATTTTGAAAATGCTTTGGGTTCTCTTATGCATGTGCATTTAAACGTCTGAGTGCCGAATCCACAAATTTATCATATGTCTGTGAATGTTCTAAGCTCAGAAGGTTGGTGCATTTTGCTGCGGTTGTATTTGTACATGTCATTGACAAGCACAGTTCCTTAAGACTTCCACCCTTATTGCACTTTCTCAATTGATGTGACTGCTTCATATGAACTGTCTTTCCTTTTCTTCCTTTTGCAATTTCATTGCACAGATGAGCAATCATTAGAGAGAACTTTAAGAAATTTTTGTCTCTTGAATTTCCTCACAAAAACACTTTTAGCAAATGATTGCTTTTACATGGTGCTGCACAAAAACATTTGCTCCGCATGTATTTTACATGCTCATGCTAAATTAAAGTTTACGGTGAGATAGGGCACATGAAGGCACTTTTCTTGCCTTCAATGAACTTTTCATATATGTACGTACTTTTGAAGGACACTCAAATCTGGCTTCAACGTCTTTTCAATTAGTTATAACACTTGCCTCAGGCGTCTTGGCAAAAGGATTAAAAAAAAAACATTGGTCCTTCAGTGCTTGCAATGTTAAAATCTAATATGCCAAGATTCTCTAGCGAAGTGTTGCAATGATAGTTGTAGCCCCATGGAAACTATTTAACACTTGAACAAGCGTGGTGACAAATGAATGAAGTAGAGTCACACCTCGATGCAACAGTTATAAATATAATGACGTAAACAAAGAATACTTGTTCTATTATTACAGTGTTACAAATGTACATTTACAACAGATATTCAAATTTAACAAACTCATTATCGTATCTGACACAACTTTGTTTTAATGAGGGTTAAATATAGTATACATTCGTGTGAAGTCTTGTTGCACGCTTGCTTCATTGCCCTATAAAAGCCCTGAATAGAGGGCATGCACCTGTACATATACTGCATTTGTACATACCTCATTCATGTACCTGTTAATACCTTTGGGAATTACATGCATCAGACAGGGACAGTGCCTTGGATGTACTTGACGAGAGAAAAGTAAACCCAAACGTCTTCGAAGTATTTTGGTAAAACAAAGAAAGATTGTAATAGTAACTTTGTATGCTGTTTGCAAATACATCCGACGTGTGAGTGGTGCTTGTGGAGCTCTGCTGACCATAGCAATAGGAACAGGATAGCTTTAAAATGCATAACTAAGCCAGGAGCTGTATAGTCTCAGGATACTTTTCATCGTTCATTCTAGTTTGCTGTCACTGCACTGCGAAAAGCAGTACGTGCTGGTATGAGCCATACAACGAGATCAGTTATAGAAAGATAATGACAGTAAGATGAAGTGTTAAAATACTTTCATGTGAAATATGGCCCACTGAACGTTTCCACAATACATCAGCCCTGTAACTGTTTGAAGACATCAGTGATCTATCTAGTTTCCATAGCCTGTTTACTGTAATATCCAAAATCTTTGCCCCTGCCCATGGTTCACTGCTCCCATTTTATCATAAAATGTCAGTTTCATCAAGCATGTTCGAAGATAGCTTCAGTGTGAAATGCGGGCTTGTGCATATTGAAATAACTGTAGAAACTCATCACGCATAGCTGTGAAAAAACTTGAAACACATTATGGTGTATGCAAGATGAACCATCAAGTGATGTTCGTGAGCAACAACATTGCAATGCCATAAGTCGAAGATATCAAGAGCTTGAAGGCTACTGGCCTGCATGTAATCCTTGTTGTTAAATTCATGTAAAATCTTTGATAAGACAGTAATGAATCATTATGTCTGGCAAGTGTTTCTGCAAAATTCAACTATTGGTGGCCTTCGATGTGGTGGCCTTCGATCCACACTCAGTTCATAAATTTTTGCTGCACTGAACACTGCTTTGTAACAATCCACTCCATTCTGAAGAAAAATGCAAGGTCATTAGATGGGCAAATGATTCGGGATATCATCAGGAACCAATAAACCAATTCGCAAGCAAAAATAGTGCACAGAGATGAATTCACTGCTGTTGCGATGAAAGATTATGACAGCTAAGGAAAGCATCGGTCAATGATGAGTGGCTTTTGTAGACCAAATATTTGTCAATTGACTCCTGACAAATATGTCAATAACTAATGGAAGTATTGCTAAGAGTAGGTCTTGTAAACTAATACTGTTGGATTTGACTACTGCAAGTGAAAACCTTTAAAGAAATAACAGAAGCTGCATTATATAATTAAACAGAGTTGTTCTGGGAAACCTTATCGTTTTCCATGAAAGACCATGCATGCTTCTAAGATCTTGCGTTGTGTGGAAAAGTCAGCAAAGACTGTGGTGCTTATCTTTCTAAAGCAGCTAGTAAATGAAGATTGTGCTATTGAATTCTAAAAAATTAAGAGATTTAGTATTTCTGTTGTTGCTTGAATAACCATTCTCAGATCATAGCTTATAAGCAAACTCGACATGCCAAGCGAGCTACATAAGCACAACATTTGTGTGAATATTCGATATGCTGAGCACATTATACTACAAAATTCAAAATGTATTGGTAGTGAAAACACAAGGTGCTGTTGTCTGGAGTGTCATTATTCAGAATGTTTATTTTTGGTTAGCAAACACAAGTTGATGGTTATGAAGTTTAGTGAAAAGATATATGCAAGGAGATTTATTTTTTCAGAAAAATTTAGATTGCAGCTTGACCAACATGTTGTAAACAGAGGCATTATGCCCATGCCGTGCTGGCAAAAATAATGGCATTGGTCACGTTTTTATAACTGATTTTGCAGATGATACCACAAAGGCACCAACAATTACTGTTTTTAATACTTCATTTTTATGCAGCGCCTACTCGGGACAATACCACATAGCTCATTGGGTCAGCACTATGTATGTGCTGCAAAAGCTCATTAGCTGATTAATATTTAATGGCAATACAATCAAGGTGGCATTTGAACTGTAAGCTTTACTGCCATTATGTTTGCCTGTGTGGCATGGGTGTGATGTGCTGGTACTTTGCACATGGAGTGTGTCCTTGTACAATTGACAAAAAAAGCAACATTTTTTTGTTAAAAATTCCTTCCATATCTGTAGGTGTGTGAAATTGTAGCCACGAACTGGCAAAGTTAGCAGCTGTTTCACCGTTTGTAAAGAAATGCAATGTGTCCATTTAAAATAGTTAAAATGCATCTTATAAATGCATCATAAAAGCACGAAGAGAAAGCTAAATATACATATAGTTTTCAAGAAGTAATGTTTTGTGGCACTGTTCATGAACACTATTTTACTCTATGCCGAAGTAGTGTACACATGATGGTTAGTGAAAAACAAGTGTTGTTTGTTACTTCAGAGCTGACAAGGTTAGCCCGCACGTCCGCACAGTTTCACCATGTAGGTGTGGTGTCTTAAGCCAATCGATTGTGCGATGGTACAATTACTATAAATACCAACTCGATTGCATTTGTTTTGAATGTGTATTCGCTGTTCTTATGGGGAAGTTCTTCCTCCTCGTGAAATTAAAGAGCATGTTCATTTGCACTGTTTATATTGCAAGTTCCAAGGCATGACGTATTCCCTGTAATTTCATTGTGTATTAATAAAGGTTGATGTCCAGTGACACGTGCTGTGTGGTCTTATATTGAACAATGCGTGAGCAGCAAACAATCATAGAGGCTGTTGCTGGAATATCAAGTGAGCTGCTAAAGGACAGTAAGTACAGTATCTACAACAAACAACAAAAGTTTGCCAGACATTTGATCCAAGATGAATGTAGATTCCTGCTATAGTATCAGAGCGCAGTGCTCATGATCAAGTTGGCACCGGTACAGCTTTGAATGCCAAACACAGCATGGAACATTTATTTGGAGGTTGCGTTCCGATACAAAGGGGGAATTGAGCTATCTCGAACATTACGTGTCCCAAAAACTTTTGCTGTTCAGTGTAACAACAAAGTATTGATTTCCTGCTTTTGTTTCTTTACTACAGTTTGTTACTACAGCTCCAATAGCTTTCCATGTATTGATTTCCACTTGACATGTCGTTGTTCCACGACACATGCCTACATGCCTTCAAACTGCACGTCGTACAACTTGGTTACTTAAAGTGTTCCACATTAAATAGGGAAATCACTGCACAAAACTGTTCTGCCTGAAAGGCAAGCAAATGTCATTGTGCGGTTATCTACAAGTAACAGAAAGAAATAATCAAAACTGCAACATCAATGAGCCATCCTTGGCATGGCACAAGTAATAGTTACTGTGGTCACTCTTATCAAATTTTTTAGCAAATGGGAACGTAAAGACCCCATGGTCGTTGGACATAATAATTTGTGGCTAAAAAATAAGGCAAATTGACAAGCTCTGATCTTTAACTGCAAAAACATGAAGCCATAAGATTAAGACAGCAAAGAAAGATGAGCAAAATTTATTGCGGTTTCAAGCAAAGTGCAGGAAAATGAGCAAAATGGAGGTGATAGTGGATAGAAGGCGTTTCCAGCTCTAGTTAACTCAAAAACTGTTTCCGTTCCAAAAAAATAAGAAATACAACTCTGTAAGCAATCAGTATATATGTACAGGTGCGAAGATCCAACATACAATTTTTTTATCTTATCCCAGCTGAATAGCAAGAGTTTTACTTAATAAAAATCAGATACATAATGTTCTGCTTTACAACAGAAAATGCATCGCACTGTGACAGGCATTCACAAATGTTAAAAGAATAATAGGAGCATAACAGTGATAAAATAAAAAAAATGGTAATACTAGCAACAGTTGAATGTAGAGAAGAGAAGCAACTAAGAAATAAAAGAATACTTACTGTCCTGAAAATTCACAATCTTCTCATGTAAAACTGATAACTTCACATAGTCGCATGTTGGATCTCTGCCGGCGGCAAGCCATCTTTTTCTCCCCTTTTCTTTCTTCACATTGACATTACAATTACATCGTATAACATCTCCTATACTTTCCTTGGCATCATTGTCTGTTAGTTTGCATTAAAATTATACAGTACGCTCTCGTGAAATGGGACCTGAAGAGACCAGGAAAACACGTTTCGCTTAACAGGAGTTCTCTTTACCGAGAGATGGCCAGGGATGCAGAACGCAACAATGAAATAAATCTTGTCAGGAGAAGTTACTCTATTTAGGTGGCATTTCCATCTAACAGGTCTCCCTTTACTGAGAGTCTACCTTACTCTGAAAGTAGACACAAAGTCAAGTAGCTAGGAGATGTTATCAAATATTAAATTATTTGTTTTATATAGAATTCTCTCATATACTTGTTTTACTCAATCGAAGGGTGACTGTGTATTGTTTAAAAACACAGGCAAGAACTTGTTTGGCATCTGCAATCTAAGCAACTCTGAAGCACCTCTTTTTAATTTGTATTGTTTGATTTGTTAACTTTTTTTAGAACACCAACTCTATTTAACACAGATGTTCGAAGTCATTCACTTCATCTTTCGAAGTCATTCACTTCATCCTTCGAAGTCATTCACTTCAGCCCACTTCATCACTCTGAACTACCATAGTCATAGTAGTATTACTCAAATAAAACATGATATCGAGTTACAGTCATTAGAAGTTCGCTGCAAGATAACCCTGCCTGTGTTGTTTCACAAGTATATCCATTGTATAAAGACATCTCCTTTCTCTCTGCACACACCGAATCGCAGAACAGCACGTACACAAAATCAGCACAGCTATATGCATCTTTTTGGCAGAACACACACATTTAACCTATCCGCTTTGCCACAGGCAATTTCACTGTGGAATGATCTTCTTGATGCGATAGTTTCAGTGACAAACAGCGAGGTGTTCCAAGAGCAACTAAACTCTCACTACACCTAGAATCACTTCATGGTCTTTACATAAGATGTGCATTTGTTTGACATTTTCTTTATAATCAATGTCTTAGTTAACATTGTCATCGTTAAGTTGTATCTAATTTGTATAGTTCAAGTGTATATGTTCTCATTCTTCTTTTTTTTTCCCCCATATATGTCCCCCCCTTACCCTATGCTCCAAGAGGAGCCTGTTATGTATGTTGAAAAAATAAATAAATAAATAAAAGTAACTGAAAGTTTTCAGCAATGGGTACAAACAATATCACAGGGAATTACAGTTGCTTTTGAGGTCTTTTTACATACACTCTTACAAGCACAGCTTATCCCCAATGGTTACAAATACTACTCAAAATATCAAGCTCATTCCTAACACCACTCCATACACTTTCCTTATTGACAACAGCGGTGCCTGAAGTTATCAGAGTGTTTTTGACTTAAAATAGCTATTTTGTTTCTACACATGAGGATACCATATCATGGCATAACCTAAACATGCGCAGTGAAAAATATGTTGCTTAGACTAGTATACAAGTTACAACCGACCACATTTTGTCATTGTGAAAAAAAATTTAGGTATCTTCCACTTGTCACGATATGACGTCCACTGGATGCACATACAATTCATTGTGAAAATCGGTGTTATGCAATATATTTTGCAAGCTAGTGCAGCCATCCAGTGTTCTGGAATTCATCAACATGTTTACATGCCTCAATGGACAAACATGTGTATATATCTCAATAAAACAGTTGTGTTTATGTGAAAGAAATGTCTATATCATGACACTTGTAAACTGTTTTTAAGAGCAATGACAACATAGTTGGGAAGGCATTATGGTACTTCTGATACTCGTGAATAAAGATTACTAACTGTTTAAGCCAATTCTGAGTCAACTGAGTTTACACTGAAGGTAGTGTTCTGACACAGCATTGCAAAACACTAGCGCTGCCATTGGAGAAGTTAACAGAGAAGCTGGTAAATTATAGAGTTCATAATAAATTCACGTGAAATTTCTCATTGAGAGTGACTCATGTAATTGCAATTCATTCTTGAGTGCAGCTGGATTGAAACGCAGTGACACACAGGCATATTCTTCAATTTTCCGTGATTGCTGTGACAATACACTGGTACAAGATGCATGGAAAACCTAGTTTATGTTTGCGCATGTGTAGTGAGAGAGCAGCAGTGGCTTTGAATGTAAATTTTATTTAGACAGTTGTCTGGGATGAAGGGGAAGATGCGACTGCCTGACGAAGCATCCCCTATGCTTACATTGCTCCAGAGTGGAGAACCACACAAGGCCATCAAATATACAAAAGTAAAACAGTTATTTTTTATACATACAATAGCAATGTGCAACAAGCATATATTTTAAAAACTTATAATGCTAGTCAAGCGACAGAAATAGTATACAATAGGAAAGAAATAAAAAGCAAGTATAGTAGCACTAAGCGTCATCAAGAACATGAGAAAACAATGCATAAGGTAGCCAAAAGGTAATCATTCGCCCTTTTTCTGAGGCTGTATGCAAAACTGCAATCCCGAGCCACGCCTTCTTCAGCGATTTCTTGAGTATTATTTAGAGAATGTGGTATGAAGTAGGCGAATGTCTGAGTGCCATATTTAGTTCGGAACATGTTCTAAGTCGATTATGCCTTAGGTGATATTGTGAATTTTTAGATGGTTACAATGTCATTGGACCCTTCAAGTTTTTTCTTTTCTTTCTTTCTTTCTTTTTTACTGAGAATTTTCTTTTCTTTCTTACTTTTTTACTGAGAAATACTCAACAGTTGGAGGCATACCTACTAAAATATGCTGGTATAAGTAAAATGATTCTTTGTACGAAAATGCAGAAAATAAGCTTTTTTGTTGGCCTGGACGCGGTGGCTTTCTTTGTCACAAAAACCACTATCTGATACTCCTCACAACTGCACATCACTACTTACAGTCACGTCCACTTTAAAGTCGGATGAACCAATGTTAATGTCTCACTTAAAACCTAATCAGCACGAAGTGCAAATTAATCTATGCTTGCGTCAGTAATTATTTGTAGGTTAACAATAAAGTTATCAACTGCAATAAAACACAGATGCAAAAGCAACGGAAAAACTCAAGTAAAAAATATTGCATTTTATAAAAATAAAGAAAAAGAAAGTCAACACGACACACGCCCCTGGTGGGACTTGAACCCACAATCTTTGGTTCCGGAGACCAACGCCTTATCCATTAGGCCACAGGAGCTCGGTGGTTGAGGCGCTATATTACATTATATCAAGATAACCCAGCCGGTATTTCGCAATCTGATCAATGGCGCGAATAATTAAATTTTTCACTTAAGTATTCAAGCTTCAGTTAAACCTGAGCACAGTTATA
Organism: Rhipicephalus annulatus; assembly: GCA_013436015.1. Classification (NCBI taxonomy): domain Eukaryota; kingdom Metazoa; phylum Arthropoda; class Arachnida; order Ixodida; family Ixodidae; genus Rhipicephalus; species Rhipicephalus annulatus. The sequence goes on along the minus strand of WOVY01012116.1, from coordinate 246,143 downwards.
AGCCAACACTAACCTGGTTCGCTCACAGGACACCTGCTTTGTTTTCTTATGCTGCGGCAGCTTAGACTGAAATTCAAACTCAGTGTCTAGAACAGGCGTAGAAAGTTTCATCGTCGTCCACGTACCTGTAGTAGTCTACAGGGAGGGTACTTGCTTGCGTTGCAGGCCGTGTCTGAGGAACATAGAGTGAGCTGACGTGAATACAATAGTCGAAATGGATCGCTAAAAGTGATACAAAACTGTGCAAGTGACAGCCACTTTACCGGCTTCTTGTGAAAGATCCGAATTAGTCATAGCTTTCACAACAGCCGCAAACAGAAATTTCACTCTACGATTTAACGACGCGATCGCGCGTTTCACCGCAGCTACAACGAACAGTAAAACCAGTAAAGCGAACACCAACGCTAACCAAATAAGCACACAAACCAACAGCTAGCGCCATCTCCTGTACACCTAACAAGACTAAGTTATCTAGAGGTAAAAAGACGTTGTAAGGTGTCGCTGCAAGCGCTATTCTGGTAAAGTCCCTGAAAAATATTATTCTGGTCGTGTGCCTTGACGCCCGCGCGCACCGCTGAGGGCACCTTTCCTTCCTCCGTGGCTGAAGGTAAGGACAGCCACGTTACAGTGGCTAGAATAGGGGAAGCTTGAAGACCGCGCCGCTTGCGCTGACGCTCTCCACCGATGCCTCGACCGGCGCTGTCTAGGTGGCGCTGGTTGTAGCTTACACGTCGCTCTCTCGGCGGCTCGCTGCAGCGACGCTACCATGTCAAGGCTGATTTGTGGCTGATATGGTTTTGTTTGTACCGTAAATTTTATGTGCCTCTACTACATTGCAGGGCGTAAGTGCATCATATATAAATGAACTTCGCGGCAGATATTATCAAACATTTTCACCGTATGGTGTGACCATACCCATAGCATCATAAGTGAAGCTTTACATCAATCGCAAACATCGCTGCCAGCTAAGCTTGCCACTGCTAGCGATCGTTCCTTAGTGCTAAGAAATGTAACCGATTAACATTTTGGGGGGATTGCCATTTCGCAAGGTTATAAGCAAGCTCAAGAAGCACAAAATGCTACTGTGACATTGATATATATTTCTTTAATGTTGTTATACTTAACATTTTGCATGAGATAGTTTTTAAGGACTTAATTATTTTTGCGTATTCACAGTGGAAGTATTTTTCGATTAAGAACTGCACAGAAAATCGGACAGCGTTTTACTTTTCTTACAAGTTTTATTTGAAGTTGGGGGCATCATAGTAGGGAACAAAGCTAGCACACTACAGTGTAATGCACATCACATCGTTCTTCGAAGCTTGAGGTGCTTTGATCTTTCTCTTGTAGAACTTCCCTGTTTGTTTAGAGATTTCGGGAAGAAGTGAAGCCGTGTGTGAACATAAAACTTGATTATGTTGCTCGTCAGATCTTGCTTGTGTGAGTCACACCCTACGGATGGTATGGTCTGCACTGAATTAAGAAGTTCAACTATAGTGTCTCTTTGGAGCTTATAATAACTGAACCACAATGTAAATGTGTCCTCCAGTGCCTCCACAAATGAAAATAGCTCAGGTGACTGGTACAAGAGCTCTCCAAGATCTCACATTGCTGTAAATGACGCAAGGTCCTTATCTGCGTTCTCGAGGGATGTGAGCAGCTGCTCAAAACAGTCCCGGCATTTCGTTGCCATAACTTTCCTCCGCGCCACATAGCCAGCCAAATAGTACACCAGTCTTGCGTCACTGACTTGCACAGGATATACATGGTCAGAAAGGACAGTCGATGCCTGTAGTACACTTGAAGCTTCGTCCAGGTTTCCAGTGTCCAGTAAATTGTCGGCATGGTTGGCCACTTCATCAGTTCCAACTAATGACGTAAGTGTGCCACCTGCACAGTTGCCCGTGTCTGGTGCTTTTACCAAATTGTAAAAGCTAAGGGAATTCGCGGCAGTAAGGAACTGGGTCGATGTGGGATGATCGTTGCATCCGGATAACTGACGAATTATCCCAAATAGCTTTTCGATTGGATCTTGGCTGAGGCGTGAAGTCAACAAATATTTGTACTGCACTTCCTCTGACAGGTATGTTAAAAGTTCCAAAGTGCCTTGCAGAGTTACTCTTAGACCTTCTGCAGTGCTAGCAGACAAAAAGGCTGCCTTCGTAGGTCCGGTGCAGGCTTCCCGACGGTCTAAGTACGCTAGAACACCCTGCAGTACTTTTTCCTGTTCAGAATTTTTTCTCAGTGCCGTTGAAGGCACTCTGGATGTTACCACAACAATTAGCTTTTCCATGAAGCGAACAAATTGTTCTGTCGCTTCTCTATATGAACACGACTTTGTGATTGCTTCTTTGTATAAGAAAAGCCCGCGTGTAACCTCAAGGCTGAAGAGATGAAATGCATAATTAACTTTCATTTTTTTTTTTCGAAGTTGTTGGGGTTCAAGTGCACTTCTGTAATCTTCGGCATAGCTTTCAACGTTGTAGCACACTTGTCCAAGTCGTGAGCTATCCTGATTGGCCTAACATCAACGTGCCCATCTGGTGTTTTATAGCCATTTTTGATGAAGCTGTTCCTGATGCACTTTACTAAATGCGGAAAGTCAGATAGAAAGAAAAGCCGCCTCTTGACGTCAGTTGGATGAGGTGCTGAATGCTTGATAGCTGATGCCGAACCAGATACGTCAAATCGATGTCACATTGCACGGTTCCAAGATGCTCCATCCGATGTCACATAGTCTACACTGACGCCAGCATTCTCTGCCAGGATAACTGCTTCTAAAATGCTTTTGGAAAGCAGTGGGGCTTTCACGTTGCCTCTAGATGCAAATACACCCAAGATTTTGTGCCATGAACCTGACAAAGGTTGAAACATTATCACAAGACCATGATCACATGGAACACTTTTGTCAGCCTCGGGAGTGAAAGAACCAAGGTCTACAAATCCATCAATTTTTCCACTTCCCCGCTGAACACCAAAGTTTTCTGCAAGTTTTATTTCGTCAACGATCAGTTCACCATGACGTTCAAAGTCTCCCATGTTAGCAGTCTTCTTAGAAATGCCCGACAAGACACATTTAATAAAACCAAAGCACGTGTCCTACTTCTTCATGAATGCTCTGAGGCATGTATGACTGGGTAGCACAAGAATTTTCTCCCTACACACATGCTCATGAAGTCATGGGCTCTTCATGAGCATGATGACACACTCCAACATCCACTCCGGGTTGCAGCGCATGCCATTTCGGGACTTGCGCCTTGCAGCTTCAAAACACTGCATTATAGCGTTTTTCTGTTTGGATGGGAGCTTGTTTATTTTGCTCAAGAGTGTGCTTTCTTCAATTTCTTCATTCTCTAGTTTTAGCTGTGCAATGCTCTGGTCGAGAGTCTTCACCTTGTTTCTAAGGCGGCGTATTGTTTGTTTGAGCTTTAGCTTTAGGCTTTGTTGCATGAGTCAGCTTGCCTGCTGTTTTCTTTTCCCGGTATCTCTGATTGACAAGGAGCTTTCTCAAGTACTTGCAACTCATGCAGCGTCTTTCATCTTGACTTAAGGTACCTTTACACTTGTGATGGTAGAGCTTTCCATTCCAGACCTTCAAGTTCTTACCAGATGATGCAAAAGGAAACTCGCACAACATGCTTGCCCCTGAACACATTGGCATGGCATCAAGTCTCCAGAAGAGAAGCTGGTTCATATGGCCCATTCATCGAAATCTTCACACCACGTACAAATACTTCATGTGGTATGGCACTTCCACTAGCACAAAATTTAACATGTTTCTCTGCGTGTAGAAGGCTCATGTCCGAGCTAGGCGTGCACAAGCTGTAGGTGACATTTAGCGGTTCCTCACTGAACACGCGCCTTCCCCACCGATTTGAAGGAAGTGGAACGTGCTTGTAGTCGTAAACGGGCGCAGCTGGAAGGTAGGGTGGCTCCGGTTCATCCTGCGGCTCCTCTTGCGGCTCCCGGTCATCGTCCTTTCGACGTATTTTCTGAGGAATCACAAGCGGTGGGTGTGATCTCTCCTTGGGGTTTCTTTTTAGTGCCACACGTTTCGAGAGGTAGAAAGGAGCATTTGGAAAGATCTTTGGGACGGCATACGGCAATAGTACAGGCCTAGCTCTGTCCAAACGCACTACCTCACCGTTAATAACGTGATCGAAGTGGCGCGAGATGAACCGCTGATCGAAGTGGAGCTCGCAAACGGCAGTGTTCTTTTCCAAAGGCTTGTCTGCTCTTGGTATATTACGCTGCCACTGCTGGAACAAATGGTCGTCTTTCGGGACTCCAAACAATGAAAGCCTCTGCTTGCACGATTTGTACCCAGTTGAGCATCTGGGCACAAAACAGTAGCTCTGACGTCTGCTCATGGCACACACTCCGCAAAAGACACAACGTAGACACGAGAAGGCTGTCCGAACAGCAAATGCAGAACAAAAGAACAGCTTAAACAGGCAAAAGAATCACGTTTGTCCGGCGAGTTGCAGCGTTGAACAACGTGCGCAGCCTGAGAGCCTGACGTATATACGACAGCGCGCGTCACCTAGCGGAAACATCGCAAAGCGGCGTCACTACCTCCTAATGCAGCCGCTGGGCGGTGATCACACTTTTAGTATTCTAGCCACTGTAGCCGCGTCGTCTGCTGCGACCACCGCCATTGCGCCTCCCCACCACAACTCGACGGTATGCGAAGCGCGCTGTGCAACGCGCGTGTGGTGCCCTGATACACCCGCAAACAAGTGCAAGTTAGGGAGCTTTTCTTCTTATTGAAGCTTGGACATCTTTTAGAGTTAATTTTGCCTGAATGCATGCAGAAAGCACATATTTCATGTAAGCTGACGGCTTGCGCATGAGTTTTGCGCTAGAGGCAGACGCTGACTTTTTATGTTGAAAACAAACCCTACGCCGGATACCACAGAGGGTATTCTAAATCTATATCGGTGGTGTCGTTTATACGCTTTCTTTGTTAGTGTTAATTATTATCTGAGGCTTTTACATTCTAAAACCACGCCTCATTGCAGGACTGCGGCAATTCTGACAATCTGTTTCTTTTTCTTTGCCTGCACTGACACAGTACATGGGCCCCTGGTGTTTTACGTTCTTCAAAATGAGACCACCGTGGCCTAAATCGAAACCGCGAGCCTCGCGTCAGCAACCGAGCACCGTGACCACTGTACCATTGAGGCGGACGCCTTTATTATTGCTTTAAGTATCTCTGCACGATCTACTCATTGCACAACTTGACTTGTTTTTTTTTTTAGCGACATAGCGTGTTCATTCTACACAGCGGTGCCCCGTCTTGTCTTCATGCATCTTCTTTGTATGAATGCTTCGCGAGTACAGTTTCCATAAGCACTTCTTTATGATCTTACAGTATTCATAAATAAATTATTTACTTAATTATTAATGCGTCCTGAAAGAGTTTAAATAATGACGGTGTGTGTGTGTGTAAACGCCTGCCGTTTCGCTTAATATCATCCAGTGTAGAAATAATTTATTCTTGCGCATTAGTGCAGTGCTGACAGAAGCAATTCAAATTATACGCTCTATGGCAGAATTCACTGAGGACTGCCACTAGTTGCTTCGCAGTGGTCGTAAATGATAAAAACACAGCAACGATTGCGTAATGATTCGAGACAGGACGAAAACAAAACTTGAAGTACAGGAACACTGAAAAAAATTTTTGAACTGCACACATTCTTACAAGGGTCATCACACCGGCATAGAAGGCGTACCTAAACCGAAGAAAAGATCGTAGAAAGAAAGAACCTGCGTGGCTTTGTAATGGTTCGGGTGCTCGAACTGTCGGTAATCGAAGTCCGGCCGCAGTGACCTCACTTCGATGGAGATGAAATGCCGGAGTTCTTAAACTTAGGTGCAAGTTACATAAAAACACCTGTTCAAAACTTGTGAAGTCTTCCAATGTATACAGCGTCTCTCGTGATCATATGGTGATTCCGGAACGTACACACACTCTTCGAACTGCATTGGGTACGACACCTCTGCTGCGCAAAGCTAAATTCCCACAAAAAATAATATTACGAAAAAACAACAACAACGATATCGCTGCAGAGAAACACTTGTAATGTATATTTCATGATAAAGTTCTCATCGCAAATAGTCGCAAACCAAGAGCAGCAAGCAATGTTTACGAAGTGAAATACGCGACTCATGCACACGAGAATCAAGCATACACCCGTCAGCGTGTCTGTTGCTTACACAAAATTGGTGCCGGCACAAGTTATGCATGCGGAACACCGGCTAGAAACTTACGCTGTGAATGGATGATCTGTTTGTCGGATGCCACTTGTCATATTTGATTTTCACACTGTTGAAAAGACCTTCATTTCGGGTCTCTTGGGAAACGATACAGCTTCCAGAGTTTCTGAGATTATTAGTGTCCTGCGGCACGCAATACACGCTATGGTGACGATAGCGAGCGCATTAAATCGGAGAAAAGCGAGCACTGACACAATTATATCCGGGCACAGCGAACACGCAGAAGTGACTGAGAGGAGTCAAAATGGCGGCCAAGCAGCTGCTAAGGCCGAGGCGGCGGCACCAGCCCTTCCAAAGGCTGACACCACTCTAAGCGGGGACGCGCGCATCGAGGCACTTTATATTCCGGGTGAAGAAGCCCAAGACATTTTTAGTACACGCTAGCCATGAAACACATTTTGGACAGATTGTACAGCACAGTGTATGGAAGATAAGAACGTCAATGCATGTCCACATCCCCTTCAACATCGCTGATATATACAACGGTGGCTACATGCTCAGAGCGGCCGCTTCGAATGCGGGAGGTCCCAGTGCTGACCAGGAGAGAGAGAGAAAAAAAAACTTTATTTGCGCATAACGCGGAGCATTCCAAATGGTCGGGCCCCTATACCAGGGCTCCGCTGGTCCTAGCCATCATCTCTACCCGTTGGCCAAGCCAGCGCTGATCAGCAATGGCCGAGCTAGACAGCAGTGCCTCCAGTAACCCATCAGTTTTTTTTTTTTTTTTTGCCAATGGGTAGAGGAGTACACCGACCTGGCAGCGCGTTTACAAAGGCGAGCGGATAGAGCCACCCAGAATGCACCGCGGGCCAACGCTCTTGGAGGCTATGCATTTCCGCCGGCCTAACTGTGTCATCACGCTGTCGCTCCCCGCACTTTCGTATAGTGTTGCAGCAGCCTAGCGGGGGGTGGCGCTCGCGGAAGGAAGCTTTGGGGAAGGGTGTAACAGGACCATATCGGAAAGGAAAGGTGGGGGTGTAGGAATGCTAATTCACCGCGGAGCCAAATGGGTTAGAGTGAAACAGACGTGTTCAGAGCACCTCTGGGTTCTGGGCACAGTAGGTGGAAAGGAAACGTGGCTAGGGGTAGCCTACTTGTGGACGGGGAATAACTGCAGAGAAAAGAATCAGGAGATAGTGGATTGCATGAGTGCGGATATTAAGGAATTTGGTAATGGGGCCGAAATCATCCTTCTAGGGGACATGAATGCCCACATACATGACCTTGACGGATATTCAGACACCAATGGGAAGTTATTACTAGATCTTTGCGAGCAACATAGTCTGGAGATAGTTAACACAGGGCCTAAATGTGACGGCCAGATCACATGGGAAGTCGGAAACAAGCAATCAAGCATTGATTATTGTCTCATGACTGAAGGAATTTACCACAAACTGACAGAAATGAGGATAGACGAGGAAGGCATTAACAGCTTGGGTAGTGATCATAAACGAATAACATTACAAATGGGATACGAAACTAAAAATACGAGCATGGAATCAAAGTCTGGCAGCTCGTATTTAAATGACAAACAAATAATAAATATAGCCGCAAGAGTCGAGAAAGAAGTAGGCGAAATACCAGGCAAGGACTGGGAGTATAGGGAGCTGTTACATCTAATGACGAAGGAGATAGGGAAAGAGAAGAAAACCGTTTGCTGGAAAGGAAAAAGGAAGCCAAAAAGTTGGTGGAACAAGGAAATCCGGGAGGCGATCGAGAAGCGACGCGAAGCATCACGGGAGCATAGAAAGGCAAAAAAGGAGAAGCGGCCGCAGGACGAAGTCAAAAAAATATGGGAAATATATTTGGAGAAAAAATCCCTTGTACAGAAATTGGTAGAGGCAAAAATTAAAGGTGAAAGTGAACGCTGGATGACAGAGATACACGAAAAAAAAGGAGGCCGCGCCTAGGATTTTTTGGAGCCACATAAAGGCGCTAGGTAGGAAGTCTGTCACAACGCAACAACATATTCTAGATGAAGGAGGAAATCAATTGGAAGGGTACGAAGCGCTAGGTTACATCCAAAAGGTAACAGCCGATTCGTTTCAAAAGAGCGTCCAGGGGATCTCCCCAGTGAGTAAAAGTGTGGCGGAGAAAGCAACAGAGGAAGAGCTAGTACTAGATAATTTCAACTGGAAAAAGGCCGAAGGAAAAATTCCAAAGCGCACTGCCGCGGGTTTAGATGGGATTCCCGTTAGCCTCATTAACGAACTAGGACATAACACTAAAGAAGCATTGTTAAAAGCAGTAGAAAAAAGCTTAAAGGACGGACAAATACCGGACAGTTGGCGACAAAGTAGAATGAACTTAATCTATAAAGGCAAGGGAGAAAAGGACAAGATTCGCTCGTATAGACCACTAACCATTACATCGGTACTATACAGGTTGGCGATGCAGGCAGTAAAAATGAAAATAGAAACATGGGCCGAACATAACGATATTTTGGGAGAACTTCAGAACGGATTTCGAGTCGACAGGCGGTTAGACGATAACCTGTTTGTTCTCACTCAGTGTATAGAAATATCTAAAATAGAGAATAGGCCCTTGTACGTGGCTTTTCTAGACATCACTGGGGCATACGACAACGTTAATCAGGAAATTTTGTGGGATATATTGAAAGGAATGGGCATGGGCGACGACTGTATACAGCTTTTGAGGGAGATATACCGAGAAAATACAGTTTGCATAGAGTGGGAAGGAATGCGTAGCAAAGAGAACGTTGAGGTTAGCAGGGGTCTGAGACAGGGATGTCCTTTGTCCCCACTGTTATTCATGCTGTACATGGTGAGTATGGAAAAAGCGCTAGAAGGTAGCAACATTGGTTTTAATCTGTCACACAAACAGGGCGGCATGATGATTGAGCAGAAGCTTCCAGGTTTATTTTATGCGGACGATATCGTCTTATTTGCGGACAGTCGAGATGATATACAGCAGCTGGCGAATATATGCGGAAGGGAAGGTGAAGCTCTTGGACTAGGATTCAGTGTAACGAAGTGTGGTTTGATGGTATTCAATGATCCCTGTGATCAGACGGTGTCCATACAAGGCCAAGAAATACCGAGGGTAAGTGAATACAAGTACCTTGGAGTATGGGTAAATGAGAGTGATAGATACATGGAGGTACAGGAAAAAGCCTCGGCAGCAAAAGGAAAGAGGAATGCGGCAATAATGAAGCACAGAGCGTTGTGGGGATACAATAGGTATGAGGTGCTTCGAGGTCTGTGGAAGGGTGTAATGGTTCCAGGGCTTACTTTTGGGAACTCAGTGGTGTGCATGAGGGCAGAGGTGCAATCGGGAATGGATGTAAATCAAAGGACTGTGGGACGCCTCGCGTTGGGTGCTCACGGGAAGACGACAAACGAGGCTGTAAAGGGCGATATGGGGTGGGCAGGTTTTGAGGCGAGGGAAGCGCAGAGCAAAATAAGGTTCGAAGAAAGGCTAAGAAATATGAAGGAGAGTAGATGGGCAGAGAAGGTGTTCCGTTATTTGTATAGGAAGAGCGTGGACACACAGTGGAGAAAAAGAACTAGAAGACTCACTAGTAAATATACGGCTGGTATTGTGAGCCATATGTCAACAAAGAGCGTTAAGGGAAAAGTCAGGGAGGCGGAGAGGATTTACTGGATGGCAGCTATGGAGAAAAAACCGGCTTTGAGTAACTACCGAAAGGGCAAAAATGAAATAAGGAGGGAGGCATTTTACGATAATTCAAGGGGAAGCGCTTTACTGTTTGAAGCGAGATCGGGTTGCCTTAGAACGCGTAGTTATAAAGCAAGATTCAGTAAAGAAGAAGAACAATGCACATGCTGCGGGAAAGATAAGGAAACGGCGGAACATGTTCTGATTGAATGTGGAGATATCCACCCAGGTGTACGTTTGGGCACGAACCTACAGGAAGCCTTGGGTTTTAGGGACAACAATGGAAAGCTGAACACACCCGCGATTGAAATAAGTAAGAGACGGTTAGAGTATTGGTGGCAGAAAATTAGAGAGAAAGGACAAAAATAAATATTGGAAAAATAAAATATGGACAGTGTGCCGTAAATGGCAGAGAACTTAAGCTGAAAATTTACATTTTTTCCATTAAGATAGAATTTATCGAAGTAGAGGCATTAGGCCAACATAAAAAAAAGGGAAAAAAGTTTTTTTTTTTGTCGAGCCTGGTGGCATACTTGTCACCACCCCGTTATAAAGGGGACGCTCATAGCATCCATCCATCCATCAGTGATCCCCTTCGCAAAGCAGATTGCGAAGGGGATCACTGAGCTGAGGGCGACCTCGGAGGATGTGCAGATTGCTGTCTGCACGGTGCCGGAGGTGCAGAAACAGGGAGTCCACGTAGAAAGGGCGGTGGTTACGGCAAACAGGGAGCTTTGGACTCTGAGTAAAACGATGAAGTTCGAAGTGGTCAACCTGAACCGAAACCTGGTCCGTGCAGGCCGCAACAGGGCGTTTGTGTCTGACGGCATACACTTCAGTAACCGTCTAGCTGAGCAGGTAGGGCACCGATTGGCAGCCCGCGCGGTGGCTTTTTTGGGGGGAGGCCAAACGTTCAAGAAGAAGGCGGACTGAGTGGAGGGGGTGGTGAAAGGCAGGAAGGAGGGGGCAATGATGCACGGCGGCGGAAACACAAAGGAAAGAAAAGGAAAATTAACCGGGGGATTAAAATTAGTTATATAAACATGCAAGGCGGCCGCAAGCAGGAAAAATGGATGGAGATACAAGCCCAACTCGAGAAAGAAGAAATTGACGTGTACGCTCTGACAGAAACCCACCTGAGAGATATGGAGGAGCCACCAGTGATGGATGATTACGTATGGGTGGGGTGCAACAGGGCAGCGGGAGAAAGGAAGGGTGGAGGCGTGGGCATGTTGATTAGGCGAGGAGGGAATTGGCAGAGGGAAAATCAGGGCTGTAAGGAGCACTTATGGGTTAGTGGAACGGCGGGGGGGAAAAGGACACGGTTGGGAGTGGCCTATCTGTGGTCAGGGAATGACGCTAGAGAACAAAATAAAGAGTGGGTGGACTGCCTCAGGAAGGACATAAAAAAATTTAAAGAATCTGGCGAGGTGATATTAGTAGGAGATTTAAATGCCCACATTGAGGATCTGGATGGATATACTGACTACAACGGTGCAATGGTTATCGATATGTGTGAAGAACAGCAACTGGTAATAGTTAACCGGGAACATAAATGCGACGGGCAGATAACGTGGCAAAGTGGCAGTAGACAGTCTTGTATAGACTACGGCCTGGTCTCAGAACACACGTATGAGCGGTTGAACCAAATGACGATAGATGAAGAAGGAGAAAACAGTCTGGGCAGCGACCACAGGCGTATAATCCTGAAATTTGACAGTGGGGGGGCTAGGAAGAAAACACAGGAGGTTGGGCTCCCGAAAGTAAGCGAAAAGCAGATAGCAGACATCGTCAATAGCATCGAAAGAGAATTAGAAGCACAGCCAACAAAGGTGTGGGAATATGACGAGGTTGTTAGTTGTATACAAAAGGAAATAAACAAAGTAAGGAAAAAAAAAACCGCTGGAGGGGTAAACGGAAACCACGAAGCTGGTGGGACAAGGAAATTAAACTGGCTATTGAAGAGCGACGACGGGCCTCTAGACTGCACAGAAAAGCAAAGCAAATGGGATATCAGGATGATGAGGTGCAGTTATGGTGGAGCCGGTACCGGGAAAAGAAATTTGAGGTGCAGAAACTAGTACAAGCGAAGATTAAAGCTGCGAGTGAGAAATGGGTATCAGACATACGTAAGAAGGATAAGAGCGCCCCCAGAAAACTCTGGAACCATTTAAAAGCATTGGGAACGACGACTAAAGAGATGCAGACTCAGATACAGGACGGGGACGGCAACGTTCTCCTGGGGGACAGCGCATTAGAATACCTACATGGAGTCATCGGAAAGACTTTCGGCCAAGCACGCGAGAGGTCGGCTAACTGGACCCAGGTGGAAAATAAAAGAGTGGCAGATGAAAAATTTAACATCGAATTTTTGGACTGGAAAAAGGCAGAACACAGTGTTCCCAAAAGTACGGCAACAGGACCGGATGGAATCCCGATAGAGATTATCAACCATTTGGGACCAGCGGGACAGGCGCACTTGTATGGAGCCATCGAGCGCGCTATAAAATCCAAGAGGATTCCTGCGCACTGGCGCGAAAGTAGAATGAGTTTGATCTACAAAGGCAAGGGAGAAAGGGACAAGGCGAGCTCTTACAGGCCGATTACAGTCACGTCAGTGCTCTATAGATTAGCTATACAAGCCATCAAAGCCGAGTTGTTGAAGTGGGTTGAAAGTAACGGTATTTTAGGGGAACTGCAAAATGGATTTAGGCCGGGTCGACGCTTGGAAGACAATCTTTTCGTCATAACCCAGACCATCGAAATTTCGGCAGCACAGGGCAGACCAACATGGCTACTGTTTCTGGACATAAAGGGTGCCTATGACAACGTGGACAGGGGATTGCTGTGGCATATACTGGAAGAGGAGGGGATTGGGTCGGAATTTGTAGGGCTGCTAAGGGAAATATATGAGGGTAACAAGGCACACATTACATGGGAAGGGCGTACATACACAGAGCCCGTGTACATTCGAAGAGGTTTAAAACAGGGGTGCCCTCTTTCGCCATTGCTGTTCACACTGTACATTAGAGGAATGGAAAGACGACTAGAGGAGAGTGGATTGGGCTTTGATTTGTCACACCGAAGCAATGGAGTGTTAGTGGAGCAACGGATTCCGGGATTGATGTACGCAGACGATATAGTGCTGCTGGCGGATAATGCGGAAGAACTTCAAAAACTGGCTGACATTTGTGGTGATGAGGCAACGTACCTAGGCCTACATTTTAACCCACAGAAATCTGGAGTCATGGTGTTCAACGAGGAAGCGCATGTAGCACCAATAAGGATACAACAGGAAGCCATACCATTAGTAAATAAGTACAAATACTTGGGGATCTGGCTTAATGAAGGAAAAGGCTACCTGAATGCTCATGAAGAACACCTCAGACTGAAAGGGAGACGGAATGCAGCAGTAATGAAACATAGAGCACTTTGGGGACACAATAAGTACGAGGTAGTACGAGGCATCTGGAAAGGGGTAATGGTGCCGGCGCTCACGTTCTCTAATGCCGTATTATGCTTAAAGTCAGATATCCTGTCGGGGCTGGAGGTTAACCAAAAGGCAGTCGGCAGGTTAGCTCTGGGAGCTCACAGTAAGACTACAAACGAGGCTGTACAAGGCGATATGGGTTGGGCTTCATTTGAGGCGAGGGAAGCACAAAGTAAAATACGGTTTGAGGAGCGACTTAGACATTTAGATGAGAAGAACTGGGCAGCCAGAGTGCACAGATACCTGTACCTGAAAAGTGTGGACACCAAATGGCGGAAGAGGACGCGAAAGCTGGCGACTAAATATAACTTGACCGCGGCAAATAAGCAAAGGGGGCCAGTTAAAAAGCAAGTGAGGGAAACAGAGACGCTCATGTGGAAAGAGAGGATGGAAAAGAAGGGATCGCTGGGAATCTACAAGGCAAGCAAACAAGAGATCCGGAAAGAGAACTTTTATGACAACAATAAAGGTAGTGCGTTGCTCTTTGAGGCGCGGGCTGGCTGCTTGAGAACTCTAACTTACAGGAGCAAATATTCGTCACAGGATGAGACATGTGTTGGATGTGGCATAAATAAAGAAACAATCGACCACATAGTCATGGAATGTCAAAAGATTCAGCCGGATAGAAATGGGGGGAAGGTCACACTTCCTGAGGCGCTGGGCTTCGCGGTAGATGGAAGCATTAACTGGTCAGCAGTAGGTATTACTAAGCAGCGGCTGGAGTATTGGTGGAGGAAAAGCAGAGAAGTCGATAAAATAACATCCCAGCCAAGAGTAGCGGCTGGGCAAAATTAAAAAGACATCCGAGTTGAGGGACAGAATTTAAACTCGAACTATTAAGGTAGGCTAGATGGCGCATGCCGTCACCCCGATTCAAAGGGGAGGCCTTTAATCATCATCATCATCATCATCATCATCATCATCATCACCTGCCAAGGCATATGGCCCTGCAATCGGATGCTCGCGAAGTAATCGTGTGCGGCTCGTCTGACCGAACGTGCTGCGCTGAGTTAGATACTCGTGAATAAAGCGTGTGTCCCCACCTCTCACTGTCGCAAAGCCGCGCCATTCAGGACGCAATGAAGCCGAGTCGCCACTACGCCTGTTGCCAATGCTCGGAAGGAAGCCCTGCGCCGAGTAGGATACTCGCGAAAGAAGCGTGTGCGCCCACCTCCCACTGAACGAACGCCCTACGCCGAGTTGGATACTCATGAAGAAAGCGTGTGCCCCACCTTTCACTGCCGAGTCGCAAAGCCGCGCCGTTCAGGATGCATTGAAGCCGAGTCGACCGACTACGCCTGATACACCTAGGCCTGCTGCGAAAAACGCCACACCGGGGATTACTGCACTCCACTTGGTGAGTTTTTGGCGATTCTCAGCATGCTGTTATTGAAAGCGAGTTTCCGATACTGTCGTTTTGAATAAGGCTACGAACTTTGCTCGGGCAGCAAGGACAGAAATGTAGTGGTGATACATGCGTGCGATCGTAAAATCCTTGAAAGCCTGCGCGCAAAACTTTGTCGTGCGTCACTACCACAATGTCGAAACTAAAAGTAAAGCATGCAGCCTCAAGACATTGTCTTTAGTCGAACTAATTTGAGACAAGAGAATTAAACTTATCTGATGTTTTTTTTTTTCATGGCTTCACTGCAATACGGCCCCGTGTTCAGGTGAAGGCAAGTTAGACTCGCAGTTATCCTCGCCCGTTCGTGGTTGTCGCTTTTTTTTCGCCCCCCTGTATTATTATGTGATCTGAAAATAATCTGCCACCCTTCTCTATGAAACTGTCGAGTGCATTCCATGCGGCTCTACTTTGCATGATGTCTCCTTTGAGAGGCTCCTTCAATAAAAGAATGTATTAGTGCAAAGCTTACTAAAATCACAGCTGCCAACTGTTGTAACCACCATACCCATGCAAAAATAAATATGCAATACATGCGATACTAATTTATTAACATGAAAACTGTTTCATGAGAGAACACTGAAGGTATTTACAGGAGAATGGCACAACAAAGATAACACTTTATGGGTCAAGCATAGACATACGTGAATGTACACATTGATGAGTTTATGTATGAACAGTCGTGGTAATAACTTTGAAAAGCAAAATGAACTCTGCTTGCAGTGCAAGCTGAAGGAAAAATGAGAAGGGAGACAGGAAAGAGCGTACTCTTTCCTGTCCTCCTTCTCGTTTTTCCATCAGCTTGCACTGCAAGCAGAGTTTTCAAGTATGAAACCAACTAGTCTGCAAAGAAGTATTGATTCAAAAAGCACAAAGTCTTTGTTAGAATTGCGGTGGAAGCGGCATAGCAGGCACGTATATTAAATGGACACTATCGACACGATGCTGTCATGCCAATGTGTGTAAAGTACACAGATGAAGCATGGTGCATACACAGGCAATATCAATTTGACTTTCTGTTGACCAGAAAGCACTATACTGCAATTAGGCTCAGCCATCTTGAGACTAGAGTAGGGCTCTGTTGTTTTGAGCTAAAATTGAAAATGCAAGTGGCACATCGGTACTAAAAATGTGGGCTCGTTAGTTGGCCATCATATAATGATGCACTGGATGATGTGGTGTTCACAGAAGGGCATACTATTGCTGACAGCACAGGTAGTTTGCCGGGTCAACACATAAGGGTGCATTGCAGGGAACTTGGTGGTGACAAGTGGTGTTCTGGTACCGTTTTATACATTGAGTGATGTGGGCCGACAGCACTGAGGACCAACCCACCACATTTAGTGGTGACCTGCAGGTTACGGCATTGAAATCCCGGCCGCGGTGGCAGTCTCGATGCAGCACATTGGAATGAAAGAAAAAGGGTGAGTGCACTATACAATGGGACGGCGTGTCATAACGCAAAATAGCTCAATCGGCCGCTATCAAGCAAGGTATCAAATAAGAATAAACAGCAAACAACAAAATGGAGAAGATGAATTAAAAGAAACCATGCTAAGTTGTCAATACACTGTAATGTTGCTAATTAGACGATTCGGAGCAAGAAAAGTACGGTTAAAGTCTAAAAACGCGCGCGACTACACTTTCTGGAAGCTAATAGCAGTTTCTTGAGGTGCCTTCTGGGAGAACCTCATAGGGTACTTCAGTATTTCGCTGTAAAACCTTGTAAGGCACGAAATAGAATCATAGCCCAAAAACCTTCTCCGAAAATATGTCTGTGCCCCAACGGGTGTTTCATAAATGATATTGTTACTGGTAGATGACTGAAAACAGGTATGTTTACAATATATATAGTCACAGTAATGCGGGTAAAAACAACTGCGATAGCGAGAGCAGGCACCACCTAGTCCTTCACTTTTTCGTCCTCTCTATGTGAGCGGCACATAACGTTACCCTCCGGCGGTGAAGGCACTGACTCGGTGCAGTCAGAGAAAGACGGTATAGAGGTGGTTATTATACATGTGCGTTGCGGCAGCTCGGTGTATGACATGGCTTCAGACGTACAACGTAAACGATGTTGGTACGGAGTGAGTCGACGAGGACAAAGACAATTCAATTTCTTATGTCACGACGGTCACTTGGCGGTGCATAGGGTACGGTTCGAATGGCGGGAACAGTAGCTTTGTAAAAAGCCCAATACAGCGTGCTGGAGCCCACAGCACAGGAATCCTGGAGGCAAGTGAGTGTTTATATGACTGCTCTCGTAACGAAATCGTTGGCCCGCTTGCGAGTCGGTTAGCCAAACGCACACAAGTTGACGTGTATGGTCGGCATGGGCTATAGCTTATTGAGCATATTCAGTGGGTGGGCATGTTGAAGGAGGCATCATTGGTGTCCATAGGCAACATTGGATTTCAGTCAAATAAAATAAAGGCGAACAGCCACCTGCCTCATCTTACGACGTATATGTTGCACAAGACTAAGACACCTTGTATGTAAACCATGTACGGCTCCGTTGAGGTTCGGGCACGGCACGAAAGTTCTTTATGTTGGCGTGCAACGGACTTTCCGAAAAGGTTTTTTTTATTTTTTGAAGCACATTGGATGAAGCACGAGCCAAAAAAAAAACGAGCGAACCTTTTGGAAGAACGTGTAATATGGAAGTTGATGACGGTGCGTATTTTTGCTGGATCAGCTCGTTTACTTGCAGCGTCAAACAAGATGGCCAAGCACGGCGATCTCCAGGCGCAAAAAGCAGCATTTTGAAGAGTTGAGTTGAAGATCAGCAATGTGAAAGACTTGCAATATGGCCGACAAGTTTTGCAGGTGACTAATGAATGTAAGGGGAGAAAACTACGATATTGTCCAGGCAGCAGAGAGGCATGTGGACCACTTGAAACCCCCTCTGTAGAGAGTCCATCACACGCTCAAAATGTTGCTGGCGCATTACACAACCCAAAGGGCATGACTTAACTCCCAATCATTTTCATCGACAGCTATTTGTCAATAGCCCAAACGAAGGTCGATGGAAGAAAAATACCCGTGCACCAAAAGGGAATCAATGGCGTCGTCTATTTGCAGCAATAGGCAGAAGTATTTTTTGATTTTGTTGAAGTGCTGGTGAAATGCCGGTAGTCGACGCAGAACTGCCAGGTGTTGTCTTTGTTTTTTACAAATACTATGGGCGACGCTCAAGGGCTCGAAAATGGCTCCATGATGTCCTTAGAGAGTATTTCATCAACTTCCGTTTGAATGACGCTGCGATCGGTCGCCGAGACATGCTAAGGGTGTCGATAAATGGGTGTTGTGTCCGCGTTTTCGATTCGATGCCTCACTAGATATGTTTGTCCAAGTTTGGGTGAAGCGAAATCAAAAGTCGCGGTATGACTCCTACGAATGTGTTTTCAATGTGTTTTCGAATGTGTCGTCAGGTGTTGGGCCAGCAGCAGGGCTGCCTGGAGGCGACTGTGGGGCATCAATGGCCAGAGCAACAGGGTTGTTTGCGTCTAAAGGTGATATTGTGCCCAGCGAGATACCTTCAGGAAGCAGTTGTGCGCAGCGTCCAAAGTTCAGGACAGGTGTGCAAAAGTTGTTCGCAGAAACAGTCACAAGATAGTGAGGCAAAACTAATCTTCGCGTCAGTAGAACGTCCAAGGAGCAATGTCCAGAACAGCAAAGAGAACTGAGGTGTTGTGGTCATCGAAGCTCACATGCGCAAAGCACATTCAAAGGACGGTAGGTGTACGGCTATTGGCTTCGCGAACAACAGGTGATGAGGCGCGTTTAACGACTTTACGAAGACGACGAGAAACGTGAGCACTCATCAATGATTATTGGGCCCTTGTGTGGATGAGCGCTGAAACAGGCATGCCCTCTACATCTACATCCGTAAGCTTTTGTCGAGATGCCAGAGTTAACAGAGGATTTCCGAGTCGATCAGTCAAGGCAGCATCACCTTCCGGGAGCTGCACTGGTCTGTTTTCCCGAGGAAGGACGGTGAGGGGGAGCGACGGGACATAAGCAACCGAGAAAGTCGTTGGGTCTGGGGAGACGGCGACGGCTCATAATGTGGGGTTGATGTTCGGGCATTAGTGTTCAGTGGATTGGCGTGCAAAGGGGAGGATGAAGTGCCGTCTGGACGGCATGGTGCACGAGGAGACGATGGCCGACGATAGCGACAATAGAGGGAAATGTGACCGGCGCCATTGCAGTTGAAGCATATCGACCCGTCTTCTCGCGTGCGCCACTGGTTCGAATCATGGTACCCGGAATAAGTCAGTTGTGGCTGGTAGTATGGAGCAGGGCTGACGTAGAACGACTTTGGGCACATACAGGCTGGATGCCTGCATTCGCCAGTTCTTTGCGCACGGCGGCCTGAATTAATGACACTGTCGGGCGGGCCTCATCGTGAGAATTAGCCTGGGGAGCAGATGGAGTTGCTGCCTCGATATTACGCCGCACGAGACGCAGGAAGTTTTTGGTACAGGGCGGCGGCTGGATCTAGACGTCTTTGCACGACGACGTGGCAGCAGTGGTAGGGAGCTTAACAAATTGCTGTGTAACATGTCGGTTTTTTGCTTCTTCGAAACTTCAGCACTCCCTGATAATGTCGTAAATGGTGGAGCAGTCTTTGTACACGAGCAAGTGAAGGGCGTCGTGAGCGATGCCTTCATTAATGTGGATGACTGTTGGCTTCGGCCATTTGGCTATCAACTTGCCGGCACAAGGCTAAGACATCTTGTATGTAAACCATGTGCAGCTCCTTTGAGGTTTGGGCACGGCACGAGAGTTCTTTCTCTTGGCTTGCAAGGGGCTTTCCAAAAAGGTGTTTCATTTTTTTTGTTTATATACGTCTTTTTTTTGTTACGTAGGTTTAAATTCTCCTCGTGTGTGTCGAACCACACGTTGGCCCTACCCCTGAGGTAGTACCTGATGTTTGCAAGCATCAAAGTCGAATCCCAGCGATTGGTCTTGCTGCTGCACTCTTAGTTGGCCAGCCACTTCTCCACCTGACTGTTATCAGTCCCGCAGAAGGGGCCTGGGCCTCGGAGGTGGGTCACGACAATGTGACTGGGTGCATTCGGCATAGCGAGGGCTGGATCAGCAGAATTGTCTGCCGGCATGATGGACTGTCCAAGAATACGCCCGCTGCGAAGTTCCGTTGTGTGCTCCTGATGTGTCCAGCACCTCCACCAAAGATGTTACGGGGAGATGACAGAAAACGAGTGTATTTACAATATTCATAGTAACAATACTGCGGTTAAAAACAACCACGATGGCCAGGACTTCGGTTTCTAGGTAAGCGGCACATAACTATACTGTCAGTGTCGTGGTTTTGGGACATTAACCCCACCGCCACTCAAAAAACGCAATTGAAGAGCTCGTTACTCCTGACGGTTAAGGCGAAACAAAAGTCGCTCATGGTGGAATGGCACAATGTTTCTGCACAACATTGATGAGTATCTGATTGTGACTTGTGAGGGCCACACCTGGTGGATCCAAGAGACTAGTGGGATTAGTGGGCACCATTCTTTAACATCAGCTTTGACAAGGCTGTATGCATGATACTGAGGTAGTAGTGCAGAGCCAAATGCTTCTGCCTGTGGCTAAGGTGACCAATTGTAAGGTTATGATATTACAGCTAATGCGAGGAGTTGTTCTCGCTTTGGTTCAATCAAACATGAAGCATCAAGTGCAGCGGTGGCGATGAGCTGCTCCTTCGCGTAGATTTAGGTTCACTTTAAAGAATCCCACATGACCCAATTTGATCCGAAGTCACCCACTGTGGGCCCCGTCGCGGTGGTCTACTGGCCAAAATACTTAACTGCTGACCCGCAGGCCGTGGCATTGAATCCCGGCTGTGGTGACTACATTTCCGATGGAGGTGGAAATGGTGTAGGCCAGTGTGCCCAGATTTGGGAGCCCGTTAAAGAACCCCAGGTGGTCGAAATTTCCGGAGCCCTCCACTACGGCGTCTCTCACAATCATATGGTGGTTTTGGGACGTTAAACCCCTCATATCATCAGTCGCCCACTGCGGTGTGCTTCACAATCATATCATCGTTTCGCCACATAAAACCGTAGAAATGATGTTTGAAACCAAGTTGGCTCTGTGCCTAGAACTGTCGTGAGCCCAGTTGGTGGGAGGCAGCTGCCATTCAGTGCAGCCTTGCACCAGGCACATTTTTCTCTATGCTGTGGCTCAAAGAATGGGGCCTCTTTTTTGCTCTCTTGGCAGCTGGCTCAACTGCTGGGCGCCCTGTAGGGACCCTCTTGGACCCCCTTGTAAGCCCTGGCCTACGCCTAGCAGTGCTGGTCGGTTGCACCCTTATGTGACGGGCCCGGCGACGTCTTGCTGCAGCGGTAGCCTTGAATGCCAGCATCAGTCCTGTCCCATCGCTGCTGTTCTGAACACGAGCAAGCTCCTCTGCAAGGCCCTTCACGATATCAAGGTAAGCTGGATTGTGTGCATTCATAGAATGCACACGCCGCAACTGGACCTCCAGCAACTCGTATGCATGTTCTTGGGCCTGCACCAAAAGTGATGAAAGAAATATACTTCAAGTGTACAGCACACCAACAAGAACTGCACATTTATTTTGCTCCTCTCTAACTGCAGACAACTGTTCGAGAATAAAGTTCAAGCTGAGGAGTCAGTTTAAGTTAAGGTTTTCCTGTCACCTGTTTTGACTATTCTGTTAGTGGAAGTGCTTCTAATACCAACAATTGGTGACCTGTAGTCCCAAACATGGAACAATACGACACCAATAGTGTTGAAATCTTGAAATCGCCCTCAGAATGATGACATCCACCAATATGAAATTGTAAATTCGTGAGTGCGGTAGAGCACAATAATATGCTTACAGGAATAAAAGAAGCCTTGACTACTGTTCAGTAGCATTCCCTATGTTTAATTGAAAAGTACTTCAGGGCCCTTTCAAGGGGTTTGTCCTACCTGGGCAAGTTGGGCTGCATCAGGCACCGATGGTACAGGTGCGAGGTGTGTGGCCTCTTGCGTGCTGGTGCCTTGCAATGCTTGGAGTTCGTCTGGCTCCTCCTGCTGGGCACTGGTACCTGCCGTGGTTCTGGAACTACGGCTGGGCTCCTCCTCTTGGAAGGGTTCGAAAAATATCCTGGGGGGACACTTCTCGCCCAGGGCCAGCTGTCCCAGTTGGTACCGGTCGTCAGTACTAAGTGCCGGAGCATTCGGAAACAGTCCTCCGTACTTTTTCTGCACCAAAGCCTGGTGCTTACAAAATGCACCTTGTTTACCAAAGAGACATGTACATGGTCCTATGTCAGCATAGACCTCATAACTGGAGCTGGGGTGGGTCGCACTAGGCACAATGTACTGTCCCTGGCCTACCACTTGGATGGCCTCGGCTGCATCTTTCGGCATTCTCGACAGCAGCCGCTTGTACAGTAGTTGATGGGCTGCAACACGGCTGAAGGCGTGGCGGAGGATACGGCTTTCAAAGTATTTCTCCCACACCAGAGCCACAGAGTCCACGAGTGCGACTGCATTAAATGCTTCGACTCTGTTCAGGATAATGTCTTTGAGCACGCGTATGGTTGCCTCCGCAAAATTGTTGGTGTTGTGGCCCCTTGTCAACACGTCCAAACGGTAGAGCTGCACCCACTCTTCTTGTCGGCGCAAGAATGTCAGAACTCTAGACACGAAGGCATCGTGTTGTAGGGCCTTCACTTCGGCAGTGGCAGCTTCAAGTTTTTCTGCTGTGTCTGCATACATGACCTGCAGATAGCAGGAAATTTTTCAATGAGGTGCTCGTATTTGGATATTTTCGCTTTTTTTAAACTGCACCATAATACAGATTCATGCTTCACCGTCTGTATTGAAGTCACTTTGTGGTCTGCACATGCTTGCCCCAGTTCAAAAGGCCAGTAAACAATCCCCAAGGACCAAAAATCAAAAATATGTGCACCTTTGCTCCGTGAACATGCTGCCTCCTCAAGGATTTTGCAAATACTTTATTAAGAAATTCACAGGGGTTAGAACATTGGTTTCAGCTAGTTTCAAATTTTCGTGCGGTCTCGCCACCCTTCTCTTTCAAAGGGAGGAAAAAGCGTAGCCTGCCGTCGTGACTGGCTTAACCCAATCGATGAGCTGCGTGCTTCGTCAAGTCGCCGATCGGCGAATTTGTGTCACTGCTCATGAAAGAAGGATTGGTCAGGTGTAGGAAAGGAGCGCGGGAATTGTTTTTCTAAATGGAGGCTGTGCACGGTGCGCAGCGCTGTAATCTGGAAATTGATTGCCGCGGTCTGCTCTACGAATTGCCAAGCGGTGGTCCATAAAAGTTGATGCTGCTGACATTTTCTGTACGCTTGTGCGAATAGGGAATTTTAGGTTCGAAGTGAATTCGAAGCGAATAGTGATTTTGGTCGAATAATATCTAATTGAATTGTAATAGTATATATATTGCATATTATAAACAAAAAGGGGCATATTTGTCATGGCCAAACAAACTTTCACAGATCTTTAAAAATTGAAACAGGGCCTATGCAAAGGCCATTTTTTTTTTCATCAAAGGAAGTGGCAACAACTTCGAATTGTAGCAGCATTCGACTTTTGGTGCAGTCCAAGTAATAGCCAGTAAAATATGCTGCGTTTCAATTTTTTTTTTACTTAGAGCATATAAATCTGTGTAACGAGCTTTTAAACTGAAAACAACAAAAAAAGCAGAATCAATGTCATTGTAATTCTTTATTAAAACCTTGAAGTGGGGCTTTGCTGCAGTGCGAATTTCTCTTGATTACGTGTTTTCACGGCTTAGCACCAATTCACTGCAGTGAAACCACTTTTACATCTGGTCTAATATGCTTGGGTAACTGCTTTCATGGTTTAGCATCCCTCCACTGCCGTGAAACCACCTTTACAGAGTGTTACGTGTGGACTAATATACACCTATTTTGTTCGTTTTTAATAATTAAAAAATTTCAGCAATTTAACTTTGATTCAAATCAAATTTGAGTACTGCATTATTCATTTGAATATTCAAAGCATTTGAATATTTGTACAAGCCTCATTTTATGGCATTCGAAATCATTTGAACCCACCAGACGTTTACTGGTGTACTTTTTAAATGTGATTAAAATGGACACAACTACTGTCTGCGTTTTCATCTGCAGATTAGGGAATCTTGTGCGGTATACACTTCAAATTATATCGCGAGGAAGTGAAGGTAATTCATGCACTAGCCTTGCAGGACAGCTGTGCTTTTTATGCACCTATGCTGCTATGCCAGCGCCATCATCTTGGAAACATGAAACGAATGCTAAAATAGCAGACCATTGTGAATTTGTTCACTAAGTGCAGATGCAACGAATGAACCTCGTATCTTAGAGCTAGAGTTACAACTAGATTGCAAAAAAACTTGCCAGTTGGAAGGCAGACATGAATCGTCTCCTCTGGTCTTTGTCGACAGAGTTGTGAAATGTCGTCAGCCAGCGCCACT
This sequence comes from Rhipicephalus annulatus, assembly GCA_013436015.1. Classification (NCBI taxonomy): domain Eukaryota; kingdom Metazoa; phylum Arthropoda; class Arachnida; order Ixodida; family Ixodidae; genus Rhipicephalus; species Rhipicephalus annulatus. The sequence continues at coordinate 221,861 of WOVY01012116.1, read as the reverse complement.
CCGCTTGTGCCACATGAAAATGGCACAAAAGCTGCCTTGCTGACGGCCATGTCTGCTGTAGGGCGGCCTTCTCAGCACTCGAATTGTCACTCATGAATACCTGTGGGGCCTGGCAGACAATGCAATAAAGTTGAAAGCTGTTCATAGTTATAAAGGCATAGAAAAGTCGTGGCTGTTGTGAGAACAATTTTCGTGGGTGAATCAAAAAATATAAATAGCCTTGGCTAATAATTTTCTATTGAATTTGAGTTCGCTATTTGCTTTTCAATAAACCATAGAGAGCAGTAACATTTATGGTAAGTTTCAAGGTTAAAGACAAGTGTAAGTTTGCATCTGTTACCAGTATATTAAAAAGAAGAGAGAGTTCGGGCAATAGGTCCACGAACTCACTCATTGGCCAACTCACACGGACTCACTCAGACTCACATTATGAGTCTGAGTCTGGATAAGCACTATTTTTGTGAATCAAAGTCCGAAAGAGTTTGTTTGAAGAAAATTTTAGTGAGTGTGAGTCCGAGCGGGTTCGGCTAAGCAAAATTTTGGAGAGTCTGAGTCCGAGTGTGTCTAAAGCGCAAAATATATTTCTTGAGTGAGTTCCACTTTCTTTTGCCGACTTGAGGTTCCACCTAGACATTTTCAGCATTACTCAGCCTTAGCTAGATTCACATTTATACTCGCATCTATTCATAGGTATTCCAAAGCAGTGTTTTTCATACACCGTTTCAATATGTATTAATTAGACATTGGAATTATACAAGGGGGCACCTTGGCAGTCCCAAACTAAGACTTCCAGGGAATTTCTCGACTATTATATTTTAACATCTCCTCCAAGAAAAATGACTTTACTGGTTTGGAAGCACTCGGAACTCGTTTTCGAAGATGCTGTGTGAAGCTGCACCAAGAAGAGCACCGATTACATCAGATATTGGTGTTAAAGAGCATTGACACCACAATCAAAGAAGCTAATTCTATTCTGATGAACTCATGAGTTGACTCAGTAGTACTCACTCACACTCAGGTCCAGCCGTGAGTCTGAGGCTGAGTGTGTGCGGTTGAGTAATGTTTTGGTGCGTTTGAGTCTGAGTGAGTCCGGCTTAAGAACCTGTATGGGCCTGTACAAAGGCTTACAGTATTGTAAAATAAATAAATATGTGTGAACGAGAGTTTGGGTGAGTTCAGCTCAGAAAAAATTTTGTGAGTCTGAGTACAATGAGTGGAAAGTTCAATATACAAGGTGCATTTGATTTACCTGCACCAATTGAAACCGGTTCACGGCTGTGCATGCAAAGTTCAGAAATTGTGAAGCGCAAGTTCAGTGGTGCAGGCACAATGCAACACCCAAAACGAATGACGATGTGCTGATGCAGGCCTTATTTCTGTTCACTTAGTTAACACCGTTAAGGTAACACTGACCGATGGCCAAATGATTATGCATACAGTTTATGAGGCACAAACTTCTTAGCAAAAAACACATCGTGTTAGTGGAGGCAGGTACGGTGCCTACACCAAAGTATTGCGTCGTCTGCTCAGCTGCACGCGCCGCTGCACCAAGCCGGCACTGTCAGTGTGGGAGGGGCGGGAAAATCGTGAACCAGCGCTGTACCTCTTCTGCACCTTTAGAAATGAATGGCAGGGTTCAGAGGTTGTCAATGCTGCACCGCTGAAACGAATGGCAAGACGCAGAACATCGTGAACTGGTTCACGTGGTGCAGGCAAATTGAACAGACTGATATATTTCATGAATGAGCCTGAGAGAGTTCCACAAGTTATGCCGACCTATGGTGTGGGCACATGTTTTAGCTTGAGAAACGCTTATCTAGCCTGAGTGAAATGCACAGAACAGGCACACTTCACCCACAATAATGGTGTCACATGGGAAAGATTAGAATTCATAGCCAAATGTGTGATGATGATGAGAGCATGTTGGTGATTTCTATAAATGCCCACAAGAACCACAAAGGCCCTCTCCTGTGGCTTAGTCTGTGCAGTATTGTTGACTTTTGTTTTTGTCACAAATAATTTCTGTCCTGGTACAACTTTTTATTTTTTTGGTCCAGCTTAATGGAGCTATTTGCTATTGTGTCATTACTTAGACTATGCGAATTCAGAAATGTCTTCAGAAGTAGTTACAGAAGTTCCATAGGAAACTACAGGTTTTCCCGCTCACTTTGATCCAAGTGGCAGCTTAGATAATCTGCACGCCATTGAAATAATCTGAGCGCAAACCTCTTTTAATCCATGTGCCAAACATTTAATCCAAGCCCCAACATATTTAATCCAAGTGCCAACTCAATCAGGCCGCGTGCCAGTGATTTTAATCCAAGTGCCACCATGTTTAATCCAATCGCCAATGGCTTGAATTCAGGTGCCAGTCAGTTCAATCCATGCACAAAAAGCACAATACGGGGCGTAAAAATGGCAATGCATTTGAAATGCAGTTTATACAATATAAAATACTATAGTCGGAAAGTAGAATAAATCATTATTATTAGTATTCGCCGCTAGTATTCAAGGAAACAAAAATTCCGTGGTTCGCTTGAGCCATGTTTGCAGTGCTTATACTGTGCTATGTACAAGTTTGTAGATGAGTGCTTGGCCCGGGTGGAGTCATTTTAATAGCAATGAAAGAAAAAAGCAAGGATATTTTGTGTTCGTCAACAAAGCTCATAATTAGATTTGTATAGCATTACATGTCTGGGCCAGGTCATGTAATGCGGCAGACATAATATTGTTATTGGAGTGCCGGGATGCATAACAAGATATGAAGAACTTGGCTGTGGGCAGTAATGAGTCAGAAACAGGTACACGCTCAATAAATTAGGGCAGAGCAAATTAGAAATCATTTAAGAGGCTTTCGTCCTGCAGGGCACATAAGACGCAAACTCGTGACCCTGATGTGGAAAACGGAAGTCATATTTTATATTCATATTAGTTATCTCTTATTCAAACAAAATTATGTGTATTCGATGAACGCGTGTTTCAAGCAAACACTCTTCAGGAATACTAGCGTTGTCTTTTTATATGAAAACAGGAGTTTCCCTTTTTATGCTTTTATAAAAACCTAATTCCAAATGAATCGAAACAAATGCAACTTGAGTTTTAAATGGTTGTTTCTGATTTCAAGAACGAATGAATATCAAGTCAAATCAAACTTTATTTATTTACTATACAAAAACTGGAGGGTCGCCAAGGCTAAAAGCCGCGAGAAGGGCTTGAAAAAGGCCCTGGTGACCATCTGTCTATCACCGTTATCACCGGGCTGAGCAGACGACTGCGAATCCCTCAGCGAATAAGTAGCCGAAAGCAGTCTGCTTAGCAGACGACACGAATCTATGCATATGGGATGGTGTACATGGTTAGCCAGAATAATGCAGTAGCGACGAACCATACACTGACTCTATGAGCAAATACTCTTAGTACCCATAAATGCAATCAACACACACTGTTCTTTTTTTATTTTGAAACTATGACACCAAAATGTTAGGAGGAAATAGCATAATGTTAGGAGGAAATAGCAGCAAAATGTTAGGAGGAAATAGGTATGGCATGGGCAAAAAAAAAAAAAAATATGTCACACGTGCCTTTTGTCATTGAAAACTTTCTCTTTGTTTTTTTTTTTCGCTATGAATACATGGTCTTTTCTGTGTGATCGCGAGCGCGCGTGGGGACAAGTTGCGGCATCTCGCGGCGATCCCTGTAAGGACTGAACGCGCCATGTTAAAATCAGCGAATGGCTCATAGATGGCCTTTGAATAATTTTTCAGCTTCCTCCGTCATTTGTTGAAACGAGAGAAAGCAATCTTTAGCTGACTTTGGTCATTTATTTATTGCAAATTCCAAGCCGCATACTGCACTATAATATTTGGCCCGTGTGTTCTCGGGAGCCTCTTCTACCAAATGGCAACATTTTCTGGCCATGCTCAAAAAGTGTTGCAGGGCCTCTTTAAGACAAAACTGACAGCGGCAGCGTTTACTCGACAAACACAAAGAAAAATGTCAGGGTGCGAGCAGGGCCCCGCTGCGGTGGTCTAATGGCTAAGGTACTCGGCTGCTGACTTGCACGTCGCGGAATCGAATTCTGGCTGCGGCGGCTGCATTTTCGATGCAGGCAAAAATGTTGTAGGCTAGTGTGCTCAGATTAGGGTGTACGTTAAAGAACCCCAGGTGGTTGGAATTTGCGAAGCCCTCCACTACAGCGTCTCTCATAATCATATGGTGGTTTTGGGACGTCAAACTCCACATATTAATCTATCAGGGTGCCCGCAGGAGTCGAACCCAAGCATAATGCGAGGCAATCAAGAATTCTACCACAGAGCCATGCTAGATCTCGGAACTATTTTTCAAATAGACCGTAATGTTCGTAAAACGTCAAATGTGGTTGCAGTGCTGGCTATGCAATCTCGTAAAGATTACATATTTACTCCTATGCTACAACCTTTATGTTGTGTAAATGTGCATTGTAGTTAGGTGCCATGCGCAGAAGTGGATTTATGTACCAGTGTCCAGGGCTACCATCCTTGCAAGCACAAACCCTTCATATCAGCTCATCACTTCTGGTGTTGCTAATACTCATGTTACTGATGGCACCGTTGTGCAAGTGCAAACAACTGGTTGAGGAAACATCTGCAACTGTTCAATATGCATCTGTTCCTGCAACATTTGTACATATATTTAGCATCATTTCATAACATGTCGCTGAATAAAAAAAGTTACAACACGGCCACCTTCCCTCCGCATGCTTCACATAATGTGAAGTCCCAAAGTATATGGGATCTGCTGAATTTTTTTTTTAGTTTCGCATCTGTCAAATAAGGTGTTCTCTGTTTCGGCTCTACTTCTCAGTATTCAATGGTATGGCGCCAGGACCAGGATAAGATAGGTTTAAGATACCTGACCATCTTCCTGAACAGTGAGAGTAATCGGGGCCACCAAGCTAGGCGGAATGTGCCGCCATGCGAACGAACAGAAAGGAAGCGGAGCAAGCTGTTCAAAGAAACATAACAAGCCGTTCATCCAGTGATCAATATATTTCATAATTCAGTGTTCAAGCGGCTGTGTGTCTGTGGTACAGACTGGGAGGTGCATCAGTTATAGGCCTCGCAAATGTGTCAATTCATGTAAAGATTGGTGTTTGTAGTAATTTAGCCACACATTGTGCTAGGCATGGCTGCAGCATGCCTTCGTCTGTCGGATGTTACAGTCCTAAAATGCTGTTGTCAAAGGCTCGCACGGGAGATATTTGAGGCTTTTGCCATCCACCAAAGGGGCCATAGATGTGTGAGCACTCCGCTACTTAATCTGTTTGAAAAAAAAAAATCAATTTGATGTGACGCACATGACTGAAGATTCGTAATCTAACCATTTTTTTTCGTATCCGTGTATCCTTGATCTTGTCAATTAAAATTTCAGTTGACAGTCAGCGCCCATTTTTGTATCGCCTTCCTTTGTCCCATTCTTGCGCTTTACGCTTCTTTTCTTTTTTTGTTTTCTCCCAAGTTTAAATGGCCTCTCTAGATTGACCTGTGTGGCTGACACTCTGTACAGCTCTGGTTGCTGCTGCTGTCATGCTTTCCGAAATTTCAACACTTCCTTTAATGACATTTACAACTAATCCTTTCAAATAACAGCCAAGAAGGACAAAATGCCTTTGACAAAGATAAATACTTACATTCAAACATAAGCCGGCCAGTTTGAGGCATCTCATTTCTTTTTTTCATGTTTTATATTTCACAATTTGTTTCTATGGGCTGACTCGCGAGCTTCATTAATGCTGGTTCCCTGTGAATTGATGCTCATGCAATGTGTCAGTTGGTCTAGATTGCCAACTTATGCCTTGAACCAAAAACCTTTTAAAAATAAGTCAGTGTCACTCTCAAAGAAAATAAATAACGTTTTTGTTATTTCTTTTATCTGGTCATGTATATGTTCTTCTTCCCCCCTTTCTTTTTCACCATTTTGGTTTTCCTATCAATCTGATCTGGTTTCGCCACTTGAAACTCCGGCCGCCTGTGCACCTCTTGGGCTTTAAGTTTGCCATACTCAAGGTTACTCCAAGAATTTGATGTTTCTGATTTCACAGGAACATAAATTCATCAAAAAGTTGTGGGTTTCAAAGTAAATACATCATTTCTTACTTCCCAAGAAAATAATGGTAAATGTATGCTCTGACTGGCAGGTGCAGTGTACAACCAAGCCACTGGCATGAATCACAAGTAGATGAGGCTTTGTGCTGAATGTGTCTGTAATTTGTCATAGCTACAACTTCACCATTCACACATTGAAAATGAGTGCTTATGCTTATGAATACTGTTTTACGTAGAGGACAGATTCTCCCACAAGTTTAGACATACCTTGAGCTGCATACAAAGAAGCCTTTTCCTCCAGTTTCAGCACTGGGTCGATGTAGGTACCACCAAAACAGGCCTCCCTCCAAATGCTGTGCCAGTGGTAGACCGTTCTTTGAGGCGGATTTAAAGCCGCATTGGCCAGCTTTGCAGGGCCATCATCTTCCATAGAGAGTTTGCTCTCATGCAGCCTCCTTGCTTCACTAGGGGTCATGCCTTCGCTGAAGTAACGGAGCAATGTTTGCCTTGTTGACCTAGTGCCGCGAAGTAGCCGCAGAGCATCCGCTGAGTCGGTGCTGTGGCTGTGCCTGTTGTCGATTCGTATCACTGCAGAAAGAGGCACCTCTCTCTGCAGATACTTGTCCCTGCGTTTGGTGTCAAACGTGGCCAGCTTTATTTTTACGTCAACTTTTGCCATGCACTTGGCATTGCGTGGGCCACTCTTCTTGTTCTTTGTGTGATGTTGGCAGCGCCAAATTTTGTGAAAAGCCATCCTGCATGACACACATGGGTGCAAATCGGGATAAGCTCTTTCATAATGCACTGCTTTGTAAAATATAATTATCTAAGTAAGAATAACTAGAAGTACTAAACTCTTTTCACAGTTGCACTGCTGAAATAGCTATGCTTTTATCACATTTGCAGCTGGCTGCTCGTATGTTGTATTCTGTGCAATGGCATGGCACCGTACGATTGTATGAGCACCATATGAGTGGTTGTCACACATCTCACTGGGGCACCCCAGAGTTGCTTCAGCTGCCATGCCATCATGAAGATGATGGTAGTGTTGAACAATCGTTTGGCTCGGTGCACGCCAGGAAAGGACTCTGTCTCTACAGACTGTTGACTGAAAGCAACAAAGAATTATTCAATACTCACAATAACCTTTGTAGTGGCCTACACCTATTATCTGGCGTCGCTAATAAACCCCCTTGCACCTTTAACTTCAGCAATTATGACATATTTTGGACTCCACAACTTAGTGAATATTTTTTTGCCTGACTTGACAATGTGTTAAATAAGTTATAGTTGGTATTGTTTGCAACGGTCCCCTCTTCCCCTCCCGAGCCAGAAAAAAAAAAGAGACATCTAGAATTTGTGGCGGAATTGCATAGAGACGGGCAGTATATGAACGTGACATTAATCAAGTTGGTTATTTATACCAAGAGCCTGCTACAACACATGGCAAGTTCAGCTACCACCCTTTTCAGCATCGCTGGTTAGGCCAATACTTGTAGCTTTTGCAGAGCCTGCTAGGTGAAATGACACATAATGTTGCAATCTATATGCACCAAGCAAAGTTTTATGGTAGGGCACATGCTTCGGTGCTGAAGTTGCCACATTCAAGATACTGCAGTGTGCGCATGTCATTGCAGTAGTGCAAGACCGGTTGCAGCAGGCAAAGTTTCCGAACAGATGGTAGTTATACATGCATATTGTGAGCTCAACCAAGAGCTAGGTGGCTTTCGTCAACTGCCTCTTCATTATCATTAGCTCAAGCAAATAATCTCTGTTGAGTATTCAGTTATTGAGTTAAGATGACTTGTTGGGCAAGTTGGTATATAGTCTTGGTGGGAACCCCAGCAGCATCAACAGAATGCAGAAGCAACCAAGGCAAAAAAGACAGGGACAGGAAGGACGCTAAGCTGCCAAGTGGCGTGTCTACTACACTGTTGGTATTCCCACCTAGATGTTATTGGCCTGGAGAGATTTTAGGACTATGCAGCTCTTATCTGTGTTGTTCAATGAGCACTAAAATTTACAGCAGTAACTTAGAGACCCTGCTACATTTTTTAAGTAGTCATCTAATGGCTATTTAAAGGAGTTCATTGTCGTACGAATCGACTGCCGCAACAATTTTCAGTGTCTAGTATGGCCAGAGTTAATGGGGTTGGTCGCGTTTTTAAGTGCTTTCTATACTAGCGAGCGGGCTGAAAACTACACAAGCATGTATAAAAAAAGACAAGATTAGACAGACCTGTTCGCCAGCGCGCGTCGCCCTTTTTTTTCTTGGAATGCTAAGCTACTTGCAGCGCGATGAGCGAACATCGCCATCGCCGCATGTTGGGACGGCCGCGGTAACATTGCCCATCACGAGGTGTCATATCAGCCAGTGGCCGTCCACTTTGAATTTATGGCACGGTTAGGTTGACGGCATCATTGGGGGGAGAGAAGAGCGAACGATTTGAAGATGTTTAAGAATTGTAAATTCTGTTTCACGTGCTGCGCTATGTTTGGCTCACATGCCCTGAGGAGTCTAGACTACCGATCGGCAGCACAATTGAATATGATGCGCAAGTAGGCGCGTAGAGGACACGGGACAGAGCGCGTTTTTTCGCCATGGTGAAAAATGGTCAAGCACTCGTGTTTCGATCGCCTACCACTTTTTTTTTTTTTCGCCGAAAGACCGCGGCTATGTTTGGCTCACATGCCCTGAGGAGCCTAGACTACCCATTGGCAGCACAATTGAATATGATGCGCAAGTAGGCGCATAGAGGACACAAGACAGAGCGCGTTTTTTCGCCATGGTGAAAAATGGTCAAGCACTCGTGTTTCGATCGCCTACCACTTTTTTTTTTTCGCCGAAAGACCGCGAAAACGTCTTGGCGCACGCTCAGCGTTAATTGTGCCTCTTCGGTCGAAATGTTTCAGTATGTAGCAGTTTTCACATCTCGGCGCAATTGCCGCAGCAACCTCATTACCGCAAATGGAGCTGCCGCCATGACACCAATAAAATCGCCTTGTAGCGCGGCGCGGAATTTCGAAACTATGATTTCAGCTGTAAGCCCTGTGTAAATGATCGCTCAAACGGCTGTAGTGCAGTAAATGGCATCGACAAGACAAACCCACCTTTCCCCAGCACTCTGGACGCGCCAGACAATCCAAGAAGTGTTGGTCCGTACGCTGTACGCTTCCATCCATTCATTGACGGCGTCTTCGTCGGCCAAGTTCGCTCGGAACACGGACTCGTGTTCAGTAGGCTGCTGGTCATCTCTTACGACCTCAAGTGGCTGACGCATCTCCTCCATTGTGCCTCGATATTGTGCAACATCGCGATCGGCACTCGTACAAACTTGACGGTCACAACCACAGTGGTAGGACGAACTTCGTGGAGCGATCGCTTTCGTGGACACCACGTGGACACGACCCAGTGGTCTGACGTCACCGCCGATTCAGCATGTACACTGTGGCCAGTAATGTTTCGTTCTACGCCGAAGAATTCGCAGTCATAGACATGAAAATTCCCTATTTCGGGGATTTTTCCCTGTTAACGTTGACGAAAGTTCCAGCATATTTCCCTGCATAACAGTACTCATTTCCGCGCTCATCTATGCAAACACTATAATTACACGTGTATGGTGTACTGGCCACTTTTGAAATCATGACTAGCCTACCCGCTGCCGCACAACAAAGCCATGGCATATTCATTCATATAGTGATAGTACACTGCACATTGCGGGCTTCAAGTCTAACACCAATAATGAACTAGAAATCGCTCCGCGTATATCATATCTCAAGGATTCTGCTAGCGTGGTGCATGCACCAGAACCGATAACAGCAGATGAAGGCGCACTGTGACCGCTAATTATCGGTCGTCATATGAGAATTTAACCATTCCTGAAATACCCTGCAATATTGCGAAGATTTCTTTTGGCTCAAAATGACAGGCGAATATTCCCCGATAAAACAAAAATTTCCTGCACGGAACATCACTGAGTGGCTGCGCCTGTGAGACATATTTCACCGTGTGTAATCGCTTTGAAAGGTGGTTTCACTGCCGCATAGGTTCTCTGTGCGGTGGAACCAACCACTTTGGGGATATTCGCAATGCCGTGAAGCGACCTTTCAAGACTCAGTAAGGTTATAGTGCCTGCAACCCTGTTAATTTTAAACAGCGAATTTCATTGGACATTTGTATTTATAGTGGGATCATATCATAACATCCATCTATATTAAAACACTTGTGGGCTCTTATCGCAATAAGAACAAAAGTTTATTGAGAAAACTGAGTTCATATGTGTTACAAAAAAAAAATCAAGCAATGCTTTATACCGCACTGCACTAGCATTGAGGTGGCACCTCGCTTCCAATTTTGTTTGTCTATTTGAATAGAACCATCATATGCATCATTTATAAATTTGTTGTACTGTTCTTGGGTCATTTATTCTCAAATCGTATATTCTGAATTTTCTTTGTTTTGGAAATTTTGGGTATACAGTGTTTTTATTTCATAACTTGATAAGACAGATGCTTGGGCTAGTTGGTGATAGGGATTCAACATATTTGTACAGCGCAAGACTACGAGTAGTTACAATGTAACTACAGAAGAAGATACAAGTACAGAAAGAGCGCTGACAACTGAAATTTTATTAACGAAAATGCTGGAAATATATACTCATGACGGAACACCACCGCGCAATGTATTGCATCACAGCAAGACAATCATCATCTCATTATATGGTTACAATGCCACAGCTCAGCACAAGTTCACAATCAATTGTGTCAAAGCCAGAAACTCGCTTTCTTTTTTAGTCAGAGCAAGCGAAGGCATGCTGATACATCGATCACCCAGTAATTGCATTTCATTGGCCTCCATAATCTCTCGTGTTAGCTGCTGACGGTGTTTGGCTACAACAGTGCACTTTTCGAAGTGTTGGAGGGCCCTATTAAGTTTAAGAGTTTGTTATATGGGCCAAGTAGGAAACCTTTAAACACAAATATTTCACTGTGTACAACTTGCAATGTAGTCATATTTAAATCATACATTTAATAGAAACTTGCTTCCACTTTGCTTCAACCCAAGGTAGCCTAAGTCAGAAAAACTTGTGGAGCTTGCTCAGACTCGGACTCAATAAACATTTTTGGGAGCCGTACTCACTATCACAAAAATTTGTTCAGCTGGACTCGCTCGGACTCACTGTCTTTTTCGACCACAATGCCAGTGCTTTTTAACACCGAAATTTCACGTAATCGATGCTCTTATTGGCACCTTTTCTTATGGTGCCTTCGAATACGAGTTACAAGTGCTCGTAAACCAGTAAGGTCGTTTTTCTTGAAAGAGATGACAGCGCAATATATATTCGTCACCAACTTTTTTGTTATTAAATGTATTTAAGGAGAGGTTATCACCAACTTCCTTTAGTTGTCAATGGTTAGGGAAAAATCGAGGCCTTCCACCATGTAATTCATGCCACTGATCAATAAATATTCAAATGGTATATAAAAGACACGGCTTTGAAATATGTGAGCATTGACGCGAGTACGAACGCTGATCTAGGTAAAGCGGATAGTAATACTGAAGACGAGTAGGTATGACCATAGCTTGGCAAACAAAAATCGAACTCAGATTCCCTCAGGAAATGTATCTTGCACTTTGGACTCGCTCGGACTCAGAAACACCAAAATTTTCCAGAGACGGACTCATTTAGACGCACACTCACAAAAATGTTAACTCATTCTGAGACTAGCGTCTCGATCCGAGTCAGAGTGAGTAGACTTTGAAGTGAGTTCGCTAATATCTACAAGAAAGAGACATTCCTGGTATAAGAGCAAGAAAGGACACTGCTAAGAGGCGAGGAAATTACACAAGCGCATGTGATATTCGTACAAGCCTATTTCTTATTCGTAAAATGTTTAAGGTTATTGGATTATAATAAAAATGCTGGATTTTAAATGATTCAACCAAATTACTACTTTTTTAGCCTCACATAACTATTTGCCCATCACTAAACCTTGCAGTTCTTGCTTCTTCTGGCTGTTTTGGACAGGTGCGTGAAAGAAGTTGTGGCCGAAAATCACATGCATGTTTTCTGACAGGGCGAACTGTTGGAGGGCTATATTTTTCAATCAAATGTTGAATGGTAGAACTGAAGATTACCAAGCATATACAAGCTGTCTTGTCAGGTTTCATGCATATTCGGAATTCGCTGCGAGGAGGGCTCGACATATGTAATCAATTTGCAGTATTTCTAGTGCAATGAAGCTGTAATATTGGCGTACAATTTTTTTAAAGGGACTGTCAACTGCACAGAACTTTTTGCTTATTATGGTGAAAATGAGAAGATTGTTAATCTCATCAGCACCAATGAGCATGTTTTTTTACCATATAAAAGGAGTAATTTTGATGTTGAAAATCTACAAAGCAACTGCTGGCATCACCGAGCAGCTATGTGGTTCAATTTATCCACACAGAAATGCTCGCAAGTAGGCTGGCTTTGCTTTAAAACAAACATGTTTAACTTGAAATTGCATTTCATTCCCTTGAGGCAACTTTAGACTGCACAAGAGAGCACTTTTGTTTGTTTTATCACGCGTTCAAAGAGGCACCGTGGCACTGCCGGCGAGACGGTCGCGTGCTTGCCTACGGCGGAGAAAAGCGAGTGCTGCGCCTGGCGCCGCTCTCAACAACAACAACAACAAAAAGTCTTTGGCAAGTATTAGCACAACTTATTTCAGTAAATTTTCAAACCTTGCCCGTGGGTCCAGTGTCATCTAGTAATGTTGTGCGATCATTTGTGCTTAAAGTGCACAACAGTACTTATCAAAGTTCTAACATTGGAGAACATTTTGCCATCACGTTTCGCTTAATCGTGTTGCCCATGCTGGCTCTCATCCCATATGCATCGCAGAACACCTAAACACAACTGCAAGACAGCGGGGACATTCTGCTGTTTTGTGAAGGACATTTCATGTTTGTTTTAGTTGCATGCACACTTGGCAGGAGTAAAACCACTACAGTTCGTTTCACAATGCTGGCGTACCAGTGTTGCTGGAAGTGGGCGTACCAGTGTTGCTGGAACAAACTCTTCCCCTCAACTGTGGTGGTTTTTGAGGCTAACTAAACAAAGCTGGAGAAACTTCAGTAATACATTATCTGACAATTTCCATGCTTTATACAACCAGTACGGTGTATGTAGTATTATTGGTGAAGGCCTTGCAAAAACTGCACACGGTTTCAGTTTTAGACTTTCACACCACTGTGATCACGTCCACCAGCCATCGTTCCGGGCATTCATCACTCCGATGGAAGAAGACTGAACGCAGAATAAAAAATTTTTTCCGAGGATTTCTACACACTCGCCAGAGAAGCCGTTGGAATGTTGGACACTTCAGACGTATGGTTTTTATTGCGATACAAAACAGCAAAGCAGTGGAGGACTATCATAGTCACTTGAAAGTGAAAGACTTACTTGGGGTGCTGCCTAGCATTCTGGCCTTCAGAGCTTGCATTTGAATGACTAAATTACTTATGAGCCCAGACTCGGAGAGGACACTGCGCTTGTTTGCACTTGTTTCATCATGAACCTTTACCAACACGCCCAACTGGCAGTCATCCTACATACTTATGAGCGCTAAATAAAGCTAGAATAGATTTATCGTCATTGTGCCCTTCCCACCAGAAGGTCCAGATGGTCTCTCAATGCCCGTGGGGTGTGTGAAAAATGATGCAAACAGACAGTTTTTATTTCACTTGTGTATTTGCTTACTTGTAAATAATAAAATCACCAATGTTCATTTTCATGAGTATGGTACAATAAAGACATAATAGTAACACGCCGTTAATACAAAATAATTGAACTCTTTTTTTTTTTCTTGCAAATGGTGCTTTCATTCCTTATTGAGCCACCTTTGCTGCTTCTCAGCGCACAAGCGCCACCATCCATTGCCGCGCACCCCCACAAGGCAGTCCTACATGCCCATGAAGCATAGAAAAATGTGAGCCATGTTAACTCAATACTGTGTGCCCACAGTTGACATGCATCTCCATGTGCAGTACCCTGTAGGTGTGCTGCTTGCCGAAAATATATCTGGTAAGCTTAATGATCAAAATATGTCATCCACAATGCACTTCTCATGGTGTTGTATGCATTATGTCTTGGGGTCCTCTTTATTGTGCTGCTTGTGTGCTTCTCTGTGTGTTCAATTTCCTGCCTTCTTTTTTACTTGTACTATAGTTCTGATACATCTAGGATTGCTGACTGTTTCCATTTCCTCATATTTCCTTGCAAAGTTCTGAGAAACTAGAATAAAAATTGACTTAAAAGCAGGTCGCAGAACGCGATACTTAAAAACACTTTGGTATCTTTCCTACTTGCAGGCTGGCCACCAAAAACAGTGTGAACCTCGGTGCTAAGGGCTTGAATGCCACTGGGTTGTAGTGCCACCAACAGCAAGGGGATCGCGTCGTGATGGAAGAAGGGGATGCACGTGATCACGTGCGATGCACCAGCAATACTGGCGCGAGGGGGACAGAAAATAAAGAAAACATTGGTTGTGTGAAAACCTGTCGAGTCTTTTTCTCACATGTGCTACACAAGGTATTGTAACGTTCTCCTCATTGTGAACATGTACTGTGATAGGGACAGCAGCTGCCTTTGTGTAGTATTTCTGAATGCTTTGTTGTTGTTACTAACACAAAGCTGTCACATAATTTAACCTTTTACCTCACTAAAATTATAAATGAACTGTAGTAATTACAAGAGCAAGCCTAAAAATGTTGATACTTCATGTTACTTTGCCTGAAAAATTTTAGTTTTTGAAGCATGAAGTTGGTTTTGTTTAATCCCAAACAAGCGAACTCCACTTCTTAAAGGAGTGCCAACCCCTGATGTCCGACTAAGTTGGCATAAAAAGGACTGAATCATCAGCTTTCAGTGCTTGCAAGGAATGCTGGGTGAATGTCAACCGTTTGACACGCTATGTACACAATTGTGTACACCCCTTGATTTTTCTATTTGTATTTGTAGGGGCTAAGAAACATCAAAATATATTGACTTTCTAATCTCTTTCTTTAACTTCGTTTTGCAGCATACAGTTGCATATTTTTTATTTTATTTACTCTCAAAATCCTTACGGCATAATAGAGGGGACTGGTTACAAAGTAGACAAGGAAAATGCAGCATGAAAAGTTACTAAACAAAGAATAAACTCATCATTACACAATGTTAGCTGTGTAAGGACAACAAACACAATACATAATTCAGCCTGTAAATACAGAATGTTAGTTAGTCTATTTTGCATAATTACAGAATACTGAGTAAAGTTTATTGGAAAACAATTACTAATAGTGACATGTCTTCAGGTAGTTGGTTTCAATGTACCAATGTACAAGATGAAAACACTGGGAGTTGCATAATGCAATGCCAACCTTATGACGAGGTCACTGCAATGGGATATGTACTGAGGATTCAGGATTAGTTGGTCATGCAGGGTGGTATGACTGAATAATTCGTGAAATGAAGCCAAATAGGATATTTTACAAGGGGGTGCAAAAGAAGCAAGGCTTCGGCTAGATTTAATTGAAGTTATACCAGCAATGCAATTACAGTGAGAAGGTTTCAAGCGGATGGAGTTATTCTGTACAAACAAGTGAATCAAGTTGTCGTGGCAAGGGTCTCGCACAGAAGAGGCATATTCAAGATTGAAACGTAATAATGTTTCATATAGGAGTAGTTTTAGTGTATATCGGGGTTTTGAGAAGGTGCAATGTATGTAGCCTAACTTGTGATCGGCATTATTAGTAACATATTCAGTGTGAGGTGCCTGAGGTAAGTTCAATGAGATAAGAACACCTAATTATTTATATGAGTTGACCCAATTGCGTAGGACATTTACCTAGTATGTTAGCAAGATGTCTGCATATCTTCTTATGCATGTTTGCTTACATTTACGCATGTTTAAATCTATTTGCCATGTGCTGCACCAAGGTGCTACAGTGTTGAGGTAAGATTGGAGAAATGAACTGCCATTACCACTAGTTATTTTATTGAAAATTACGCAGTAATCTAAAAAACATTAATGTTTGAAGAAGTTGAAGATTACAGGCTCAAGGTCGGCGTCGGGTACCTTTTTTGGCACTGGAGCTGGGTTCATGGCTTGATGGGGGCGCCCAGAACATAAAAGAAACCACCTCCACCAGATGTCGCATAGCTGTGATATGAACTAAGGCAGCAGGCGGCACTTCCGAGATGAAATTTTTTGTTTGGCCATACTTGTGGCCGAGAAACAAAGTCAAAGACTACAGTAAAGCACAAGTTCGGTTTCTTTTTGAATGCACCTCGTGTTATGCCGCTATTTTTGTTGCAATAGAATATCGAGTGCCTTGAAATGTCAGTTTCACACAAGTACATACAGTTCTTCGTAGGTGGTATCTGAAAGGGCTGAGAGAGCAGTTCACTTTTATTACTTTTTTTTCTTCTCGCAAGAAACCCTTGCACCACTTGGGCCGTAGCCCAATCATTCGCAAAGTTTGAGATTAGCTAGTTTGTATGACGAGACCTCAATGTCGAGTTGTTTCATGCATTTGGCACTGTAGTCACTGCCTGCATTGCTTCATTTATGGTGCTGGCAACAGTGCTGTCACCAGGGATATTTTAGGGGGAAAGAGGAACACATGCTCAGTACAGTACTTGCAACAACCCTGAATGGCAGTGAAAAACTTGTGCAAATACACATGCCAGTCATGAGGCATATGAACATCGATACTTGTATAATGCCTTGCTGAACCGAAACTTCGTATAGAGATTAAAAAGAGGTGTGAGCATAACATTTCACAGCTCTGCATTTGGATACCCTCGCACTTTTTGAAATTTATATTTCGGGCTTCTGGATTTTTAGATGTCCACATCTCTTTGAGAAACATAAACTAGTATGCCAGCAGTCGTCAAGCTTCTAATCTTCATAACTGCAGAAATATTAGAAATGTATGCAAAGGCATAAGCTATCTTTTATCCTCAATGCCAAAAGACATAATAAACTGGGTGTATTATGCTGTGTCTATAGGTGCTATTATGAATATTTTCATAACATTACAAAGACTTAGCATCGATGTGTACAGCTGACTGAAATGCGTGGCCTCCACATTAGACCAGCAACTTATGTTGGCAAGTATTTTTACATTTTCAAGGCCACTTGTGGCAGCCTCAGTTGGTCTAATTTTGTTCAGAATGCTTCTTCAATATTAAGAAATATATTGCTTTTTCTTTTTACAGCAGCTTATAAGTCTTACAGGCGGTTTACTATTTCCTCTGATTTTAACATTACATTGCAGTGAAACGCCAAGTTCATAGGCTGAAGAGGTGTATAGGCATTTTAGACAACTCGTGCAAGAGCTTTTTAGAGCTTCGCAGAAAATAGACATTGCTGGCATTAACCGATATATTTGCCACCATGCCTGTGAAGGCTTTGCAAAACAATTTCCAGATTATATTTGCCTTTGCTGCATTTTCTACCTGGCATTATGCTGTGTTGCAAAAAAGGCAGTTGAACTATTTGCTGCATTGAATTCAATATCTGTTTCTAAAGTGTATACTAATGAATAGTAAAGTCTTATTGCGTCTTATAATCCTTGCACAAATCAGGCAGTCACATGAACGGATGTTTATTTGAACAGGTACATGCGTAAGGACTGGCTCTCACCTATACAAGGTTGGATGATGAGGGGTCTAAGCAAGCAATGATCCTGTGATACTTCGAATGGCATTTCATTAGCAAAGCGTTGTTTTTAAATGATGCAAAAATAAAACAAGGTGCAATTGCAAGATCCTGGGTGACTTTTATGGTCTCATAGTTTCCTAAAAGTAACTCTGGCACTGCAGTCGTTTAGTTGCCATGGGAATGATGGGTACTTCACAGATTTGCCTAGTTTTCGTGTTTGCAGGCTTCCCATGCACTTGTGGCTGTGTTTATAGCTATGCATTGATTTTAAACCTTTGCTAAACTTTGTCTTGTGGCAAAGCGAATCCAGGCCACACAGAGCTAAAAGAACGAACATTAGACACATTCGTGTACTACCCTTCCCTGCCATGCTAGCTGAAGTGCTGTGCATTGCAGCTGCCACAGACACTAGCATCAAAGTTCTCTATGTTTCATTCAGAGCAGCGTCTATACTTTAGAACATCCTCCAGTGTATCTCTATGCATGGTCTGCACTCCTGCTTTTATTTCAATTTCATGTGACGGCTATGTGGCACTAGTGGCCAGGTATGTTTTTTTTTACTTGCCATCAAGTTTGCATGACTGCTTGTTGGACAAGGGCGGGTTGTAGAAAAAAAAAGAGAAAAACACCATGTCGAGGTGCTCGGTCGCATATTATAAAGTTGCGCGTGCCCTCACAGCTTCACCGCATTACACATGCATGCTGCACTGAAGCGCCAAAAAAGAAAAGAAAACACGGGCGCTTTTTTCTGCAGGACGCATTAGAAAAATTTTGTTTTTGTTCGAACCTTACTTGCGCCGATAGGCAATATTTAATAAGCGGCGTTCTTTTGCCTTAACGATGACGTATTAGCTTGTCCGTGTAATATACAAAGGAGGCGTTGAATATATGAACGGGCGAGGCCGGAAGCTTTACTTTTTTTAAGCCGCACAATGCTGTTTGGAAGGTCTTCGTGTGGCATGGCACGTTCCTATTCATAATGCGTAGCTTAGAAGTCAGTGCTGAGCATCAGCTAAAGCTAATTAACCCTGAAGTGACGACCGCGACGTAGCGGAGTGTGATTTTTCCGAAAGCCCCTTTCTGACCAGCGACGAGGCAAGGCTTGCACAAGTACGTGATCGCGTCGTTTTGTGTTGATTGCATACGACTTAGTAAACATCCAAACTTACATCGTTGATAACGGGCCGGCAAAACGTTGAGCAGAGCGAGGAGCGCAGCGCAGCGGCGATACAAGGCGCGTGCCCTGCTTGAAACATGAACCAATTGCGAGATGTCAATCGTAGAGGGTTTTCCTTTTCTTGATCACGTCGTTCCAGTGCCCACTTGCGTCATGAACGAGCCGGCTTTCGGTTGCGAGAGGCGACAGGTGGGCGCACACGATTTCTTCGCGAGTATCCAACTCAACTCGCCGCAGGTCCAAAAGCCGCGAGGGGTTTCCTTTGCGAGCAAGGGGCGGGCCCCCCCCCCCCCCCGCTAGCTGCAGCAGCAGCCTCCGGCAACACTATACGAAAGTGCGGGGAGCGACAGCGCGATGACACAGTTAGGCCGGCGGAAATGCATAGCCTCCAAGAGCGTTGGCCCGCGGTGCATTCTGGGTGGCTCTATCCGCTCGCCTTTGTTGTTTATATTTGGCAAGGTTCTGTTTGGCGTTGCATAAACTGTTGCCAGATTTGGAGGATCAGTGTTGCCAGACTGCTGCCAAATTTGGCAGAGAAATTTGCATTTGTGGTTGTGGCTTTTCCGTGAGAGTTTGGTGTCGTCCGTGGTGCATTTCGCGAGTGCATGAGGGACGTTGGCCGTTTTAATTAACGGAATAAACCACACCTTGCAGACGCCGATGCGCATTCTCTCGCTGTGTGCGCTGCTGTGCAATTAAGAGATCGTGTCTCAGGGGAATGAACGACGCGTCGTCCGCCATGCATTTCGCGAGTGCGATGAACTTGTTCGCGAGTGTCCGTGCGACGTAATTAACGCAATGAACCGCACGGTACAGAAGTCGGGGAGCGTTCCCTTGCTGTGTGCGCAGCTGTGCACTTAAGAGAACGCGTCTCAGTGTTAAGGTCGACGTGGAAAATTGAATGGCAGCGTCTCCTGCGCCGCGCGGCGCAGCAGCCATCCCTAGACAGAAGTGGCTCCTGCGCCGCACGAAAGTGACGTCACTTAAAAAATTATTACCTAAAGCTAGTTAAATATGTCAATTATTCGTGCGTAATGCGTTAAATCTACAAAACTTTTACTAAGCAGGTGTTTAACGAGTCAATTAGCTCAGGTTTGTTATTTAAGTACATATAACAAGTATTTTGAATACTGGGGGCGCCATGGGCGCTGCAGATGCGAAAGGTAAACACTCCGAGATAGTAGCCGCCTGCGATGTTGTTATGACCGTCATCGGTAGGCGCCATGCTGTCGCTGAGAAATGTAGCCGGGCCGCGTTCCCACGCCTGGAACCCAGGTTTTCTTGGAACCAGCGTCGAGGGCTGACGGGGGAGCGGCGCTCTTTTAATCCTCAAAGAAGTAGCCGACTCGCCGCTTGCATATGCCCGCCAGGCATTGTCCCGGCTAGCCGGCGGATGAGACGTCATGTCGCCACGAAGCTGTAAGCCGTTCCAGAGGGGACAACAAAGAGCGTATTCCTTTGAAGAAACGGCGACCGCCGCCACAAAGTGCCCTGCTAATTGAGCGGACAGATTGGCGGACCGTTTGATGTCTGCTGTCCGAAGCTTGGGACCCCTCGACCAGCGACATACACGACGAGCAAGAGCCTCTCTGGTGCCACCTTTAAGTGCAGTGATCTTGACTCGAAATTGGATGTTCACGTGCGCCGTGCCTGCTCGTACCTTTCACCTGTTGTGTGTGTGTGATTGGTGTTCCCCGCAAGAAGGAGGAGCCCGACAGGGCTTATAAGGACGCCGCCGAGTGCGGGACGTGGCTCTGGACCAAGTAAAGGTTCAACCACCACGTTCGTAGTTTGTGATGGCTCTGAACTGTGTAGCGGTTCAACCACCACGTTCGTGGTTTGCGAACTCTTAACCTCATGCTGTAAATATTTGTAAATAGTGCCGTAAACCCTGTTCTGTTTTTCGCATCCTCCAACGTCCTGCTTCTTCCTTCGTCAACCGGAGGTGGGACCCCAACAACTGGTTGGCAGCGGTCGGATTCGAAGCCACAAGTGACAACAACAGTCGGCCCAGGAGAAGCAGCTGGCTCGACACATGGATCACGTATGGGTGAGTGCTTGGCTTTTCCTTTGAGTAAACCAGGTTCTAAAAGAGGGTTAAAATTTAGAACAGGTAGTTAACTTTGCCGGAAGACTCAGTTTCGCCGTTTCGGAAAGTTTTTTGGAAGTAGCGAGCACTCAGTACGATCATGGACTTACGGGAGCTGCAGAAGTCAGACTTGTTGCTGTTGTGTGAGGAATTGGGGATCGATACAAAGGGTTTGGCACGAAAACCCATAATCATTCAAGCGATTAATGATTTGGGGGCTGATGATGAGGAACTAAGTGAAGAATGGGACCTCATCATCGAAAGAAAACTAAGAGCAGCTCAGATGGAAGGAAAGAGTGAAGACGAAAAACTAGGCCTCAAGAGAAAGTTTTTCGAACAAGACTATGAGTTGCGTATGAGAATGGGACCCCAGCAAGGAGTACTTCTCGAAAATGAGGCAGAGTTCGAGATGTCTAGGTACATGCAGCCATATGAGGTATCATGGGATATGGGCCTGTATCTTAGACTCTTTGAAAGAAAGTGTAGTCTACTGAAGTGTGAGCGAGACACCTGGTCTCAGAAGCTACGCATGGTTCTGCCCTGCGAGGCAGCGGATGTTGTTGCGCGACTCAGTGAGCAGCACGCGAACAACTATGAAGTTATCAAAGCAGAGCTGATTAGAAGATTTGGAAATTCTGATAGCAAAAAGAAAGAAAGGATCAGACCTGAGTCTGAAAGCAAGGTGCATCACAAAGCGCCGGAAGTTGAGGCGCGTCATGAAGCGCGACAGGAACAGATTGCGCCAGAGAAGGGCCCGCATATTCTCGAATGCATCCAAGTAAATGATGTAGAGAACGAGGCCGTGGCCGGTCTGGAGGTGGGGACGATGTCGAAAGACGCTCCTTGCGTGGATGAAGAGGGTGCCAGCAGCCCTAATGGGCCCAGTAAGAGGCTGGAAACCTTCTTCGTGCCTCAGGGGGACCTTTCGACATTGTCAAATGTAGGCATGGTTAACGCAGTGGCAGATGAGAGCAAGAACGCCACGCTTCAGCAGTGCAGCGATAACACCGAGCAGCTTTGCAAACATCGCAGAAAAAGGAAGAAGCGGAGGCGTTCGTCACTGCGCAAGCCTAGGTCGGGCCCCACTCCTTCCCAACAAAGAAAGGGTAGGCCACTAATCCGTTTAAGGAAACGTCAATGGTGGCGTTCCGGTAAGCACAAGCGGCGAGCCAGGTGCAGAGGGAGGAAACGAGGTACGCCACCCAAACGAAGCACGCGGTTCTGTTTGACAACTTCGGGAAAGCGGCTTTTGCCGAAGGGTCAGAGTCGAAAGGGCAGAGTGGCTAAATACCGCATAGGCGAGAACACAAAAGAAAAATGGCACAGGCTTCCCCCCTGCTTCTGGTACCCCTTTCACATTACCGAAGAAAGCCGGCCGAAGTGCAGAATGAGGCGTGACGGCAGGACACAGCCTAGCGGTTGCACGTTTTGTAGCCTCCGGCGTGCTCGAAATCCGCCGGGACCGCGGCCCCATCGTGTGCGATTCAAGCGAATCTAATTGAGAAAAGGGGGCGGTCAGTTTGAGTAATTTTGGTGCGTGCGTGTAAATTGTGTCACTCAGTATTGCATTGGAGATGCAGATTTGAGCCACTTTAAATTTGGTAAGCTTAATGCGGAGTAAATTTTTCAAAAGGGAAAACCGCCGAACTAAACGCTGAAAATTGAAGTCCATTAATCATTTGTACGAATATACCGAGAAGGTAAAAACTAAAAAAAATTGTTCTGTTTTTTTTAGTGTTTCAAAGGTTTAGTTTAATATCGTATGCCTTTACTGTCATGTGGATATGGCGTGAATTGGCATTTAAGGAAGAAGATATTAACATAAACCGAATGATTTCATTAATCGATTAACCTTGGCGCGACACGGTAGAGTTGCCGTTGCGCGCATTGAAAATCTTGGTGCACGGTTTTGGCATAAAACCTGTGCCATTGCTTTTTAGGTATTTTTACCTAGGATTATTTTTGTGTTGTACACAGAGAATTACAACATAACGTAAGGATGAGCAATTGGACAAATTGTTAAGGATTAAGCTTTTGGTTAGTAGTGCCATGAATTTCGCAGCGCCGTAAGAATGAGAGTAATTGAAGGCTCAGGAGAGCCCAGTGAGATTTACTCAGAGGCATTAGCAAAGGCAGTTTGCTTCAACCGGGCGAACATTCTAGAAAGTGTTTGTCTCTGTTTTGTTGGTCTTCTTTGAAGACAATTGATCATTGATCATATGAGCGGATCATTTAAGCTTTCCCTAACCATTGAGGTAGCCCGTTAGGTCAAGGCTTAGGTTAAGCTTTCGGGAAAGCTAGATAGCTTACTGTATCAGTAGTAGGCAATTATTGGTACACGTAAACAAAAACGGACATTAGGACAATCTTAGCGCTCACTGAGTCCGGAACCGAACCGATGCTCTCAGCGGGACAGAACCGATGAAAGCAGTCAGCGACGAAAAGAAGGAGACAGCCGTTTTATATCAGGACGACAATGGTATCAAGCAAAGCTGCGCGTTGCTTGCGCCAGAATTTGGGCTCTCGTGAGATAACGTACTGCGCTTCAGGAAAGGAGTGCGCCTGCATTGTGTAGAGCATTCATCAGTGGCAGTGTTATCTCAGGGGAGGGCTAAATTTAAAGTAGATACAGGCCATTGTCCCCTTGGCTGCAAACCATGACATCGAAGAACAGTCGCCTTGTGAGGCGGAGCTTGATTCTTCGAAAATATCATTTTGACATTAGGTACAAAAAGGGCAAATTGAATGGAAACGCTGACGTGCTCCGTCGCTCTTTCTAATCTATCTGGGTGTGCTCTTGATGTGTCAAAATTGATATTCTAGTTTTTTTTGTCGTGCATCTTATTATGAGAATTTTTAAGGTAGCACGTTTGATTTCTCAGCACAAGTGAATCCTGAGAGTTCTGAGTGTGAGCTTTTGTTAAAGCTAGTAATTAAAATTGGTTTGTCATCCCTCTTTTGGCTTGGTTTGTTCGAAGGGGGCCGAGTGCTTGCTTGTGCATGTGGTCCAGTTTCAGAAACGGTGTCGAAGATTCGGCATTTACTCAGACCATGCCACAAGCGAAGGCCAGTTCTTGGGATTCGACTACGGACCCTTTCGTCGTCCCTGCGAGCAGCAGTGTTGACCGCTGCCCTCCGTGACTCATCTGGCGAGGGGGAAGCTGTTATGACCGTCATCGGTAGGCGCCATGCTGTCGCTGAGAAATGTAGCCGGGCCGCGTTCCCACGCCTGGAACCCAGGTTTTCTTGGAACCAGCGTCGAGGGCTGACGGGGGAGCGGCGCTCTTTTAATCCTCAAAGAAGTAGCCGACTCGCCGCTTGCATATGCCCGCCAGGCATTGTCCCGGCTAGCCGGCGGATGAGACGTCATGTCGCCACGAAGCTGTAAGCCGTTCCAGAGGGGACAACAAAGAGCGTATTCCTTTGAAGAAACGGCGACCGCCGCCACAAAGTGCCCTGCTAATTGAGCGGACAGATTGGCGGACCGTTTGATGTCTGCTGTCCGAAGCTTGGGACCCCTCGACCAGCGACATACACGACGAGCAAGAGCCTCTCTGGTGCCACCTTTAAGTGCAGTGATCTTGACTCGAAATTGGATGTTCACGTGCGCCGTGCCTGCTCGTACCTTTCACCTGTTGTGTGTGTGTGATTGGTGTTCCCCGCAAGAAGGAGGAGCCCGACAGGGCTTATAAGGACGCCGCCGAGTGCGGGACGTGGCTCTGGACCAAGTAAAGGTTCAACCACCACGTTCGTAGTTTGTGATGGCTCTGAACTGTGTAGCGGTTCAACCACCACGTTCGTGGTTTGCGAACTCTTAACCTCATGCTGTAAATATTTGTAAATAGTGCCATAAACCTGTTTGTTTTTCGTATCCCCATCTCGTAAGCGTTCGTTTCCTCTCTCCGAAGCTACACCACGCTACCACAGCACCCTGGGTTCACAACAACTGGTGATCAGCGGTGGGATTCTCAACAATGTGTTGATGGTGAAAACTCCAATGAAATCGTGGCCATGGCCTAGGCCACTCCCAAGGAGGACTGGAGTGTCATCGCTGCTTCATGTGATTGCTGGATGCTTAGTTGAACCTGGTGGTTGGAGCTAGCGCTGCCATCCACCGCGCCGCAGCTTCATCTGAGTGTGTGCGCCATAAAGTTTCTCAGTATGATGTGCGGATTACAGTCGTTGGACGTACTGCATTTTCTAGATTGCAATGCCAAGCGTGGTGTTGTCAAAGGAGAAAGTGTTCTTGCTGCCGAGTTTTGCTTGTCGCGAAGGACAAGGTCGACGATGAAATAAATGCTTTCGCACGGTTCACGTGTGACTGACCGGACGCACATGCATTAAACCCCAGTGCGTCGGCGAAGTGTTCATACGATGGATGGAAACAACTTTATTGTAATGTTCTTACGAAGCCTGTGATCTCCGAAGGCCAGAGCTACTGCATTGCCGTCTGTTTTGTCAAGTGCGAACACGTACGGCCGTTCTCGTCCGTTGCTACGTGAATGCTCCCGTGCTGTCACAGGCCGCGCGTGTTTTTGAGCAACGCAGACAAGTAGTTAGATGGGCTAACGCCGTCGGCACTTGCCCTTGGGCATTGTTTATGAAGTGCTGATCGCCGAGAACATTGCGGTGACACGTCAGTATTTTTAAAGAAAGCGGCCTGCCGGTTACCTCGTCAGGTGATGGTACACTGAGCGACATAAAAAAAGTTGCCCAAGACTACGTTGCAGTGCACCTTTCTGTCATCAAGACTTTGATAAACTGTGGAAATCAACATTCCTGATACCTGTGCTGAAGAAACCAATGCATCCAGCTGCGTTCGAGTTTTTGTGGCTTTTTGCGTCTCGCCGATTAAGAGCACTAATTCGCAAAACACTTCATTATAATAAATAAAGTCAATCCTGCAAGCGTCATCGAAGATCCAATATTAAAGGGCCTGTGGACGGGACCACCACCAGCAGCAAGTTGCGCTGATGAGGAGGCGCAAATGTTGAAACAATACATGCGTGAACAAAAAAAAGAAAGCAACGATAACTGCAATGGGATTTGAACCCCCGACCTCACCAGTTCATGTGTTGCTTTAACCAACTACGCCACAGCTGCCTTTTTCTTTCTTTATTGCACTACGCCACAGCTGCCGATCGGTTTGAGATGACAAACAAGCCTCTTTTGTACTGTTGTCACGCGAAACCTTAATAACATTTTTGTTCACTTTTGCGTTTGGACGTAATTTTAACGGCTTTTATTGTTATGTCTAGACGTACCGCTAGACACTCCCGACTATTCAAACAAAGCGCCTAACCGGAAAATGCAACACGTCACTTCCGTGAGGCGCAGCAGCCGTTTCTGTGTGGGGCTGGCTTGTGCGCCGCGCGGCGCAGCAGTCTCTGCCAAACTGAATACAGTCAGAGCACGTGGTGCGCTGCCCCCCTCCCCCCTTCTTTTAAATGCGAAGTATTTCTTAGCGAACTTCAGCGACTTTGAGCGTATCTATCTATCTATCTATCTATCTATCTATCTATCTATCTATCTATCTATCTATCTATCTATCTATCTATCTATCTATCTATCTATCTATCTATCTATCTATCTATCTATCTATCTATCTATCTATCTATCTATCTATCTATCTAGCCGCCTACGACGTTTAGATAATGGTATCGATACCAAACTTGGTATGACATAACATGACTGTATGAAGAACGTATTTGACTAGTCATAACATGAAAATCATGACATGATAGTCATGAATATCATGGTTTACATTCATGGACCTGCAGCTCTTGCGGTAATTTCGTCCACATGGCATGTTTAAAAACTGGTATGGTATGACATGATTGCATGGCGAACACAAGCGGCAGACCCTAACATGAGAATCATGACATGCGTGTCATGTAAAAACATGACTACGTTCCACGTTCATGATGCGCTCACGGCCGTTTCGCTAGCATCACATACACGAAATTTGGTATTACGGTACATGAATGAATGACGAAGGTGTGTGAATGGTGCAAACATGATAAACATGAGATGCGTGTCATGTAACAACACGACTACATGCTACGCTCATGATGCGCTCATGGCCGTTTCGCTAGCTTCTCATGTACCAAAGTCGGTATCACGTGACGCCAATGGATGACGAATGTATATGACTGGTGCAAACATGATAATCATGAGATGCGCCGTGTCGCGTGAGAACATGACTACATGCCACAGTCAAGAGGCCAATACATTTCGACGTGACACGGTGCGCGTGCTCGCCGGCGTTGCCACGCCAGGCGCCGGTCCGGTCCTGCCATACTTTCGCAGGCGCGTGGCGCGCTGAGTTGCTTTGACGCATGCGCGCTTCAGCGCGTCCGGCATCCCTCCATCATGAAAAGAGGGAGATGCAGTGTTCTCTGCGTAACGCATCGGCGCGAAAGGCAGCATGTCGCTTATCGCGCCGGTTGCCGACTGGTCGCGCCGACGGACGCTGGTCGCGCCTGGCGGCATACTATAGAGTGCTCGCGTTTTGCTAACGTAGCATCGCTGTGCCCAGCGTGCGCGCGCGTCAGCGCTACAATGAAGTATATTGGGCGCTTCATGATGCGCTCGTGGCAGTTTGGCTAGCTCCACACGTACCAAATTTGGTGTTACGTGAGGTCAATGAATAACTAAATATGACTGGTGCAAACATCATAATCCTGACACGCGTGTCATGTAAGAGCATGACAACATACCACGCTCATAGCGTGATGGCGGCCGGTTTGCTAGCTCTACATTTACTAAATTTGGTATCACGTGACGTGAATGGATGACGAAGGTAATCGACACATCCAAACATGATAATCATCACATGCAAGTCATGCACGGCATTATTTGCCTCCACCTCGTAACGTTGTTCTGATTTTAAAGTGACATATCAACATTTCTCATTCGTGCTTCGCATATCATCGATTCCCATTGTACGTGGGATCTGCCGATTTTTTTTTTTTTTTCACAGCTTATCGTGCCGCGTCAACCACGCGCCACGACGGGAACGCTACGCTTCCTCTAGCTATGTCAGCACAAGAAATATCGTTCGGACTCACCCACACGGGACGAAAAAAAGTCCCAAGGCTGGCTAATCGGGGTACGTCGGATATTCTACAGCTACATACGCCTGGAAGGCTGGTTTCTCGACGCAGTTGGAGCGAATTAAGCGCGACTTGCGCGTACCTGTAAATAGGACCCCGCCGACGAGCCTCCGTCGCTTGCAGAGCCTCACCCACAATAAGCACAAACGACCGAAATTCCAAATAATGCATGCTTATGCGGGGTCCCATTTACTGGTACGTGCGAGTCGCGCTTAATTCGCTCCGACTGCGTCGATAAAGCAGCCTTCCAGGCGTATATAGCTATAGCATATCCGAAGTACCCCGATTAGCCAGCCTTGGGACGTTTATTCGTCACATGTGCACGAGTCCGAACGATATGTCTTGTGCTGACACAGCTAGAGGTAGCGTAGCATCTCCGTCGTGGCGCGTGGTCGACGCGGCACGATAAGCTGTGAAAAAAAAAAAAAAATGGCAGCATATCCACGGGGTGAATGATGGAGAGTGGGGCGAAGCATCCGTCCGTCCATTCGTTCTTGCTTCCGTCCGTCCATGCGTCCGTCAGTGTGACCGTCCATGCGTCCATCAGCCCGTCCGTGCGTGCGTCTGTTCGTGCATCCGCACATCCATCCGTGCGTCCGTCCCTGCGTTCGTTCATGCATCCACCCCTGCGTCCATCCATGCATCCATTCGTCTGTTCAGCCATCCATGCGTCCGTCCATGCATCTGTCTGTGTGTCCATTCGTCCATCTAGTCAACACTCCAAGTACCACCGTCTCGCATCTTTTCATCATATATTCCGCATATAGAAGCACCACCATCCAGCGGACATTCCGAGGACTAAACGAGAGGTGGCACACGCACACTTTCTTACGGCTTGCGCTTCTTGCCTACATTTCATTTCATTTCATTTTATTTCCTTAAAGACCCGCGAGGGGGTATTACATAAGGGGTGGGTAATTATAAACACAAAACATAGAAGCCAAAGATTTAACATAAAAAGTGATTTATTCCCACCTTTAACCACCTCGTGCTCATGATATATACTAGTTCACTGTATTCATGGCACTGCGGCCAAACGCTCGCTAAACCTTTCTAAAACCAAGGAGGTTACACCCAGCGAGTATAACCTAGCAACCCTTTCTTGTCAGATAGTGCTCAATGTACATGACAATGGCTGTTAATTGGG
The DNA here is from genome assembly GCA_013436015.1 of Rhipicephalus annulatus. Taxonomy (NCBI): domain Eukaryota; kingdom Metazoa; phylum Arthropoda; class Arachnida; order Ixodida; family Ixodidae; genus Rhipicephalus; species Rhipicephalus annulatus. Next base: position 192,553 of record WOVY01012116.1, on the reverse strand, counting down.
AATGAGAGACAGGAGGATTCGGCTTTTATTTAACGCGCACGCTGCGAAATTTTTATTGTTCAACAACGCACAGGAGAAATCTCCCACCGGCACCACCTTGCAGGTAAAAGCGTAAGACTGGTTACGCACTACGACTACGATGAGGGACGAACGGGTGCCGCTTTAAGGAGCTTCGCTCCTAAAAAAAAGAAGGGGGGGAGGGCAGCGCACCACCTGCTGCAACTCTATTCAGTTTTTCCCGTCGACCCTAATTCTGAGACGCGATCTCTTAGTTGCACAGCTACGCACACAGCAAGAGAACGCTCCCCGACATCTGCAAAGCGCAGTTAATTGCGTTAATTACGTCGCACACACACTCGCGAACAAGTTCATCGCACTGGCGAAATGCACGGCGGACGAAGCGTCATTGATTCGCTAACTCTGAGACACGATCTCTTAATTGAACAGCAGCGCACACAGCAAGAGAACGCGCCCCGACTTCTGGAACGCTCGTTTTACGTTCATTTTGTTAAATAAAACGGCCAACGTAGCTCACGCACTCGCGAAATGCACCGCGGTCGACACCAAACTCTCACAGAGAAGCCACAGCTACGGAGCAAATTTCTCTAATAAATTTGGCAGCAGTCTGGCAACAACCACCCTAAAGTCTGGGAACTGACCTATGCAACGCCAAACAGAACCTTGCCGGTTGCTTATATGTTTATCGGTAGTCATCTCGAAAGGGGGCCCAATAAAGCTGTGCAAAGACTCCTTTCTTGGTGAATTAGTAGAGCACTCGCCGCTGCTGTGAGAGGCAGAGAATTGCTACTGCCAGGCACCTACATGTTAAATAGGTACGAGCGCGCTTCCGACATGGTGCTTGGCAGAAGGAAGTTCATGGTCGCTTGGGAGGGCACCCACTCCGTGGAAAATTGGTGACATGGGACCACCGGACCTAAATTAAGCCATGGAGGAAGGTAGGTTAAGCTCTTTGTATATGTGCATACACTTGAAATCCGTCTAAGGTGCAATATTTCAGCTAAAATTTTATTCTATCACTTAAATTTCAACAAAGTGTACCAAGAAAAGGCAACATAATTGTTGACGGCCTTTAAATATTATTTGCCAGCCTTTAAATATAACTTTTTCCGCGCTTTTTTAAAATCTGCAACTACGGCCTAGATGAAGATATACAACTGTGCAATAGGAGAGTTACTGAATAACTCTGTGGCATAGTAGCACAGAACCACGGCTTGTACCACTTGGATGGCTGATATGACAGGAAACAGCTGTCCACTGGCGTCCGAACACAAGTTCGGTGAGTAAAAGAAACATTACGACGATACAGAAAACACAATGTCGTGTCCTTTGAAAGGTTTTAAACGTCTGTGACCCCCTAAGAAGCTCTCGCACCTGCCTTTATCCGCACTCCCATTCAGCGATCATGTCAGGCTCAGTAGAGGTATATGGCATGTAACAAAAATCTTTCTTAACAGGAAAGGCTACATTATTCCGGCCATGCTTTTGTTCCTTTTGCTGCTAATGGGAGGTGCAAGCTTGGTCGTATAACCCTCTGACTGAATACAAAACCGCATTCGATCGATTTGCAGTTTGATCACCGACACCTTAAAAAGCTGTAAAAGTGGCACAAGCTTAAAAGCTGCGAAGGCAAACTTCTGCATAGTCAAAAATCGCATGAATGCATTAAGGAACCAGGAAGGCAATGTCATAACCAATATGGATAGAATAATCGAGGTGGCCGAGCAGTTCCACAGAGAGTTATACAGAAGTCAAAACAACCAGGATGATATTGTGAGAAACAATAATAGTACAGAGGAATTCGACATCCTATTAGTAACGACGTTGGAAGTAAGGAAAGCCCTAGAAGGAATGCAAAAAGTCAAAGCCGCTGGCCAGGATAAGGTAACAACGGATCTCCTGAAAGATGGTGGAGAAATTGTGTTAAAAATTGGCCATCTCATATACGAAGTGTCTATTGACAGGAACGGTACCAGAATCTTGGAAGAACGCCAACATCGTCTTAACTAATAAGGAAGGAGACGTCAAGGACTTGAAAAAAAAAAAGCTGATCAACTTACTGTCGGTTCTCTACAAACTATTTACAAAAATAATAGCTAATAGAATTAAGGCAACATTAGAGTTCAATCAACTAAAGGAGCAAGCAGGATTTCGTACTGGCTACTCCACACACAATAGACCATACTCATACTATCAATCAGGTAATAAAGAAATGCACGGAATACAACCAACCCCTATACATAGCCTTCATAGGTTACAAGAAGGCGTTTAATTCAGTCGAGTAATCAGCAATAATGCAGGCACTACGAAATCAGGGCATCGGCGAAACATATATAAACACTCTGGAAGAAATATACAGTGGATTCACAGCCACCATAGTTTTCCGTAAAAGAAGTGACCGAATCCCGATAAAGAAGGGTGTAAGGCAGGGAGACACTGTCTATCCAATGCTATTTACTGCGTGTTTGCTGGAGGTTTTCAGGACTCTACATTTGAAAGAGTTAGGGTAAAAGTAAAAGGAGAGTATATTAGTAACCTGCGATTTGCTGATGACATTGCCTTGATGAGTAAATTAGGGGACGATTACAAAACTGGACACGAAAAGCAGAAAGGTAGGTCTGAAAATCAATATGCACAAACTTAATCAATGGGAAAGATTCTCGGCAAAAAACATCACTTCGTTCCAGTGCAGAGATAATGGAAGTTGTAAAGGGACATGTCTACTTAGGAAAAGTATTAATCGCGGAGCCAAACCATGAGAGTGGAATATCTATACTAAAGATGGGGCGGATCTCATTCGGCAAGAATTCTCAAATTATGAATGGTAATGTGCCACTGACGCTCGAGAGGAACGTATACAACACCTGCATCTTGCCAATACTTACCTACAGAGCAGAATCCTGGTGTCTTACAAGGAGGGTTCAGCTCCAATTCAGTACGACACAGTGAGCGATGGAAAGTAAATTGATAAGTGTAACCTTAAGAGACAAGAAGAGGGCAGGAGTGGGTCAGGAAACAAAGCAGGGCTGAGGATATCATGGTTGAAATCAAAAAGAAAAAAATGGGCCGGGCACGTAGCACGTAGACAGGATAACCGCTGGTCATTAAGGGTAGCTGACTGGATTCCCAGAGAAGGTGAACGTACAAAGGAGAGACAGAAAGTTGGGTGGGCCGGTGAGTATAAGAAGTTTGCAGGTATAACGTGGCGATGGAAAACACGGGACTGGGTTGAGGGGCGGTTCATGTAAGAGGCGTTTGCCCCGCTGTGGGCATAGTCAGGCTGACGATGATGACACCTACCTCGCGGGGTGTTCTTAAGAAGCACAGTATTTGTGTCGCAGTATCTGAGTACTGTTACGCCTGGGAGTCCACACTGAACGCCAATGGCTCTGCAAAGGCAATCTATGTCAAGGCCAGCACTCGAGCCCGCCTGACGCAATTGACTCAACGACGTCATCAAGCCGCGGCGCTGGTCTGTCACGCAACGCACAGCGAGCTTCCTCAGCCCACGAGCCCGTTGAAGAAATCGGCGCCTTCCAGTCTGGCGAGTCTTACGCAATGCGTGGCAACATCCCTCGTCCTTGGTGCAACCGCGCGCAGCGGCGGGTCCCCGTTGGAGGATTCTGATATCTCGGCCAGTGGAGCTTCTGGTTGGACGTTTGGTGACTCAAAGGGTCCACCCGGTGCCTTAAAAACAGCCCTGCAGTGCGTCGCCAGCAGTAGACCTATGTGTCAGAGAAGACATCTCGGCTCTTCGAGTCCCTAAGCTGTCGGCCCCAGTGCCGAATTTTTAACGCCTCTATTTCTATGCTGTACGTAAACCTTGTCTTAACTCACCGTCGTCTCTTCCGCTCATCTATCAGCTCTGCGCAGAAGCAATCGCGAGCTGAGTAACACACGCTACCAAACGGCTGGTGACCGTGTCGGCAGAGTTCGAAGCAGTGGTGCCTTCGGGACCATGTTGGCGTCTCGCCTTCGTAACAGTACATAGCTACACTGTTCGAGCTATAGCAATAGCCTGCCATGAATTGTGAAACTTGTACCACTGCACGAAAAGCTACATTAAGAGACTACCTTTGGATGAAGGACCACTTTGCCTTTTTGCATGCTATAAAACAGCTTTCATTATTTTTAGGCTGAAAATATTGCTGTGTCACTTAATTGAGAGTTCCGTTGCTTACAGCTTGTAAAGCATCAGGCATTTATTTCCAAGGCCAGTCGGTTGTAATACCACTGACAGAACGCCCAATTTTTTGACTAATTTAGCTCCTTTCAGCGTACGTCATATTGCTTACACTCCATCATAACGTCCTGTAACGCCATCGTAACGTACTGTAACGTCAATAGTTCGGCATAAGAACGCCGATTGAAGCGGGAATGCACACAATTTTACTTCGATGCGACATATTGGCTTTCTTCGCTTCCCGCCTCTACAGGGTTGCCTTTCCACCACTTTGAATATACGCTACATACGTACCCTAAAAGCAGTCCAAAAAGACAGCCACACTGTCTTTGTCTGACCAGAGCCTAATATTACCGAGTTTTGCGACGCTGCGGCACTGCAACAGAAATTTTCGATACTATACTGTTCTGAACGGCTGCTCCAGAGTCTCGCCACGCTGACTACGCGTTTTCGTCTGCTAGCGGAGGCTTGTTGCGCCACCAGTGCCACGAAACCGGAAGCTGCCCTGGAGCCGCACGGCCGGTCAGCTTATGCAAGGAGTTTGGAAACTTACCTGGTACTAATAACGTTGGCCTCAAGTGCGTAAAATACAATTTCAACTTGCACGTGTTTCGTTTTAAGTATAAGAGTCAACCTGCCAGGATTTCTTGTCCTAACAGTAGATTGACTAGATCGCTGTTGGGCGGCGTTAGCGGTCACTTTTTGTCGTCTTTCAACATCCAGTTTTTCTTTTTTTATTGATGTGATGTAAGGAGATGTTATTGTACCAATAGGGCGCCGGCTACTTCTTATCTCTTAAAAGCGTCTGGTAACAAAGCTCATGTAAAGTCCAAGTTTCCAAGCGTTGAAAGTCCACAGCAAATACAATATATAATTCAGCATAACACTTAAGACATGAGATTTTGAAACAACTTATTCAACAATATCAAGCTAATATTACGATTCCTTTTTCATGGGACAAAAGTATGCTAGCTGCCGCTGATGTGACGAACGATCTTATAGTTTGCGCCAGAGTCAGACAATTTTTTTCCGAGTGGTAGGCAGTTCTTTTAGAAGAATGTACATCACCGGATTTAGGCAGCGGCACCACCTTCCCAGCCTTTGAGTCAGATGGTAGTGTGGACGTCTGCAGCGAGACTTACAAAACTTTTGACACCTTGCATTTTAGAGGCGAAACTCCTCTTAGTCTAACCTTGTCACTGGTCACGCATAACCGAGAGAAGAAGAGACTAGAAAGAAAAGAGGGCAAACGAAATGGATGACCATTTCTCTCTCATTTCCTAGATGGCGTTACTCTGCCGTTACTCTGCGAAGTGCCGCTATTCTTTGATTGCCTGCTGCGCGCGCTTTGCCTGAGTGCGCGGAGAACGAGTGCCTATTCCAGTATCCTGGATAGTCACCGTCAGTGGCGGATCGTTGATGGGGCGTTGACGAAGCAGAGCGGCGGGCGCGTTGAAGACGCTTGAGCTCGCCTTCCTTGGCTCGCATCTCGTCGGTGTTACCCGAGCGCCGTCTGCATTTTCTAACGTGATCGGACGCATGTACGGACGAATGGACACACGAACGGACGCTTCACCCCACTCATGATCATTGACTATATATATTCGTTTGATCCATCTCTACGACTGCGGCTACTCTCTGGTCTTTCTAGGGAGGAAGGTACAGTGTTGTGCAGTCTGCGTCTGGGCGTAGCCTTCACCAATGCCTACTCATTTAAGATAGGAATGGCCGACAGCGCGGAACGCAATGACAGCGCCGTCGATGAGACTATTGAACACTCTTATGTTAGTGCCCGGAATATACAAACGAGAGGCTTCACCTGCGCAGTGTTTTAAATCAACTGGGCAGAAGTGATTTCGCTGTCGAGAAAGTATTGGGAACATGGCCCTGCCCATCCAATTTCCGAAAGGCAACGAAAGCACTGTTGCGTTTTCTCAAATACACTGGCCTGTGTCATCTTTTGTAATGCTGAAAATATTACGCGTTGGCCAAGTCAGTGACCTTTTGTCTCCTCCTCTAGAACTTTCCTTCCCCTCTCACCTTCCCCAGTGCAGGGTAGCCTACCGGGGCTCAGCCTTGGTTAACCTCCCTGCCTTTCTCCTTGTGTTCTCTCTCTTTTGTATTTCTCTATTTTTCAAAAATTTGTCCAATATATTGAAAGCTGATCGTGGTTACATTTCTAATCAAGAAGGTGTTCATACACCCCTAGGAAATTTTCCGTGTGGTATTTCGAAAGCTGTGGACGGTAAGTCCCCTACCTTTTGAGATGTTGTATTTCTCGCTTTTTGAACCATTTGCACTTTTGCGAAAACTGATTGTGGGTACATTTCTGATTAAGAAGAAGCGATAGCCTTCTCAAAGTTTGCATTTTTTGGTGTCTCAAAGATTTTTAAATCTTGTATTTTTCGGTTTCGTTAAGATTAACCCAGTTTTGACCTAACTGACCACGGGTGTATCCTCACCAAGAAAGTAAGACTACATCCTTTGATATTTTTATCTTTACTTTTTATAGATTAGCCAAATTTTTATACTAGCGAGTGTGAGTGCGTTTCTGGTTGTTGAATTTATTAATTTCAGAAAAACTCACCCCATTTGAATGCTACTGATAGGGGGTGCATATTTGACTAAGAAGGTACGCTTAGAAGCTTGGAAATCGGTGAAATTCGCGAAGGGACTATCTTTTTACTTGTCTGGTGATAGGTCATTTTGTGCTCACATATAGTACCATCCCGTTCACACAGAAAATAGATCACGCGTTGTGAAATGTTGCGGGTCAGAGCTTTCATTCTGTATTTGAAATCATCCATTTTTCTAATTGACATTCCTGAGTCTCTGTAAAACATCAGGTACGCAAATGTGTTCCGTGCACTCAGATAGAATTCACTTTAATCGAAGCATTCGGAACAACATAACCTGCCACCAGAGAGCATGCGATCGGGCAAGGAATTTACGAGTAATACGATGGTTCTACTCTTCGCGATCACCATCAACCCACATTGTCACGTAGTGTTCGTGACGCTGGGAAAGGCAGCAGTCAGTGACTTCAGCACGTACGATGTCGCATGCTTTAGCCGTCTCATGCACGGCTTGACGCAACGCAGGCGAAACAACGTACAGCAAAGCGACCTGCAGCATACTGAGCGTGCTCTCGCGCAAAGGAGAATTCTTCTTCCCTTGCTATTCGAGAGCCTTCATGATGATGCCAAGTGCCGGGCACTTCAGGGCTCCGAGCTGTTTGTCGTATGCTGTCGTCGTTTGGCGTAACGTAGGCAGGACCACCTATAAAACGAGAAAGCAAGCAAAAAAGTAGAGAAAAAAAGGAAAGGGAAGAAATAGGAAAGAAAAATATAAATGACTTGAAGTAGTGGAAAGGAGGAAAGAAAGAGAAAACCATTGAAAAACATAGAAGGCTGTCTTTTTTTTATCGTGAATAAAACTGACAAGTTGTTTCAAAAATATGTATTGCTAAACATTTTGGTATTATGAGCAAATCATTTCCTATAAGACACCACTCGTTTCATGACGTATCCCCCATGGTATAGGTTGCACCAGGTTAAAATGGTGAATCAATCAATCAATAAATCAATCATTTTTGCACTTCCTTCAGGCTTGGCACCACAACTAGTTTTTTTTTGGGGGGGGGGGTGGAGGACTTCTGCCTGCTAAACCAGAAGTCAAACTACAAGCAATACGTGCTGTATACTGAAAGCGGCGAATTGAGTCGGTCGTCGATAATAATGTGATCTGTGGCTTATGCGTGCCGGCAGTCATACGTGCGCATGCCGCTTCAAACGTTCGAGTCTTTATTGCTGCTGGCCACAGTCTCAAGTGTTCGCGTTCATTCGCCCAGGCCTATAAGAAGATTCTGAAATAATTAGGAGATTCTGAACTGGCGTTCCAGTCGGCACGTCAATAGGGGTATTTTTGTGGTATATTGCCGTCACCTGTAATAGCAGCAAAACACTAATACTGAATGCACAGAAAGATATGAATTGTTTGATGAGAAGTATCGCAAACTGATCTACAAAATCATTCAATTTTTCTGCACAGCGCCATTGCTTAAAGGTTAGTTAATTAGAGGTTCTTAATTGGAAAATAAGAAAAATACAGGAATAGTGTAACAAACTACCGCTAATACTCAGCAACATGCACTTGGTCGTGGCGTCATAGAGCGCGTTGGCCTATTATTAGGGTTAGGCTATAGAGAGCTGAGGCGCCCTGTGTAGGGCAAATCAGAACTGTGTACGTTTGGCATTGTTGGTACAACATGGCTTAAATTGAGAATTTCGCTCTCGGTCTAAGCTTGATATGACAAATATGCAGTCGAGCCGACGCAGCCATCATCATACTACATCACAAAGGACCAATAAGAAGACCAAACTAAACAGACCGGAAGTACGTTTGTCCCGTTCAACTCTCGTTTGCCTTATTTTGTACTGTGATAAAAAGATGATACATAATACCGTGGTTCTCGCTTTGTTTTTGAACCTAATCACGTGCCTCAATTCTCCTATTCGCGAGTCACAACTCCCTCCCTCTGTTTTGTTTTTGTATTCTTTTTTATTCATATCCGATCTCACTTCTACCTCATGCACAGTCTATTTTATCCCCATCTCCCGCGAGTGTTTCGATTTAGGTGTCCTCACTGAGGCAGTTATCGTGCACTCAACCGCCATTTCGCTACCCTTTACCTCGAGCATGCAAGTTTTACAGCGAAAGCTGTTATGAGATCACTTTTCTGGTCACGCACAGTTACATGTTGTCCGCCGCCGCCGGTGTCCGTTACCACGTCACGCGATATTAGAAAAAAAAAAACTTGCACCAATGACACAGTGAGGCTTGAACCCGGGTCCACTAGGTGCCAGCCCAGTATTCTACCACTGAGCTACACCGGGGCTCAAACTTGCCTGAGGCAGGCTTGATGTCAGGAGAGCAATCGCGTCTTATAGAGCGTTTTACAACAGCGAAAGAACAACTAGTCGTCGCACAATGCGATTAGCGTAACGTGTGGACCGTCCAATGATCTAACCTATTACAAAAGCTTGTTCTTGTTTCCCTATTAACTGTGGCGCATACCCACTTCCCTCATAATTCCTCATCATCGTCAGCCACTGCATGGATAATTGACACAAAATTCCTTGCAAGTGTTTAGCCGATACCATGCTTCTCAGAAGAATGACGAAAAATAGCACAGCGAATGCCGCCCTACTACCCATAAGTTTATTATTAATGCCCTGGTGGGTACCAAGCAAGTGTGCTTGCAGTAGTTACCCAATGAGTGTTTTTGAAAAGGCTCTGAAAGGCGGTTCTTCTAGCTTTCGCTGCGACTGTGATGCGCCTGCCGCGCAGGCCTGGCGTTTTTTTTTTCTGGTTCTTTATTTTTTTAGTGACTAAAGAATCCCTTACCTTACCGACTCGCACTCTCACCATACCACGAGGCACACGTGACCAGTGATACACGATCACCGAAGGCGGAAATCTAAGAATAACTTCGCTGTAAAAGACAACCACGTAACACGACTACAAGTTACAGCACGGCAGGCTCGTTAGTATACGTTTGCTTTCGCACGATCCGCGTTTCGTCGAACCACTTTTGAAATGTTCACGTTTTTAATATTAACAATTGTAAGGATTTTTCCTCCCAGAACCTCGATATAATTAAAAAGAGACGCTTTGATGAGGGACTGCGGAAATCAGCTTTTTTTCATTTTAATGTGCTGCCCTCGGCCGCTTTGGTAGGAGCCGGGAAAACCGGTACTGCTTCAACGAAAGCCTCCGATACCAGAAGGCGTTTTGCGACTTTCCCGCCAGGGGAAGAGCACATGCGCTGGGGCGCCGTGAAAAAGGTGGATTCCGACTACAACAGATACCTTAATGTAAGCATATGGGCCTACAGCATTTCGCTACCATCGAATTGCGGGCGCTGCGTCAGGGTTAGATTTTGTGACCTTCGGATCAGCAGTCGAGCACCACAGTTCTAGATGACCATGGCGTGTGAGTATCCGTTTTCGCCGTTAAAAAACTTAATGTAGACGTATATCTACACTAAGCAATTATGTTGACTTGTACGAATAAATAAACTCTCCGGCCACGTTCAGTCGTAGTTTTTAATGTAATTGGCCGCACGTTTCAAAACTCATAATGTCCTCTTTTTCAGAGGGTGATCCTGTTTATTGGATGATTGCGCAACTTTGTTGTAAGTCCTGAGGTTTACGACTCCACGCGCAGTGGGCCACTCCCACGTTGGTACAAGCCCGATATCCGCATCGTGGGCCCTCTGGACAGATGATCCCTGACATCGTGGCTCTTGATGGTGGATAGCCACTTACGTTCTTTGGATTGGTTCTTGTCCCGTAACGAGAGGCAACGTCAGAGCACGTGGTATATACTAGAGAATTTGTTGCAGTGCTTTCAAGAGCTATTGAAGTAAATGTCGGGATAAATATTACGCAATAGAGCCGGGCTGGGATACGAACTTGTCTGCAGTGGTCTGAGAGTTAACGCCTGCGCTCAATTTCCCCAATTATATTCGTACAATTTTACCCACCCAAGCAGATAAATTCCTGTCATGTTGCTGCTTGCGCCTCGCAGCTTCACGAGACGTTGCGAACGTTTTTTGTGATGTTACACGAACGGTGGTGACGTCAGAGCGTGCGGCAACAAAGCCGAGAATCCTCTTGACACGCGCGTCACGCCGTCGCTCGCTTGACCCCTTCGTGTGAACTCTCATGACTGCTGAGAGGGCAGTATACGTTGATGCCACGCGCCACCGGGTAGCCCCCTATCGGACATCATCACCATGGTGCTAGGATTAAGCCTTGATATATAATGCAGGACTTCACACTCGCCACGCCCCCCCCCCCCCCCGGCATACGAGACAGGGAGCTTCGCTTCGTCGCCTCCTCGACTGCACTTGCAGTTAAGAATACTCTGTGAACATGCCCCGCCGCGGTGGTCTAGTGGCTAAGGTACTCGACTGCTGACCCGCAAGTCGTGGGATCAAATCCCGGCTCCGGCGGCTGCGTTTCCGATGGAGGCGGAAACGTTGTAGGCCCGTGTGCTCAGATTTGGGTGCACGTTAAAGAACCCCAGGTGGTCGAAATTCCCGGAGCCCTCCACTACGGTGTCTCTCATAATCATATGGTGGTTTCGGGACGTTAAACCCCACATAGCAATCAAATCAATACTCTGTGAACATGTGCTCACGTACAGAGTCGTGTACATTGGCGGAGCTCGCATACTACGCGACCCTCCGAAGCACAGTACTTAACAGAAGTTCAGGACATAGAATGCGTGTACTTGTTAAAAAATGTTTTCCAGGAAGAGATCAACTATCTGCAGAATTTCCTCATGAAGGATGTGTAAACAGTTTAAGTAAACTTAGGGTGTACGTATATCATCAATCAGGCACAATTCAGGAACGAATGACTCGTGGCATGTAAGTGACAGACAACTGAAAAATTACCCTAACTTGCCCAGTCATGATCCATGATCAGCAAAACAAAGGTAAGTATGAATATATGCCCCGGTAACGCCTCGAAAAGAGGATAACTTATCGAGATCAAAATAGGCCATCTAATTATCATCCCGTTTCCGATAATTGTGCGGAATACGCAAAGCTTCATTGCCAGTGCTCTTTTTTTTTTGCGCGCTGGTATATGATGGCACCACATTAAGATGCTGTTAGACAATAGTTACTTGTAAGAGAAGGCTCTAGTCAATAAGGACGTTAGTACACCGCTGTGTGCTTGCTGTGGTAGTTGAGCACATAATAGGGCACCGCACTGCAAAGTTTGTACACGCTGGTTCGATTACCGCCTGGCTAAGGCGGTCACATTATGGGGAGGGGGGGGGGTAGGTTAGATCAGGTGCATGTTAAGAATCCCCTTGGAGTTCACATTATTCTGGAGTTCCCCGCTACGGCCCACCTCATTATCATATCCCAGTTTCGGCCGGTAAAACCGCAGACTCTTATTTAATACATCATCAACATAACGGTACATTTTGTCGAGCAAAGGCCTCTCCCACGTTCTTGCCAGTCAAGCCAACCCTATGCTTGCTATTCGCTCACTTTATGCGACGAAACTTCTCAATATCATTGCCCACCTAGCCTTCAGCCTCACCCTCACGTACTTTGAATTTTGTCTGTCAGTAATAATGACCAGTGCTTATACTGCATACGCGCTGTATACATTCCCTGCCTGTACACACGCATTCTCGATATCGACTAAGACGCCCGTAACCCCCGGTTTTCCGCACGTATCAGTTTCCTTTACATTGCCCCGCCGTGGTGGTCTAGTACTCGGCTGCTGACCCGCAGGTCGCGGGATCGAATCCCGGCTGCGGCGGCTGCATTTCCGATGAAGGCGGAAATGATGTAGACCCGTGTGCTCAGATTTAGGCGCACGTTAAAGAACCCCGGGTGGTCCAAATTTCCGGAGCCCTCCGCTACGGCATCTCTCAAAATCATATGTTGGTTTTGGGACGTTAAACCCCACATGTCAATAATCAATTATCTTCCTTTACATTGCTCGCTGCGCCGTCCTCAATATAAGTTAAACCAGTTGTGTAAGCCTCCAGGTTTCTGCTGCGTAGGTAAGCACCAGTAGGATCCAGCTGTTATTAAACATGTTAATAAACATTATGTTATGAGGCATATTATGAAATAATATATTTTTTAAATAATGGCAGTAATAAAGACTGTCTGAAACTGTAATGTGCATTTACGAACCTTACGAACCAAATAATTTTGATGCCGGCGTGTGTGTCCTTGGTATGTACGTCCGACGAATGGTTACCCCGCGCGTAAGTGTCTCCGGTGAATTTAAAGTAAAAAAGCCCACGGTGACCTTGTTAAAAAAAACACTCTGCTTGTGAATCAGATAGCGCCAGCCTCGCATACACCTCAGCGATATGCGCCGCGTTCTTATATCAATGGCGTTCCGTCCCATACGGTGTAAACGGCATCACATCGTTACAGCCACCGCTATTTCCTGCGGGAAAGTTCCCCTCGCTTCTTCTCACGTCCCACTTTTGGACGGATGCGCGTCGGACGCAGCAAATAGAGAACAAAATGTGCAGATGGGCGTGAAGAATGGATGAATTGTTAAAAGGCCACGGCGATTCTCGTTCATAATGAGGCACAAAACAAAGGAAGCGGCGGGGAAACAAAAGAGAGTGGTTGCCCTTCATTTTGTCACTTTCGTTTGTATCTACTCATTTGCCGGGCGCGCCACCTACCGAGCGAGTTGCCTCACGCTTAACCCCCTTCTTCATCCCCTTCTCCTTCTTTCTGCTTAAACACACACACAACACACACACACACACACACACACACACACACACACACACACACACACACACACACACACACACACACACACACACACACACACAACACACACCACACACACACACACACACACACACACACACACACACACACACACACACACACACACACACACACACCACACACACACACACACACACACACACACACACACACACACACACACACACACACACACACACACACACACACACACACACACAAAATCAGCGGAACACAAACGTTTGAAGCGAAAATGCATGCTCACCAATGTCATCTCAGCTGCTTGCGTTTATGCCTACGTGTGAAACAAAAAAGAACATTAACACGTGGCCTTGAGATGGACAGTGAGGAAGAGAGCGAAATTAGACGACTGGCGCCCGCAGCCATAGTGAGGGCTACAGCGTAATAAGTGCGCACAAAAAGAATACATCGGGGAGGTGGCGAGGGAATTGGTCACGCGCTGCTAGCAGCGCGTTGAGGATCACAAGCGCACGAAAGGGCGACGGAATAGCAGTTAAACAAAGAACAAAAAAGGAGCAAACAAATGAACGTTGACGTAAAGAAGGGTTGAGAAAGGTAAAAACCCACCTTTTGTGACCGTCTTTCATTATACTTTTGTACTTCTCTGTTTCTTTCGTTGTCTCCCGTTACTTCCCGCCCCCCCCCCCCCCCCCAGCTCCTCTCCTCCCGGCGATTTCGCCGTCCGTTACCGGGACGGAAATTCGTCCTCGTCCAATCGGCCGGGTATCCCGGGATCGTGAGGTCGCTCACACCACGACGCCGTGGCGACTCTGGTAACGCGCCGGACACGTCGAACTTTGACGTTCCGATCAGCAGCTCTAGGTTGCACTAGGGAGTCGGTTATTCACAAAATCACTGCATCTGTTGGGCTTTCGAACTGTGGTTATCCTTTTCTTGTGTGTGAAATCTCGGACTCCTTTGAATCAGCGGGGAAAGGGAGCTCCACATTGCTGACGCTACGCTGCGTAATCGAAGACATCTCGACGAAGAGGTCGTTGGCAACCTCGCGAAGGTGTTGCCCTCCACAGAACGCTTCGACGAACGACGATATCGAAATCAATCAACTTGCTTCTCGACGAAAGCTTAACGCCTTTTTTTTTCTTTTCGTTCGCCGCGTTACTCGCGGGAAATACCCGACCGTCTTCAGTAAACGTCGATAGAAGACAGCAGTGCCGCAGACATCCGTAACCGGTTGGCGACGGTTGTGATGGTTTTCGTTCAACACACCTTCTGGACCGACAGACGACTTGGAGGCTGCGCTCACGCCGAGGTCACGACCCTCGAAGACCCAAACTAGCCGCCGCGTGAGGCTGGCTGGCTGATTCTGCGGAGCACGCAAATCAGCGAGCAGCGGGATGGAGGTCACCAGTGTGGCGCCGTCGCGAAAGTACGCCTGGGCCATAGGTACTTTGTTTGTCATCGGTAAGATACTTTGTCACTATTATATAAAAGAGGTATATGTATCACACTGAATGAATCAGACAGTGCTGGATGTTTCACTTCATGCCCACTTGCCTTGGAGCTATAGAGACAGTGTGCGTTCAGTTCGGAGGGGCAGGTTATGGCGATTGCGAATTATGGTAATCGAGCACAGCGTCCATTACACGTTGGTTTCCGAAGTATGCTTGGTTTTGAAAATAAAAAAAGAACTTTTGATAAGAGTTACGTTTGCACGTAGCGTCGAAAGAGCGCTAACCGAAAGGTAAAGGGTGTAGATGTAAATGGGCAAACGTAGGATGTGCGAGTTAGTTGCTGGTTCATTTCTAACTATTTTTGAAACCGCGAAGATGCACTATAAAGACGACACGAAAATAAATCTCTGTCTGTACTATACTGATATGCTTTTTCTTTCGCCCACGTGCCGCTCTGCTCTATAAGTGAGAACTAACAGACAGTTCTTATAAAATTGTGTCTAACAGAGATAACGAGCCCTTAAATGTACACTTCTTTCCTTTGCTCTATAAGCGTAGTTCGTTATGTGCAACCAATCCGGGCTCCTGGACCGCAAGATGTGCGCATGTGGATATGTTGTATGAGCAAACTAGAAAGTGAGACTTGAACTAATTGAAGTTATGTTGAAGTTCTTGAAAAAGGGCTCACCAAAGGCAAGCAATCATTCACCGCTTTATAAAAAATAACACGATTGCAACTGTAGATGCAATTTGAACGGGCGAGTGTACCGATGTGCATTTTGGTAAAAAGAAAATGAAAAGTGGACCGTCAGCAGGTTTCTTTTTATTTCCATTGTGCTTTACTTGTTTGTTTCATTTTCCTGTTTTTCACTTATTTTAGCTGGTTAATTAGCTCGTTATTTTCTTATTTAATTTAGAATCATGACTTACTCAATTTTTGCTGCAAGATGTAGAAAAGCGAACTAACTGAGGTGTTCTTCCTTAACGCACCATTTCCAGAGTAGCCCAAGTGTACGAAAATAGAATTTCATGATGTCATGCACTCAATGACATGAAAGGTGCTTAAATGTACGATGGAATATACAGTCCTGTGTCAAAGAAAAAAATGACAAAGTGGTTCAACGGGGGCGTTTATATGATGGCCTGAGCTGTTTTGTTTCTGGACTCTTCAAGGAATGATACTGATTGGACAGTCATCTGCAGAAGGCGCTAAAGGAGTCACTATTCTGGACTGTATCAGACAGGAGATCCCGGCAACGGTGAGAAACTTTAAGACATGCGCATTACACATTAAACATTACTACGTAGAACTGAAAGGCACTGCTGAAAGAAAAACGTCTTTGCTCTGTGTTCATCTGTGCTTTGTACTCGTCAGTTTCGTGCTAAACTGGTTACAACCACTAAAAGCCGTTTGATTACAGTACTGTCCTGCAAACGATGACCTTTCGGGTTCTGGAGCTCTGAAATAGTTATTTATGGTCGCCCTTTGAAAAGAACTGACAAACAACCTGCACTCTATTTATGCACATGAATTCTTCTTTGCGTGATTGCACTGCGAATATTTAAAAATTGATTGTGCCAACTCTGTCTATGCGCGAGCGTGCCCCTGGCTAGCCATGATTTTGGATCGTTTGTTTGATTGGCAATAACAGACTGTGCGTGCTGAAAGGCCAACTGCATGGCCGCCAACATTTCTCGTCTCTATGAAACTTTTTACTTTGCTTAGTTTGCCAGAGATAATAGCAAGACGGGATAAATTAGTGCCTCATCAAACTCAAATATTGACCATCAGCTGCGGCGAGTCGCGTCAGCGTCAACACGAGTGATGATAACAATCACCATGACGTGACGTCATCGCTTGGCCCAAATTCAGAGCAAAACCAAGGAATGTGCAGAAAGATTTCGTAGAGGGCGAGCGAAGATGAAAACTATTGACTGAGAAAAAAATAAAACGTATTTTGTCTTTGACTCTTCTTGGGGGAATCGACCAATCAAACTGATCAACAAAGGATTTCTTGTGCTGTAATACGAAAAAGATGCGTATCCAACTATTTCGTCTCCTAGCCTAGAGGGTTAGATAGGTCCAATTCAAAAAAAAAGTTACAAGAATAGCAGTCTTCACAGAAAGGATGAACAATAGTGGAATATTATATTGAGTGTAAATTGTTATACATATTTAAATAATCATACTGAAAACAACGAGCGCACCAAATATACATGAGAAATTATTTAGAAAAAAATGATGAACAATGGGGAAAATATCACATAAAATATCACACATATTCAAAGAGCCATATTATAAGGAAACGACGAACACAAAATTACTAGAAAAACACTACTTATACACGCGAAGATTTTTTAGGAGCAATTGAAAACTCAAAATGCCTAGTCAGAAATTAAGTATTGTTTATAGGCCACGTGAAAAATTTCTGCTTCTTTCATCTCGAGTGACAAATTGTTCCATAGCTTATCACCAAAAAGTTGGATTATTCTTGCACCGTACACTTTCGACCATAAAAGCAGATGCAGATTACCGAAGCTTGTGTGAAAGTGTTTCAGGACAAGGATGTGTTTGTGTTTGTGTATGGTATTCTATTTACTAAACAGAAAATCTTCAATTGCGTAAATTCAAGAATTCAAGATTCTGTTCATTAGAGACTCCGTGATGTTTGTCTCAGTGATGCAATTGAAAAAAAAAGTGCTCAGTTTGGATACTCTCCTTACAACGAAACAATATCCATATATAAGTAAGCTGTTCACGACAAACCAGAACTGCAGAATGATATTGGCAGCTCGAAAGAAGTGCCGATCACCGTGTGCTCTAGCATTATGATTGTGTGCCTTCTTCAATGCACCCAATAGAATATGAAAAGAGAGAGGTGAAATATATTGAACTATTTCAACTATAAAAATACGTGCTCAGGAGGGTAATGGATAGAGCTAAACATGCTGTGTATCTCTACGTAAGTCTGTGAAGTATTAGCTGGCTTCTGGTCTAGGAAGCGAGCGAAGTCACAAAGTTTGTAACACCGTTATCCCCAGCGAGTGAAGTCACAATGTTGGTAGGAGAAATGAAGCCGACTAGAAAGATCATTCGGAAATAATACACGCTTTATTTTTTTTTCTCTCTGATCCGCATTTATGCATGTAGGCTGCGTATACTCGCATTAGCATAGTGAGTGCTGTTCAACAAATGACACCCACAAATCACAGTCAGGTGATACGCACCACATTCGCGATTGCCATGTCATTACTCCTTCCTATGTCATTGCGTAGTGCACATTACGGCGCTAATGCGATGCAATGAGACCATTTTGTCTTCTTTACCTTTGGTAGAGCCATCATATTCAGGGAGTAAGTCTCTACTTGAGCGATGCAGGGTATAACATTTTAGGGAATGCTTTTCATAGTAGCTCGCTAGATATTTGCCTACAATAGCTCGTAAAAGATGCAGGGCAGTAAGTGCTAACAGCTCTGTCCAACTCTCTCCTGGTAATTTAAATAAACGCTCTTTCACTCTCGTACAAAGCATCGCGCTTCTCTCTCTGTTTTTGCTACAGAGCCATTTTTTAGGCGTGCTGGTGAATGGAACTTAGACTGGTGGCACCACTGTGCACGGATATATAGGTTGGCATTTTCTGAAAATTAAAAAAAAATGTTGACCTTAGAGCATAGTGTTGTCCTCTCTTTCATGTCCTTGTCCTTTAGCGCTCAACATGTCAAATGTTTCTACAGGTTTCTCCAAAGTTCCAAGAGTGCGTGGACAACGTAACCATTGGGAGCTTCTACAAATTCATGACCGTAAGTTTTACTCCCAATTTACCAAAAAAAGAGAAAAAGAACTTCATTCGATGCATTTAGGAAGTAGAGTTGCTTCATTGGGTATTTTATGGCTATACATAGGTGAACTTGTTTTAGCTCATGACAGACCGGGTTCTGTGAAAAAACGATGCACGATACGCAAAGCATACTTGCACGGTATTCCGCCTGTCCTTGCCTGCCGGTACCAAAACTTGTTCACACTGGACAGCTCACTCTCAAATTTTACGCCAGAGACTTGTTTTCATCTCTCTTTTTATTGCTACTATACGCAGGGTTTGCAATGCATCCTGAGGCTCGCGAATGCAGTAAGTATCTTCGAACAATACTTTTGCTGCTTTGCTTGTGGATATTGTAACGAAGCTCTGGCATGTGATAAAAAGTCGGTATTTGTAACGCTGACAAACGCCACAGCCATACCGGCAAAATATGAAACTTCCATAATGGCAAACTTCGGTCTGGTAAAACAAAGCACAGTACAGCAAGCACAGTAAACGGTTGCCTAAATCTGATCATTGATGAATAGCGCAGTGTTTCACTAATACAGTTTAATTATTACTGCTCGCACCAACTCCTAATTGTACGCTGCTATTTACCTAGCGCATGCAGTGTGATTCCACGGTTCGACATGTTATCCCAGAAGCTTTCAAAGCATGAAGGCACGGCTTGCGTCGTAGGATAGCTTCGTGAGAAGTGATTGTCTGTGAGTATCGGTTCAAACGAAAAGCTTATCCAAACTATACATATGCATGCGTGTCAGCAATATAGGAATGAACGAATTTCAAACTTCTCAACAAAAAAAGACACTCATGTTTTCAAATTTCTAGTGGCCATCAACTGGCGAGTGGCCGCACTAGAAAACATTTTCATGTACGCCCAGTTACGTGTTAAAAAAAACATGCACAGGAAACTAGCATACCAGTAAATGAATGCTAACATCTACCACACTGTATTTGGTGGTCCATCCGGGTCATCGTAACAGTGAGAGATCTGCTTTCGCTGGAGCGAAACCAACGGCTAAAATTCATTTCGTGGCTTTTAACAGCTCAATTGAACACTAATAATACAGCTAAAGACGAGAGTATCATCATGCCTGCACCTTACTACATACTCAACGCGCACCGAAGCAAATGGTATGATTTCACGTGAATGTGTGTTAACGTTCTGAGTTGTGTTATTCACAAACAACCAGCCTTTTTATTGTCTGATTTCGCTCTACTTTCCTCCTTTTCCAATTCACTGTACTTGCTAATTTCATTAGGAAAACCTACAAGATTCATTAATATTGTACAGGGATAGGTACCCAGCACTTATACCACAAAGATGTTACGTAAAAATAACACGAGGCGTGTCTATTTAGAGTCTATATTGAAACTGATGCGTATAGCATCGACTAAGATGGAGGACCGCACGCACAACCGACAGACCACTTCCTCGTTGTCGTCTTCTGACGCCTGGTATGTCAGCTACGTAGCAATATTAACATCAAGATTAAGTGTGCATAACACATTCTGCTATGAAGCAGAACATCCTCAGTTAAATCCCAGGCTGTGACGAACGCATTCCAAAGAGGTCGAAGTGCTAAAGCTTGCGAGTATTTTGCCTGCATGAATATTGTACTGTAACTGCTCAAATTTATTCAGCAGCGCCTCGTTTCAGTGTGTTCGTCAGTAATGGCTTAGCCAAGAACATAGATTATTGACGTAGCTGACGTACGTACTGCCCACTGTTTGCATGGTAACTAAACAATGACAGCGCACGCATGAATCATGTCTGTAAATGGTGTGCCACCTTTCCTCCCTTGCTTCAATGAACCGAACAGAAAAATACGAGTACGCATTACCGTCATGACTTAACGTATGTTTCTTGTGAAGCGTTAATGACCATTCTTGCAATTTTTTTACCAATACTTTCTCGTGCGACAACATTTCCACAAGATCCTGGGGTTGGGACTGAACGAGAAATTGTCATGTGACATTACTGGTTTCCTTTCTTTTCGATTACTTTGCTGATCTCAAACGATCTTTTTTTTGAAACATGAAGCTTTGGCAGTAAGTGCTAATAAGATGCACATTTGTAGGGACGTATGCTTCTTTATAGTTTTCTCTTTATTTTTCACAAGCAGCACAATCACATAGTCTCACGGACACTAGTCAAGCTACACATGGATGTAGACACAAATTTATGCACTGTATTCATGAGATTGCGCTTCACGTTTTTTCTGGAATTTCACGAATGCTCGTGAAATACGTGTCGCCTAACCTAACCTAACCTAACCTAACCTAACCTAACCTAACCTAACATAACCTAACGTAAAATCCATTTGCAGATTCGACCGGATCGCTTTGTCGACACCGCGCTGCTGTTCTCGGCGGTGGGGGACTTCAAGGGTACCCGGTTCGAGCTTGCAGTCGACAAGTGTGCCTCGCCGCCCATGCTGGTACTGATGGTTGTCCTTATATAGTATACACTGCAACGTCATGCTTTTTCCTTTCTTAGACCACCCTTCATGCATTGCACGAGACTGCGGGTGGGGTGAGAACGCGCCGCGATTCTGAATTTGTGATTGGCTCAACAACGACGCTACTATCTGGAACAAATAACCAACTCCAACAAAGTGCTAACCAACTACAATTCAAACTCCAACTAAATAACCAAATAACCAACTAAATGCTAGCCGATTCGATTTTTTACTCTACCTTCTTCGATATAAGGAAACATATTGCCACGCACATTACTTATTTCACTCTTAATTGCCGTATTCGGTTTGTGCCCAAAAAGACTCTCAGCAAAGCTCAGTGCAAACTGCACCTACAGTGTTCTAGAACCTTGACAGTAGCAGTAGATCATTTTGTTCAGATCCCGCGCGAGACGCCAGTGTTACGTAATCTTCTGTAACCTACGTGGCCGCTGGCGATAACGCTTGAATATTCGACGGCACATGCGTAAATGCTGACGCTCATCCCTGCTTGTGAGTTTATCGATGATCGATGCTCTGTGTGCCTATATAAGCGTGCAGCGTGCCTTGCTTGCTGTAATTTAAGTTTCCATTCCGAGGCCACAGGTTCGGCCAAATAAAGGGACTGTGCAGACACTGACTTCACGCTTCGTCAACGTCACGACCCCGTGACAATATATTATACACACTGCGATATTGGGCGAAAGGTGGACACCTGGTTTGATTCACTTGCCTTCTACCAGCACAAAACTACACTATAAGGAAAAAGAAAGGAGGCCTCCGACTCTCTTTTGCAACGTATGTGATTCTCATGCATAAGGCCTTCGACTCTCTTTTGCGACGTATAAGAACTGGAGTAATATCGTATATTACCTCTCTTTGTCCGTGTATCAGTGTGCGCTGAAATTAAGTTAAGATGCAACGTACGTATCAGACTCTCATGCATAAGGTCTTCGACTGTCTTTTACAACGTGTATGACTCGTGTCGTGGCTTACAGCACGAAACATTCGGACATACACTAAAGCAAAGAACACTTTACAGCGTTTATTTATAATCTATGCCAGGGTGTTTCGCGCTGTCACGATGAATCTTCACCAACTAGTCAAGTTTTATATCTTGTTTGATGGCTATCGTGCATAAGGCCTCCAATTTTTTTTTTTGTAACCTATACAAGACTCTTGTGCATAAAACACTCTTTGAAGAGGCACGGGACCCTCCAAAAGGGTCACCTGTGTACGCTTAACCTTGATTGATTGATTGATATGTGGGGTTTAACGTCCCAAAACCACCATATGATTATGAGACGCCGTTGTGGAGGGCTCCGAAAATTTCGACCACCTGGGGTTCTTTATACGCTTAACCTTTATGCACAATTTCGCTTTTTCATGTACGAAATTCTGTGTGCCGGGATGCTTTTCAGATAGCCCATATTTCAATTTCATTTCTTTTTTAAAATTATTTCTAAACATGCGCCCACTTGCTCACTGGCTGCTGTTTTTCGATAAACATGATGCGATGGAAGTTGCGATGGGTGGGGTTTCGTGACCGTATACGAAGACTGAATCAAACTCCCTGCAGTCATTGTAATGGTGAATACCATGTTGGTTATGCTGACTATAGTACAAGTAGCCGATTTGTAGCCGTGGATGAATATGATGCACTCCACCTTTTTCAGCACCCGCATGTCCAGTCTAGTTTAAGCTTGAGTGTTTTTTAATGCTCTCTTTCTGCCTCCCTCTTTACATCCCACCATCCCCTTCCCCTAGTGTAGGATAGCGAATCACACACGCGTCTGCTTAACCTTCCTGCCCTTGTTTCCTCTTCCTCCTCCTTGATTGAACGTATATCACCTAGTTCGCTTATGTGGGTTGGCATTATTTCCGTCCTGATGGAAGTTGATAAAGAGAACTTTTGCCTTGATTGTGATCTCTTGTAGTTAGAAATAAACTATTAATAGTAATAGCTGTTCATGTACCTGTTTTTATTCTTCAGGCGATCAAGTTCACTACCTGCCTTTTCACTCGGTTTCAGGAGGGTGAGTTAAACTTAACGTACCTTTTTAGTGCACAGCTTAATAGATGAACAATAGAATAAAGCAACAGATTGCTCCTATACGTTTGGTGAGTGTGCGGCACAATGTCAAGCTTTTAAGACGCAGAGAGATCACATTTGCGTTCAGCATCTATGCCATAACACTTGTTCACCCAGTCTGTGTGCCAATAATACGTAAAAGCTATCATGAAGAGGAATTTCTACCACTGAGCAGCGCGATAAACACACACACACACACACACACACACACACACACACACACACACACACACACACACACACACACACACACACACACACACACACACACACACACACACACACACAGATATATATATATATATATAATATATATATATATATATATATATATATATATATATATATATATATATATATATATATATATATATATATATATGAATCCTGCCCACGGCAAGTTATCTTTTCACCCACTTTTCTTTCTTCTCATTTAAATTACAATTGGCCTAATAACTTCCCCTACACCTTCCTTGGAATTATTGTTTGTTAGATCTCATTACTATTGTGTAAACACGAAAAACGAGCCCTTAAGTATACACTTGTTTCCCTTATATATATATATATATATATATATAGATATATATATAGATATATATATAATATATATATCTATATATATATATATATATATCTATATATATATATATATATATATATATATATATTATATATATATATATATATATATATATATATATATATATACTAAAATAGTATCGTTTTCACACCGCACAAATGAAAGCACGGCCACGGCACGGTACACTTGCCTTCTATTTCACTCATTGCTCAACACAAATACTAGTATGATATGGTAAAAGTTCATTTAGGTCCGTAGGGTCATTAACTGGCATGCAGCAAGCCGCTCCCTCGTCGGTACAGACAGGCCTTGCTTCGCCGCCAGGTCATGGGCCCGTTCGACTGGCCATAGTTTTTTTCATTGAATCCAGACTGCCTGTCTTTAGGAAACAGGTAAAACTATTTCTTTGCTTTGTGATTTATACTTAGTAACCATTGGCCCAGTATTTTCGCTGGTGTTAGTTTTACTTTTAGGCATGACGTATTACGGACGTTAAAGCATCATCGAGAACAAGAAAAAACTAAAAAGCTTAAACACCAGCGCGTCTTTTAGATCCCGCTTTCTCAGCTTGTGTGCAGCGTCTAACAACGCGACAGCAGGCTCTGATTTCGACTCGCACTGCACATTTATGTTTAACTGCTCGCAGGTTTGCAAAACGAGAGTGAAGAAACCAGGATAGTGATTCCGGAACATCTTTGCGGAAGCGTACGAAGCATTAATTGCTGAGCACGCATCTGCGAGTCGAGGACGAAGCGGCAAGACACACGGCACTTCGTGAACAGCTGAGGTGCGCGGACAGCAGCCTCACAAGCACGTGACCACAGCACCGAAGACACCTGCGACAGTGAAGCGTGGGACGTGGTTTTCACATCACTACATGGCATCACTACGCTTGTACTAGCTGAAAAACGGAAGTGTTGTCTTTACACTCAATGCCGCTGCTTATAGGACGCGCCATGTGTAGATATTTCGCACTATTCACGACACTTAGAAAACGTGAGCCACCGTAGCACGCAGCGTAGGACTCGCCTTTGCGAAGTCGTTGGTGGAAGTAAGGCTTGAGGTTCCACTAAATGTTTTAGCACCGGTGACAGGGAATCGTTGTAGGTGTGTTGAGAATAGGTTGGTAAAAAATAATGGTGGGAACTAGCCGAAACTTGCACCTTAGGTCTATAGACTGACGTTTTCGTATAATGAGAAATTAAAACAAGGCAAATGAACGTTAAGGGAGCTGATACGGTGATTTGGGAAATCAGAAGTAGAGCAGATGACAACTGTAATAAAAAAAGTGTCAGCTCAGTACAGAAGAAGTTCAGAAACGAGAACTCTCCCTCCCCCTTTCTTGTTTTGGATATAAAAATAGCATCCGCCTTCAAAACACGACAATATTCTGCGCAGGATTATGAATAAGTCAGCAGTTACAGTTGACGAAATGTCTGTCCTAAATACAGGGTAGATATGACAAGGGCCAGGCCATTGCACTGATTGGCTGGGACGCTAGACTGACTGATGAGCACTGATAGCCATAGAAGTCTCGCAGCAAAGTGCGGACTTTTCATATAACCAGAAGAGCAAAAAAAAACAGACAGTAAGCGAATTATTTGGAATTACTCATAAAATTTATAGGTGAAATAAAATTACTTCTCTTCGCACCCCCCATATTTGTCGTGAGCATGCAATTACAGCATCAAACTATGTACTGAGCCCTACGGTACGGAGTAGACAGACGGTTTATATATTGTTAATTAATAAAGCTCTCGTCTCTTAGTTTTCTGTATTGAAAGCCAGTTTGTAAGGATCTGTGCGAACTTTTGCAAGGCTGTAATTGCTGGTAAGAAAAAGACTGCTAATTCGGTCAGAATCAGCAATGCCTTTTCTTCTAAAATGTTTTTTTGACACTGGCCGACCGATTTAGTGAGGAACAAGTTCAGCGTCGCAGTAGGCTGAAAATTTTATTACAAAGAGCTTTAGGGTTCGATATTCGTTTTGCACATGGGCACTACGCTTCTGTCAGCCAAGAATCATGACCCAGCGTAAGGCACACAACAGTCATGTTGATATGTTTGGTTACCACAACAGTATGCAAGCATCACAGTAACATAACAGTATAACACTGCTGTTATATGGCTTGATATATAACAGTACAAGTGTCTGTCAGACATTGAAGCATGGACAAGATACAAAACTTTAAACGAAGATGCATCAGTGTGCATTGCTTGAAGATAAAGAAAGAAACGTGTACGAGCAGCAAACCTTTTCATTCTTTGTTAACTGCTGCATGGCACGACCTACAAGAAAGGGAGACGTCTTTTAGAAATGTAGTGGATGCCTAAACAATGCCTCTTGTTTGGTGGCTTGTTTGTGGTGAAGTTACCGACAGCATGTATTTGTCTAAATCCCATTCACGGTGTTGGTGTGATAATGATTGCCTTGTATGTTTTTAGCGATTGCTCTTGCTATGTTTTGCTGTCTGGTTGACCTTTCTGCCTTCTTCATTTTGTATTCTTTATGTTACTCCTTCTTTTGTTATAGACTATAGAGGACCTCTATACGTACTATGATCATATGAAATACCTAGTGCTTCTTTTGATATCGTATACTAGCCTACAATCATAAAGTTAGTTTGCTGCATCATTATTTATTATTATTTGTGGAACTCAGAATCATCCACCTTGCTTATTCATTGTGTGCGCGTTGATTTGTAATGTTAACTTCGATGCAATATTGTGCAAGCACATCGATGCGTCGCATGTAGCGATTGCTCATAGTGCCTGAAACAGGGTATATTGACCAGAAAAGCAATGCCAGCTTTCATGTATATTGTGGTTTATATCATGACTGATGCCTGCGCAATCAGTGTTTATATAAGTTCTATAGTTCCAGAGATGAAATGAGATGGCTGCAAGGTTTTGATTTTTTGGCGTTCCGATAAAAATACGGAATCTAGGGTTGCTGCTTTGCTATTCGTAGATTTCCTCGCGATGTCTGTATCAGAATTTTTTGTGCCGCTATATTCTTTTGATTTGCTCTAAATGGACAAGAAAGAAAAATGTAGAGTGTCATTTGCATGAGCATAATGTTCAAAATGCCATCCCAGGCATTTGTGCTGAATCGTGCTTTGAATTTTTTATTACTGTGTAGGACGTCTTCGATTCCGCGTGTATGGAAAATTATATGTGCAACGCCGCATTGCAGTTGTTTCCAAATCACCATAACTTGAGCTTACTTTACAACAATGTCCTTCAATGACAGTGGTTTGCGAATGAACTTGTTGGTAGCAAATGTGTGGTAAACAGAAAACTGTAGTATGCGCAGTTGGTTTTGTGCGGAAAATAAACGTGCAAGACTCCACGCAATGTCGTCGCAAACGTAATTGTCTCGCAATGTTTCTCCACATAGATGTAAATCTGGCACGCTGTCGTGCTTGTCGAGTGGAACAGAATGAAACGCTTGAATGTGCTTCAAGCTATTAGTACAGAACATATTTTCATCAACAGTGGTCTTGTGAAGTACTGCTGGCTCTTACGTAATATGCGGCTCAAAATCCTGTGCTTAAAAGCGGAACTATGTGACTCAAAGTTATAAAAACATTGCTCGACGTTCGTATTGTATGACTCTAGGAAGCGGGAAGCAAACGAATTTCGTTTTGTCTGTCATTGTGAAGACAAAGAGGAAATATATGGAATAGAGAGAGGGGGGGAAGAGATCGAGGAAAAAGTAAGCCCACCTTCCCCTCTGGCACCTGCCCCGGCGTGCAAGCAAGCGAGGTATACGACAGGTTTTGTCTACCGTCGATATGTGGCCAGTGTCGAAGTTGTCCCATTGAAAAATGTAGCGCAACGCCGCAGTGTCATGTGCGTTATCTGTTAATTGTGTTGTTAGGGATGGATACCTCAAAGAGGGAATTCAACGCAAGGACAAAGCAGCGAGAAACGCGCGACTTCGCATTTAGTGCGAATGATGATGTTATTCGGGCGCAGCAGTTACAAGACCGGCAATATTAGAGAGAAGGATCGCATGGACTACCAGAGGGTGACATACGTGGCAGAACGTCTCAGAGGCGATGCCCAGGGCTCAGAAGTATTGAGCTTTCATGTTCCTGGTGGCCACGCAGCTCAAGCATCTTACCTGGGTCCGATTGCCCGCATGGCAGTTTCTTCATAGAAGCCACGATCGTTGCGAAGGCATCCGTCCGTTCGAGGTAGCCCAGCGACTTCCACAATGTTCGGCTGAGAATATTATTGAAGTGGCGCCCAACCGTTCACAGTCTCAGAGTGCGGATTGTCGTATCGGCGTCCGTCATCGCTATTTTGATGAGTGTAAGGTACTTTAAAAACGAGATCAATGCTGCACAAAAACTGCGCGTTGGCATGTTGCGTGGCCCGGTGAATTCATCACTCGTATTAGTTTGCCGATCGTTTCTAGAACATGTTAAGTCACGGGCCTTATGAATGAAACTAAGAAGTCATGTATAAGCTCTCTAGAACGACTAAGCACTTCATTAGCGTCATGCGTACATGCAATTTGATCGTGCTATTTAGGAACAATTTGTTATTTTTACAGCGAAAGCTGTTACTATATCACAACATGGGTGGTGTGCGCTGCATAGTTGTCCGCCGCCGCCTGTGTCCGCAACCACTATCGCACGAAATAAGAAAACAAAAAAACTTCAGTAAATATGAACACCAAAGACACAATGGGATTCATAGCTGGGTCGCCTGCGTGCAAGCCCAGTATTCTATCACTGAGCCACGCCGTTTTTACTTTAATGCATGAAAATAATGCAATCGAATGTTGTCACATATATGTTTACAGTTTATCGTTTCAAAATTATGAAACTGTGTCTTGAGCCACTCTGTTTTACCTAGTTATTACTTTCTTTTGCACACCACACAGTGCATAAACAGTGCATGCAGAGTTAACAAGCAGTATGGTTTACATTGATGCTTTGAACTCATTTACCAAGTGGCCTTAGGCAGGCTTGATGTTTGGAAAGGAATCATATTAGTATGAGTGATAAAGCGTTTTAGAACAGCAATAGAATAACAAAGCGTCACACAATGTGAATCGCGCCACGAGTGGGTAGTGGAGTGCTCCAACCCTTCAAAGAAACTTGATCCTGTTCACCGATTAACTATGGCGCATGTCCACTGTGGGGTACTGTAATTACAAAAGCTTCAAGCTTAATTCTTCATCGTCGTCAGCCACTGCCCGAAGTTCCTTGCAACTGTGCAGCGGGTACCATGCTTCTCCGAAGAATGATGAAGGATGGCAAAGGGAATGTCTGCCTACTGCAGAATGATTTATGGGATAGTGGGTACCTGCAAGTGTGCTTGGAGCAGCTACTGAATGAGTGTTAAAAAAAAGGTTCTGAAAGGCTGCTCTTCCAGCTTTCTCCGTGACAGTGCTGAGCGTTCTGCGCAGGCCTGGTGGTTTTTTCTCTTGCGAATCTTTTTTTTTCTTGCTAATACTTTGTATATTTAGGCATAACACGTGTTTTTGGGTGTACGCAGCTCCGCTTCTCCGAATGGCTGTAACTGCGTTGCTCCTTTCTTTTTCTAAACTTAACACAATGCTCTAAAATCTTGCCAATAGTGACATGCACGCCATCTTTTTTCTAGACATATATCATTGCGGGTAGCATATCAGTTCATCAAACCATCCAACATTTTTACCTGTGAAAGTTGTCAATGAACAGACTTACAAAGACGTACGATTCTACCTAACTAAGCATCAGTTATTCTTTAAAAGTGATAAAGTTAATGGATTACCTTTAACACTTTGCATTGTCACTTTACCTGATGTAACGAGCACATTCGAACTATCTGATTAAATGGTGCGTAAAGAGAGAGAGCGAGACTTTTTTTTTTAGAAAAACAGAGATTTTTGGCAGTGTTTATATATCGCTGTTATGCTAATCTGAACAGGGATGGGGAAAAGGACCGAAAATTTCAGAAGAGAGGGAAGAAAGCGTAAATCATGGCAGGGCAATGTGAACTATATACAGATGCGAGACAGTGAAATACATCTGTTAGAGCACTGTGTCCTCTGTCTTTCATTCCCACGTAATTCGCGCTGTTCTGCCAAGAGATGTGAGCAGAGGAATGTGTGTACCTCGCCTTCGCAGCTGGTACTAAGCGTGCGGGCCTCACTTCACTGCAAGGCGTCTGGGAAGGAGATGGGTGTGCTATAAAAAACTGAGTCCCCCTCCCCCAAATGAAAAACAGTGGCATGCCTATCGCCTATGGCTGTGCCATAAGTTCATGAACCAACGGGCCTGGATATGAACCCTTGTGTGAATTCTTGCAAAAGCTGTTTGACAGTGAAGTTGAATCACACTAAGTCAGCAGAGCCTTGTCGCCACTGCAAACATTTTAGTTCGCGGCTGCCCCGCGAGAACTGCCCTTTTCAGCGTAGCTTCGTCGAAATAACATCAATCGGATGCCTGTAGTCAGACGTATGCAACTGCGCTTTCTTTCTGTCTTAACGATACAATCCTAACTGCTCCAAAAGCTGCACTGCGGACTTGCTGGAGGTCCCAGATGCCCTATTGGTTGTTGCTCTATCTGCAAATGACTTTCGGGAACGTGTGGGGAATGGAGAAGTTGGCTTTTACTGCGATTATATCAAGCTTCACTTGCGACCTTGCATTCTGCGAATATAGCATGAAGCGTTGTCCTACCAACTTTGGCACTGATAGTACCGTCTCGGGCGACGCATTTGCATGTCCATGTGCCAAACGCACTTCTCAAAATTAGGTTTTGTCAACGAACCAAGTACGCATGCACGTGTAATAGCGATGAGCCAGCTATGTACCTAACTTTCGGATTCTAAACGCGTGTCCCGGCGACGTTCCATGCGCCGTATCTTAGCGCGTCACCTCGTAGACAGGCCAACTCTTCCGCTTGCATAAGCACAAACAGAATAAGCGCAGCAGCCGTGTTCGTCAGCTGAGATTTCTGCCAGAATCAGCGTGCGCATTGTCAGTCGTATACACACGACATCTTCTGATCTGGCAGTGCACTCAACATAATTGCTACTGTTTGCTTTGTCCATACGCATGTCACTCTCAACGTGTACCCATGCAAATGAACATTCGCGAGAAGCAATTACCAGGGTGTCAGTGCCACATGCAGGGTCGCTTTGAATCCCAATGAGGTCATTTCCCCAGGTGCGCCTCACTCTTTACACGCTCAAGTGATTCGACCTACGCAGAGGCCTCAAACTACCACCACTTTCCCAATGAGCTTCAGGGAGGGTGAATAACTACTGCTGGAATGACTCATGGGGGCGTTGAGGGGTTGTTTGGCTTACAGTGCATAGGAATATGCACAGTCATGGTCAGTCAACCTGTCCTAGTAACCCAGCCGATATTTGTAGTTATCGCGCTGCCCTTAACGTGCAGTCGTGGCATCAAAGTGTGGTCGTAGCAGACACATTTGTGTAGGAGTGAAACGCAAAAACTCCCGTATACCCAGCATGCGTTGGACATAAAGAGAATCTTGTGCGCAAAATTAATTTGAAGTTGCCTGCTATAGCTAGAATAAAAACCCAATTAGGCGTTCGGTGTGTAAAACTTCAGAGTTAAAACAATTCGGCAGATCCCACGTACCTGGGAGAGAGGAGAGGAGAAATAAATTAGGAAGGACAGGGAGGATAGCCAGTTCTCAGACCGGCTGGCTACCCTGTACTGGGGAAGGGGGTAAGGGGGATAAAGGATGAGAGAAAAGAGACGTTGTAAAAAAAGAGAGATAAGGTCATCAGACGATCCACGACGCTGTTTACAGTCTGTCTCTGAGACCACTTGCCCGCAGAAAGCGCAACAACGCTCTCAATGCCTTGCGTGCAGAGGACGGTCTCGGCCAGTGTCCTAATACCCTTTCTTCCGACAATTGGCGATTGTCTATTCTATCTAAAGCTTTTGACAGTTCTTTTCTTGGCACGCTGAAGCGGGGACACTCGCAAAGAAGATGGGAGAAAGTCTCTGCGCAGCCGCAGTTGTCACATGTCGGGCTTCTGGCCATTCCGATTCGAAACGAATAAGCATTCGTAAAGGCCACCCCAATCCACAGACGGCACAAAAGTGTCTCCTCTGCTCTGGCTATTCCTGATGGAAGACGGAGCTGTAGGTGTGGGTCCAAATTATGAAGGCGGACGTTGGTGAATGTCGGTGAATTCCACTGAGCGAGTGTCAGTTCTCGTGCAAATGATCGAAGCCTTGCAGCGGCGTCTGTTCTTGATAATGGTATAGCTACACAAGGGGCATCATCATGAGCAGATCGGGCTGCTTCATCTGCACGGTCGTTTCCATCAATGCTGCAGTGGCCTGGTATCCATTGATACGCTATGTCATGTTGTTTCTCTATAGCCCGGTGATGAAGCAGTCGTATTTCAGCAATTAGCTGTTTGTTTGGTCCATGACGATATGGCGAGGCAATGCCCTGGAGAGCTGCTTTGGAGTCGGAGAATATTGACCATGTCTGTTGCGGTTCTTCAACTAGGAACTCCAGAGCGGCACGAATGGCGGCGAGTTCTGCCGCCGTGGATGATGTCAGATGCGAGGTCCTGAACTTTATCGTGATGGCTTTCTCCGGAATTACCACTGCGCCTGTTGAATGAACTTGTTGAAGTGATCGACCCATCCGTGTAAATGTGAATGCGTTCACTGAGTTTCCCATGCAGAAACAGTAACGTTGTTTTTTTAGGGCAAAATTTGACAAATTTTTATTCTTTTGCATTCCGGGGATGGTTATCAGGGCTTCCAGTGGATGTAGACACCACAAAGACGTATACACACGACATCTTCTGCAGCAGATCGTCGTTACAAAGGTAACGACGATCTTGCTGCGTGCGTGAAGTTCGTGGGAATCACCGTGCCATGTGGGGCAATAATAGAGCAGAACGCAGAGCATGGCCTGGAAGTTGGAAGGGAGGCGAGGTGATGCGATTGAATCTGGGTGGCATGTCTTATGTGCGTTTTTAAAGCATCGACACGAATGTAGGTTGTGATAGGGTGTTCATGAGCGATTGCGACAGTCGCTGCTGAGGATGCGCATCTCGGCAGCCCGAGGCATATTCTCAGTGCTTGAGCTTCTAATGACTGGAGGACGTGTACGTTTGTTATGCGGGCCTTGCCAAGCACAGGTAGGCTGTAGCGCATGAAGCCAAGGAAAAGTGCAGCGTACAGTTGAAGCATGGCTCGTACCGATGCACCCCATGATTTTCCCGCAAGAAACCTTAGGACGTGGGTGATCATGGTCAGTTTCTTCTTCATGTAAGCGATATGAGGGCTCCAAGACAAATCACGATCTATTATTACTACCAGGAAACTGTGAGTCTTTTGATAGCTGATTGTGTGTCCATTAATTCTGATGCAGTATGGCGTCATTGTCTTGCGCGTAAACGCAACTAGTGAGCATTTCTAGTATGACAGCTCCAGTCCTCGTCCTTGAAGGTAGTTTGACGTCAGTGTAGCTGCTGTCTGAAGCCTGGCTCGTACGTGTAGACGCGTGACCCCTGATGCCCAGATGCAGATGTCGTCCGCGTATATCGACAGATGTACGGAGTGTGGCAGGACGTCAACGAGGCCGATGAGCGAAAGGTTGAAAAGTATGGGGCTTAGGACCCCCCCTTGAGGTACGCCGTGATAAGTTTGATGTTGCCTTGTTGCGCCATCTTCTGTCTGAACGAAGAAGGTTCTGTCCTTCAAATAGCTGTAGATACATTGGTAAACGCGGCCTCCCAATCCAATGCTGCCCAAAGCGTCCAGGATGGTTTCATGTAATACGTTGTCGTATGCAGCCTTAATATCCAAGAAAAGTGCCACTGATAATCTCTTTAGGCTCTTCTGCTGTTGTACAGACGTGACAAGATCAACAACATTGTCTATGTAAGACCGTCCACGTCGAACGCCGGTCAAAGCATCGGGGTATATATTGTTACGTTCCAAGTACCACTCCAGGCGAGTTAGCACCATTATATCCATCACCTTTCCAAAACAGCTGGCAAGCGCGATGGGGCGATAGGAGGCCATGTCCAGAGGCGATTTGCTTGGTGTGAGCAGGGGCACAAGGCGGCTGCATTTCCACGAAGGAGAACCAAACCGTTGCTCCACGAGTTATTGTATACAGCTAGAAGGGCACGCCGAGCTGTTCGTCCTAAGTTAGCAAAGGCCATGTAAGTGACTCCATCGGGTCCAGGTGATGACGAGCGCGTGCATGCTGCCAATGCTGCCTGAAGCTCCTCTAGAGAAAACATATTGTCCATCCGAGTATCTCTGGACGCCGGCGCGTTTCGTAGGTTACTCATGTTGATCCCGGACCCCTTGTTTGCAACCCTGGCACAGAAGTCTTCCGCTACATCGATTTCACGCCAGCCTTGGTGGAGAGCAAGGCATTTGAACGGACGATTCTGTTGTGGCAATGTTCGTAGGCCACGGATTATTCTTCATATTTGCGAAAGAGGTTTGTGGGGATTGAGCGACTCGCATAGTGACTTCCATCGTTGTGACTGTAGTGCATTGACTCGACGTTGAATCTTCTTTTGTAGACGTCTCGCTTCCCTCAAGTCGTAGATGGATTTCGTGCGCCTATAACGTCGTTCGGCGCGACGACGGATTGCGCGAAGTCGCTCCAACTCCACCTCATATTTGCAAAAATCTGGCAAAGGTCCACAATTAAATGTTGCCTCTTGAATAGCGGCCTTCATTATACCTTCTAGGCTTTCAAGAGAAACTTCTTGGTTTCTCTCGCATTGCTTCTCTGTGGATGATCTGTACTTTGACCAGTCTATCCGTGAAGTGGGCGCGATTTGCGACTTGCTTAGCCCCTTAATTTTTATATAGGTGGGGATGTGGTCACTGCTATGCGTTTCATTGTCCGCAAACCACTGCACCTTGGTGTTTAGGCTACTTGACACAAAAGTTAGGTCGAGACAGCTACTATATGTCAGACCCCGTAAAAACGTGGGAGCGCCGTCATTTAAACAATATAGTTGGTGGTAAGATGCAAAGGAGGACACATTTCTTCTCCGACGGTCCATCTTCTGGCTTCCCCATAGGGGGTGATGAGCGTTAAAATCACCGATAATAATCCATGGCGCAGGTGTCGCTGATATAATGACGCTTAATCTTGCTGGGTCGAAGCGGCCTGAAGGCGAAATATATACTGCCACTAGCGTGAAGTTCACGTTCTTACGCTTAACTGTCAGGCACACGTATTGGTTGCTGTCGTCCGGTGTTACTGGATGCTCAATATATGTGATTTCGCACCTGATGTAAACAATGTCCTCACTGGTTTCGTTACGGGTTGCAGATCTGAAAGCCTCGTATTTAGAAAGTCGTATAGCATTGTGAAGACGTGGTTCACAAATTACGATAATTGGAAACTGATTCTTGAAAACATGTGGTCGAAAATCCGAAATGCGGGGTTTAAGACTTCAGGCATTCCATTGGAAAATTGATGCCTCTTTCACTTGTTTACGGAAGGGCTGCAGAGAAAGAGCCATGGTGCTTCTCTAGATTTGATAGCACCGGATTCAAAGCGTCCAATATTTGAAGAGCGCTGTGGGCAGCCGGAGTCTGAATATTATTCAGGAGTACTCGAATTGTCTTCATGAGGGTCTTAATCACGTCTATTATTTCGTTATCTTGACTGTCATGACTTACTCGCTCTGAAGTAGCTTTCAGTGGGCGATGCTGCCGCTCTACTGACGGTGTCACTGACGGCCGCGCTGGCCACGGGTCAGGGTCAATGTTTCTTGCGTCTTTCTGAGGATGCTTGTTGTTGGCACTTGTTGATGCTTGTGGTGGTGGGTGCGTGATATGGGGTAGCGGTGTACCCCTGGCCTTGGCAGAGGATGTCCTAGGAGTTTTCCTATGGCGCGATCGCCGACGTCGCACTTTAGCAGCAGCCTCCCTGTGGGTAGAACCGTCTCTGGCCATCTGCCTCAGCACTTGAATCTCGTTCTTCACATTTGGGCACTGCTTTGATGACGCCTCGTGAGGACCTTGGCAATTGCCGCATTTGCGATGTTCTGCCTGGCAGGCTTCCGTGTTGTGCGACTCCGAGCATCGGGAGCACACAGAAGAACTTGTGCAAACAGCACTCACGTGTCCTATTTTACAGCACTTTTGACACTGAAGAGGTTTCGGCACGAACGGCCGTACTGTGTGTCGAAAATGACCTACTCTTTCTTGAGTTGGGAAGCTGTCACCCTTAAAAACTAGTTTCACGCATCGTGAGTTCCCGAGACGGCGGGCTTGCAAGATTATAGTAGCTTCCGTCACTGGTTTGATTAGAGTGGGAAAATCAATATCGCAGATAGAAGTGTCGACATCGTAGATAACGCCTGCCCTAGAGTCCTTGCCATCTGGTATGAAAGAACGTACGTTGATGTTCCCCAGCACATTCACCTTGGTCAATACGTCGAGAGCAGTACGTTGCGTAACGTCTATCGCCAGAACGTTCTTGCGGCCATTGATTCTCACGTCTGTTATTTGCCCCGGAACGAGTGCCCCAAGTGACATAGACGTGACCTGGCGATTAAGTCAGTTCATGCTGTCAGCGGCATTCAGCGGGACAAACAAAATAGTGTGAACCGGTGGCTCTTGAATATTCGTTGTGGCCTTACTTTGGGAAGGAGATGTCGTAAGCAGCCTCCTCTTCACCTTGTGTATTGCCACGGGCACAAAGTCACTTTTATCGGAGCTCTCATCACTGGCCGTAGAGTACATGAGCGTGTCCTCACTGTCGACGTCACTTGGGTGGCCGGAGTGCTTTCTTAGAGTGGCCACAGACGACGCAGAACGTATAGGTGGAGGCCCTGGTGATTCTACGTCCATTTCTGTAGGCAGAAGAGCAGTGTCTTCCACTAGCACCAAAAAAAACGAGAAAAAATAACAGGGACTGAAACCAGCGTTCCACTCAGGAAAAACTTCGTATTCCTTTTCCCACGTACCTAGGAATCGACGTTATGCGAAGCATGCGGAGGGAAGGTGACCGTGTCACAATTTTTTTATTGAGCGACACGTCATGAAATGACGCTAAATATGTGTACAAATGTTGCACGCACAGACATGTGTTGGAGAATTACAGATGTATGTAGTTGTTTGCACTTGCGCAACGACGTCAACAGGAACATGCGTATTAGCAACACCAGAAGCTGACATGAAGCGCTGATGTTCGCTAGGAGGCTGGTCCTGGACACTGTTACGTAAATAAACTTCAGCGCATGGCAACTAACCTCAATCGACGTAAACCAGACGTGGCGGCTGTATAAAAAGAGTATATATGTAAGGTTTATAAAGTTGGGTAGGCAGCACTGCAACCACTATTAACCTTTCACGAAGATTAGCATCTATTTGAAAAGAAGTTCCGAGACGCCGTAGCTCTGTGGTAAAATGCTTCGTTGCCACGCAGAATACTTGGTTTCGATTCCAGCTGGAACCCGGACATTTCTTCTTTGCATTCGTTGGGTCGACGCTACCAACGTCGGGTATTGCTTAACGCTCACGCGTTAAAATTGCCCATGTGTGTTCTCGTCGTTCCTGGGTAGATGCTGAGTGTGAATCACTTGTGGCACATACCCGCATTCCAGCGGCACATACCCGCCCGTGGGTTTGTGCTGCTGTCTGGCGCGAAGTGTTCGACGGTGTACGCGACAGGATTGTGGCATTATTCATGTCTTGACCAGCACGTAATATTCGTCAAACCATCTTACCCTCCCATGCTAATTTTGGTTCACGCCAAGTTAAGGGGGTGACCAGAAGAGTTCCCAAACCTAAGCGGCTAGATAGATAGATAGATAGATAGATAGATAGATAGATAGATAGATAGATAGATAGATAGATAGATACGCTCAAAGTCGCCGAAGTTCGCTGAAAAATGCTTCGCATTTAAAAGAGAAAAGACTGTGAGTAGAAAAGTAACATGCCTATAGTGACAATGCAAGCTACGCGTTGATTCTATTACCTGGCCCCTAACGAGGTGACATAACGAGTTTTAGTTAGGATCTGCAAGTTGTCGAGCGCCCAATAAAGAGCATTATGCCACAAGCATTTTTTAATCGGCCCTTCAGAAGCAGAGAAAATTGATGTTTTGAAGCGGCACAAAATCATGATGCAAAAAGGCGAGCTTCAAATCTTCGCCTCTTGCCGCATGTAGCGTTCCCCAGCCAAATCTCTTCCTTGCCCTCTTCGTCACGCGAGCGGGTGGATCACATGGAGCATACGCAGGAGCACGTCATGCTCACACAAGGTCACGAGTGCATGAAATGACCGGTGTCCGGTCCCCTGGCACGGAGTCAACAGTAGTGACATCTTCCCAGTAGGCGCCGCACGTGGGAGGAATTATGAGCGCTGGAACACGGATGGCATCAGCACAATGCGCTTATACAGCGCGAGAATACGAACGCATTCGAAACGGAGGACGATACTAATATTATGCGAGGTTGTACATTCTAAAACGATCATGTGGTTATGAGAGACGCCGTAGTGGAGGACTCCGAAAATTGCGACCATCTTGTGCTTTTTAGTGTCCACTAACATCGCCCAATAAACTAATCATAATAATAATATCTGTTGTCATGGTCACACTCACAGATAGTCTCACGTCTTGCTGTGATTCGCGGTCAGAATTACAATACAAGCATACATTCCGTGTAATATTTTCAGGGAGACATTATGACGGCATCGGTTTATTGCTCTCTTCCTCCTCTTTCTTGTCTTCGTCTCTGCCCTCCTCTTGCTGGTGCTATAGCGATGCGAAACACTACGTTCCGTTTGTGTGACATTCAACTGGAAGCGTAAAAAAAAAGAAATGGCATTGTTTGTCGATTGGCCAATGCTTTTACAGAACACACTTTAGAATACGAAAAGTGTCCAATTTTTTCTATGCAGCAGACAAGGACAAATAACGGAAGATTAAACATGCATTAACCACGCGAGAATCGACGTTACAGATACGAAATACTTCAAGCACAAGATTAAGCAGTCAAAGTGTCCTACGTGCACAACATGTAACACTGTGGAAGACTTGATTGGGAGGGATGATCACATGGAGAAGACTCCACTGTGATTGTTCCTGGTATACGATGAAAAACGACAGATTCCGAAGACTGCATTTCTTTGCAAATTTGCAACGCGGCTTGAGCTTACAGCAATACGTTCTTGAATGGTGATAAGATAGCAGGTGTGCAATCCGCAATAATAAAGGGCTGTCGCTGTTTTCCTGGAGACTCTCGACTTAAAAAACATTTTACTCACTCTTTTGTGCATATAAATGTGTTTGTGATTGTACGGAATATTTGTGCGCATACATAATCATTGTATATATCATAGTAATCACTCACTACCTTAAGTAGCAAGCCAATTTGTTGAACCAAGCTAGCACCTCCGAAAAACATCATGAATTATTACCACATATCGCTTTTTACAATTTAAGATATTGTGACTTGAGGTAATTGAGGTGACAGGGTATCGCTGGAGTTGAAAGAACGGCTTTTTTAAATCACTAATGAGCTTCAATATGTATTCATATTACCAGATGAGGCAGCCACGACTGCCACATTTCGACAAAGTCGAGATGCAAACGCATCACGTGGCACTTAAATTTAGGGGCACAGGAAAAAAAATCATCACCGGTATTCGTAACTAGTATGGAGCTCACCATAAGCACGTGCTTCGTAATGGCACCACGGTTTCGGCGCATATATTTTCAGCATTGTTTACGCGAGCTGACTAGTGTCCGGTGTTACTGTTTTCTTTAAGCGCATGGTGGTGGTCTAGAGGGCACGGCTGTCGTATGCTATGGCCATTGATTGGTGTAAGGTAGGCAAGATCAGGTATAGAGAGAAAGATAGGAAAGAAAAAACAGTAGTAGAAATAAAGAAAAAAAGTCAAAAGAGGAGAAGAGAAAAAAAAGAAATAAAGGGAAGGGGAAAGAAAGAGAAACGAATAAGGCTGCCCATCTTCGCGCTTCCTTCAAGCTTGCCACGATTAATGCGAAGTTCGCTTAATTTTTTTTCC
Source organism: Rhipicephalus annulatus (assembly GCA_013436015.1). Classification (NCBI taxonomy): domain Eukaryota; kingdom Metazoa; phylum Arthropoda; class Arachnida; order Ixodida; family Ixodidae; genus Rhipicephalus; species Rhipicephalus annulatus. The sequence continues at coordinate 152,612 of WOVY01012116.1, read as the reverse complement.
TCCGGAAGGAATGCATGCAACTAACTTCTCGCGCGCAAGCTTTGCTACTTTCATGTTCTTCAACTCCAACTCGACTCACCCCTTACCAACAGCGCACTAAGCAAAGGACTCTTTTTTATACTTGTCAGTACTTTAAGGGGCCTCTTAGAGGATGTTACGCAAAGAACTCTTTTTTATACTTGTCAGTACTTCAAGGGGCCTCTTAGAGGATGTTACTATATTTCATTGATATCCTTTTGCACAAAATTCGCATTTGAGCATTACTGCTTAAAAATTATGTTTGCGCAGACACACTAAGAGCCGTGAGCTCTCACTCCGTTAGAACAAAATACAAAATATTTTTCTGTTTGTCCGCCCTTAACGATACCTTAAACGGCCTACCCCATCCGCAGCGACCACCAATATTGCTCAAGGCCCAGCGTTCATACTTGTGCAATTGTCAATTAAATAAACAATCATTCCACATGCCTGAGGCACCATAACAACATGTCGGTGTTTTGTATGTGTGCCTTTATACTGGAAAAAGCACACACAAGTATTTATAAGAACCGTAGCGTTAAAGATGCTGCGCTGACAGTGCGACGCGGTGCTCGAAAAGGCACGTGTTACCAACTATTTGCTAAAACGACCCGCTGGTGGCACCTGCCCGTCGCTTCGCGTTTTACACCTTATCGCCGCCGAGAATAGCACGCATCTTCCTCCGCAAACGCAGAGGCTTTCCTCCATTTTTGGAGATAACTACCAGATGGCGCTCGTGGCTAACGTGCCTCGATGCGCTCGTTCGCCTCCGTTGCACGCTCAAGGCACTCTAACGCAGCACTTCCAGAATACCATTCACCTATTTTCGTGCGTAGAACATCAAATAAACGTTTTGTTCACTCTTTCCAGGCGCAAGACTATCGTCTTTCGGTGGCATTTGCAATGTACCGTGCAGATCCGGGCCCATTTTTTCTTTTGTGATTCCTCAGCATAGTAACCGAAGTTGAACACGATGATCTTCGTCGTTTGTCGATAGATGAAAAGTGTTCTAAATTCAATATCGAAGTTCTGTACAATCTTTAGGTTAGGGCCACGAAGTTGGTCCTTTGAACGTTATGGAGTTGTTTGGTGTTCGTACCAGGTTGTCGGAACCGGCTTGTTGCTTCCGCAACGTGACGTCAATACTTCAGTGTACAATGTCTTTTACTGCATAAAAACACATGATGCATGACAAAAATCTATATTTTCTTGCGCAGTGTTGTGCACTGATCCTTTATTATTTTGTTCCCAGACTCGCAGATTTTCCAACCTTCTAGAGGTGTCTCCAGTGCTGTAGGAATCAGTTTTTTCCTTCTTCTTATTATCCGGAAAGTTTCCGAGTAGAACTAATGGCCTAGTCAGGATGCTGAAAGGCATAATATATTATTGGTACACTGGTTGGGATGCCCACTTCTTATACACTAAATGTCAGTAATTGATCTCGTGCTTACTGGTACTTTTAAATACTGATCATCAAGATTCGGAAGGTGGACAAGAGGGACACACTATTGTGGTTTGCTTTTTAAATTGCCGTGTCTGGTCACCAGCTTGACGAATCTTAACGTGTTTTTCCACCACCTTAAAAAAGCAGCACAAAGCGCTGGGAAATGCATACAACTTCACTTGCTTAGCCGTGCAAATAAGGAAAAACAGCTTGATACGCCCCAATCTCTGTCTGTGATGCACTGTCTCCGAGTGTTCGTACTGAATGCCTCAATTTTATAACCACCAGCAGAGCGCGCTTTGCGAGTTGAAAGCACTCACAGGTTCTCATGCATTCGCCTAGGACGGCTCGTAATCGAGTCGCGACTAAAGCAAAATCAGTTACTTGGACAACAACATAGCAGGGATATTCTTTATAGCATTCAGTCACGCCAGTGTTTCAAACTGTCTCGTGTAAACAAAAAGAATATGAAAGAAACCTAAACAGGCCATGAACTGCGAGGAGTGACGTCAGCACGTCACCGCGGGTCACGAGCATATATTCCCGTCAGGCGTCACAGCATACGAACTGCGTCAAAAGTGCGTGGTCTAAAGACTCACCCAGTACAAAATACTCAACAAGAACGTTCAGCGAAACTTCAGCTGGAGCTAGCTGGCATTCCTAATTAGTTGCGCTCAGCGAAACGAACGAAGGACTAACGACAAACAAAACAGGGCAAGCAGTATGCAAACTTTTTATCGTGTGTTTTCGAAAAGCCTGTTATAAAGGTTATACAGAAGGCCGTTATGAGAGCGAAAGACAATGCCATAATGTGGTATTCATGTAGATTAATCAAATCACCCTGACTCCCACTCTTATTAAGACACACGAACAGAGAAGTCGGATTCTAGACATCCAGAGGACCCACAAGAGGGACGCTAGGTTTAACCTAATGGTCCCCTAGTGGGCCTAGCCGGCTGACGTTGAGTTTGCTCGCGTCTCTAGTGAACCGAACGAAGTTGGACTCACTCACTCACTCACTCACTCACTCACTCACTCACTCACTCACTCACTTTTGAAATCAAAAAGAATTCTGCGCTTTCGTTTTCCCTTGCTTTCACGTTAACGCGGATAGCATTAGTGAAAAGAGAGAAGAGAGCTTCCAAAAAAAGAAAAAGAAAAAGACGTGGTTGGTATGCGTACCGTTTCTCGCTCTTTCTCCTGCTGACCAATCGCGCCCCAGTGACGTCACCTTCTTACTCTCTGGATCCAGCAGCGCCGTCTGGCACAGGGCAAGTCTGAGCGAGGACATACAAAAAAAATGCATTGGCTACTTCTACATATTCGGTCATCTTATAATCTGGACTTCATCAACACGTTTAGCGTCTATTTTTTGTCAGAATACCGAAATAGTCATCCTAGGAAAACGATGTGCAGAATGACACCGTCAGGCAAGGCTCCCATGGCAACACTTTTTACTCATGATTGTATAACTGTATACGGTGGGCAAAAATACGGTTGAATAATTATTAGAATTGGAACATAGGTAGGATTTGTCGGTATTAGCATTTCTATAACAGCAGCACTCTACAGCGATATCTATTATGTGCGCTCTCTACTGACTTGATTCAGTGTCACGAAGGCAAGTTAAATAAAGAAAATAATGAAACCTCTTTCCATATCAGCAATCGATGTTGGTTGCTGAAACGCCCGACGTAGGGTTACACCAGTCTGGTGAGCTATTTTCTTTATGACCTCCCTATCAGTTTGTGCATTATTACCAGTTTTGTTCCCAAATTTTCGCACTAATACAGTTCTAATATTTACAGTGCATTTACTCTCATAACAAAAAGATTTGCACTTACGCGCTCCAGGTGGTCGATGACGCATTTGACAGCTCTTTGGACCTGAAAATAAAAGGCTTCCATATTAGACAAAAACGGAATACGCAGAAAGTTGATTAGACAGTAAGCTTAAAGCGGACTGTATATAGGGCATGCTTATAATTCAGTTAACAAGTACACGTTTATAATATGGTATTTAAAAGCTGAGTACTGTTACCTTATTCGTTACAAATAGAGAGCCGAAGGTGCGTAGAATTGTAATCAAACTTTGATTATGTTTTCACCCTTTTTTATCATAGAGGCTTCGGTTTTGTCTTGACAATGAAAGATAAATTAGAATATTAAGGGCACAAAATTAGTGTTAAGTACTCCTCACTACGGGTTGAGAGGAAAGTAGGAATATCACGAGAAAAGCAAAGATACTAATAGAATGCGTTACTGCAATGATGAAAAGGACTCCAAATAAAAGAAGAAAAAAACCGCACAAGCAGCTTAATTTGTTAAAAATTCTGATTTCTGTAAAGTCATGGACTTGAAGCTTGTGGAACGGGAACAGCTTTTAGCGCCGAAAACACACAACAATCACACCTAACGTGGCCAATAATATCTTTACGTCAGCAATCTTCACATTCGGTTGTTCCAGCAAGGAAACAATGACTATTATTTATTTTTATACACTCAAATCCGCATCCCACAATATAGAACCATGCGTCTTCGTGTGCACAAACTATATCTACATGGCCCCGTATGATGACTGCGTATACTTTTTGTCATTTACCACGATATTATAGTGACAGTGCTGACGTTAAAAGGCAGTGTTCAGCCGTTTCTGAACCGCGATAATGTAGATTATTTTTATGTGTGCGTGTAATTGTGTATGGGCGCCACTGGCGTTACAACAACTCAAGCCTACATGTAGACACTCACTCTGGTGGACATTTAGAAGCACGCACGTACGTTCTTCACACACACACACGCTTGCTCGCATGATATGAGCGCCGTGTCTGTGCAACTCACGTGCTTGTTGCGATCGTTTTTGGGGCACTCTTCGAAGGCACTCTTCAAGTCCTGCTGCGTGATGGTCCTAGCCAGTTGAGCCATGCGGTCCAGGTTCACGTCATTTTTGTTGACCTGAAGCCATTGTGTTTCCGTTTAGGAAAACATTCTACCAATCTACGTTCGCACGAGATAAAAATTGTACACCCGCTTCATTAAAAGTTTTCAGAGGGACAGTGTCACATGAGATAATCATCACAAATTCAGCTTGGTTTTCCCTGACAGGCTTACTGATGGGGCGCATTGCTTCAGACGCATTATACAGCACCCAGAAATAATGCGCTGTCCTGTTCACAACCACGCCATTTTGTTTTCTCCTTCTTTTTGTCTTGTTCTATTCGAGAGGACTGAAATAATAACTCAGACGCCTGGTTATATTATACAATTTGCTAAATAACTCTTGCCTCGTGATAATTCTGCCTATACGCTGTAAGCCTAATTTTGCGTGAGATATTTTGTGGTATCTTTTGTACGTTTTCCTTACCCAGGCATTTTCTTACCCAGACATTACAGTTAAGAAAATATGACATTGATTTGGAGTTTTGAATTCGTCCTTGATATTTGCCATTTGTGAAACATGACACTTTAACAGCAATAATTGGGTTTTAACGTCCATGAGAGTTCAAGCACATTGCATATGCTAGTGGCGACGTAATAAGCGCATCCACTTTTTTCAAATGTTCATTATTTTTAAATGAAGTAAATAAAATACTAAGAAAAAAATTCTTCGTCGAACAAATGAATCGGATGTTTCGATATAGCAAACAGGCATGCTTTTAAAGCGAAATGAACTTACGATGTTGTAGCTGGAGAGGACGCATTGCAGGCCCTGAAATCAGCACGTAATGCAAAAACAAAGCTTAGTTTCAATCTTTGTTCATGCTTGCTTGGAATTGAAACACTCGTAAACTGTCGCAACCTCAAATAAACGAAAGGAAACGCATGTTAATCTACGAACAGTTGTGAAGGACACGTAGTTGTCATAAAGTGTTACGACACAGACTCCGCGCAATACTATGAAAACCATTACGCCTATATAGCGTAATATCTTGAATGAAAACGGAGTCTCGGGAAAGGCTCACGATAATTTTCAACGTCGAAAATTTCTAGAATGAAACTAGAAGGTAGGATGATTTCGGTAAAATTTTTTTCGTAAATATCTTAAGTTCAGCTGCGATTGAGCCCATTCAATTTTTGTCATGGAGCGCCGGTGCCACAAATATAGCCAGCGTTTTATCGTTGGAGAGTCGCAGAAAAGATTTTAAAATGGGCATATTCGCGCTCGCCGAATTTTCGTGAACATGGGGAGGGGGGGAGAAGTGATCCCTAAATGAAAAGAAGAGAAAACTGAGCCCCGTAACTGTCTCTGATGGGGAGGACACCTCAACAGTAGCTCACGAGGGGTGGGGGTAAGGAGGCACTAAAATGATAGGGTTAAAAGGTATAGAGATAGAGAGAGGGGAGAAAGAGAGCGTGGCGCAGGGGCAGCGAGATACGGAAGAAAGGAGAAGATCGCAGGAGTCCGAGGACGGGGCACCACTCGGCGAGAGCTCTTGTTGGCATCAGGAGATGCGCTGTCAATGGATATCACGGGGGCACAACCGGTCGGCACGAAATCCAGAGAGCGAGTGCCGTGAACATAGCTTGTTAGGAACACATCAGGGCTGAATACGTTCTAGCATCACCGCGGCATAGCGGTCTTCTTACATTGCTGATTATTGAACGTGCAACACTTCCTTTAGAGTAGTCTATATCTACGGGCACCGTATACAGAACGGCAGTACTACATCACACAGCGAGAGGTATTTTCTGACGTTCACGAGTGGGGTTATTAATCTATTATATCCAACAATATCACTTAAAAAGCGATGTTCGGTACTATTACGAAGATTTGTGCTTTAACGGTAACGTGTGCTTGATACACTCACATCTTAATCAGTGACCCAGCGCATATCGCAGCTACGCTACGTACGTAGATTGCTGTGGAGATGCTGGGGTAAGGAATAGATCAGGCATTACATTTATCTTTGTTATGCGACAATAACAACGACACCAAAAAGATAACACTGAGTGGTAAAGAAATAGTTATGCTAAACAAAATAAAAATAAGAGGCGTCAAATAAAAAAAATTGCCCGCAGCTTCCCTCAGAGGAACACTGAGGAGGATGCGGACCATATAATTGGTTAACGGGGTGTTAAAGTGCGACTTACTTGGGTCGATGGCTAAATTGGTTAACGTGGTTGTGAAATGGGGTGTTAAATTGCGACTTACTTGGGTCGATGGCTAAATTGGTTAACGTGGTTGTAGGAGGGGGTGTTAAATGAGTGAACACGTACACACGTATGCGAAAGGGCGGCGCTGGTCGAAGGGACGTCGATCATTGTGTTTGTGGATTCGTTGGAATTCATTTCACCGCGACCTTGGACGTCGACGCGCCGTACAAACCAACCGACGAGCGGCAACTGAGCGAGCGAGCGCCGACCTTGAGTATATATACAGCACGACGGCGCATGCACTGTCAGCTGTTGAATGTTCTCGAAGCGCGACGCCACATGCGCGTCCACTGGAGAATCAGGAGAATTGTAGATGTCGAACGCGGTGTGTAGAGGAGGAAGGGTGCACAGATGGTGGAGGAGTGAAGCGCGCGCGGTGTGTAGAGGAGGAAGGGATGCACAGATGGTGGAAGAGTGGGCGACGGCGCGACGGCGCATGCGCGCGCGTCAGCTGTCGAATGTTCGAGAAGCGGTGTGGACGGCGCGGACGACGCGGACGGCGCACTACAAGGCGCTAGTATAAGATGCTCCGCATCTAAAAAGGAGCGGCTAAGCACTGTACCTACCCTCTCCAACACTCTCGCGCAACACATGCCCTGGTTGCTAGGGGCGAGGATAAGCGTGCGTGCCCGCAGCTGTTGCTATGGGAGAGGGAGTGAGAGCGGAGAGAACACCTGCTGTTGCGCGGACACCGCCGCGGACAACGCCGGATGCCTGACATAGCCCCACTAAGAAATGTATTCACATAGAAGTATGGTAACATTGTAATAGAGTGTACAACAATGAGAGTCCACTATGTGGTGGACAGTTCACCAACAAATACTTTTACGCAAGTCGGTTAACAGTAAGAAGCAGAGCACGTCGGATAACCATTGCCCTGTATCAGAATTTCAACAGGAAACTGCAAATTCTGTAAATAATAGGACTATGGCTGTTTCTGACCGGTGGACGTATAGTGAAGCAAAAAGAAAAAAGCTACTGGTACCACCCAAATTGCATTTATCAATGAATCCAAATTCAACTTATGGACGAACTATAATGTTTTTTATTTTTATGAAAAATAGATGATCTGAGTGGTACAAAATAAGAGTTTAGTGAAAATTAGGTAAAATATTATAATGACGCGTCAATGAAAATGTTACTAAAGGGAGGACAGCACGAGAAAGTCATAGTGTCAGTACCAAGCCAACCATGAAAGCATGCTCTTCCTTCTGAGTTAAAACCGGGAAACAACCCAAACACCTTCAACAAAAAACATAAGCAATGCTATGATTCAAAGCTCAATGCGTTTTAGACAAAGTATCTTTGACATATGGGAGTAATTTCTTACATCTCTGAATCTGTGCATGTCGGTCCCACGGGAGCGACCATGGCAGGCTTCATACTGAGGTGCTTTCTGGAAGAGGATATTCATAAAAAATAAACATGCACTGAAATGCAACATTTATTGACAAAAGATGATTCATGATCATAACAGTGAAGTTATAGTAATCATAATCATTATATATTTACAACGGCATGCGCAACAGTGAAAAAAATGCCGGGGAGTGAATGCTGTGCCTTCTAGTAAAGGGTATCCAATCACTCGAAGTGAGCCAAAATTTTTACCAGGTGAATATTGCCACTTCTCCTACCAGTCGCTGTCATCCGCACTGACAGAGCCTTGACAGCGACAGATCATAGTTGAATATTCTGGATGTCTAGAGCACGGATGGAGTGATGAGTGCTTACGTCTGCGGGGATCTTCTTCACCATGCAGCTCCTCCAGTCGTCGAACTGCTGACCTGCGTATATCAGAGAGCACTGACTGCGCGTGAGTCCAAATTCTGATTATTTGACAGAACGAAACTGGGGGAATGTCGTGACGGTGCTCGTTTCCACTTTAGACACACTCTAATGGATCCAACAGCCAATTGTACCAGGGAGAGCCGAGGGAACATTGTTGCTCTTGACAAGTGTGTAATAATTATGTCATAAACTGAAATAAATTAAAGTGGACAAAACATAACCCTATTTATCTACAAGATCTGAGCCTACAACCTTCAAAAGGCGCGTCTGATGATATCCCAATACAGGAGGCACCTCCCCATTACCTCGTTGGGTAATATTTTAAGTGTAATAATGGGAGTGTAAGCCCGCTCAGCTCGTTGCTTAGGCAGCGAGTGCGAAATTTACATTCTTTTTTTTTTCTTGCCAGAGAGGGTCGCTTCGCGCGCGACCATTACACGAGGGAATAATTCCAGGCATGCTAACCCAAGGCATTAACTCTGCTGGCTACCCATTCGTCCACTCTGGTATGAGGTGACAGTAAACCAGTTTCGAATTTCGCCTGTGCAACAGTGGTAATAGTAGCTATGGCTACAAAATTTGCAAGGTATTTTAAAGGTAGACGAAGGGGTCATTTTAGCCCTAAGTTTGAGCTATGTTTACAGTTTTCTTTTTAATTTGAGTTTTTCTTCATATGCACTTTTTATTAGGATCTGCAAGTTTGCACAAAGGTCGACAATAAATGCTCCCAGAAGGAGAGTTAAATATGAGTGCACTAGAAAAACGAGAATTGTTTTGATTTACGCTTGTAAGCCAATAAAAATTGCATATGTATTGAGTGTATCAAAACTATTTTTGTACTAAATATGCAAATGCGCTTAGGCTACTGATTCTATTTCCTGTTATATAAATGATGCTAACACATACGAGAATTTTGTTTTCTTAAGCTTCAAACCCCCCCCCCCCTCCCCCCCGAAAAAAAAGAGCGAACACATACTTCAAATAATTGCTTTGAAAAAAAAATCGCAGAAAACTATCTCTGGATACACACGCATTTTTGGTAAATCTGCAAAAAGAAAGGGGGGGGGGGGACCAGAAATTACTTCTGAAATTGTCAGTGTTCATGCGTTCTATACTTTCTGGAAGATAAAAAAAATATTTTACAGGTGATTGCGAAATTCTAAAATTGAATTTCTTCTACAAAGCTATCTGCATCATGAGCAGCAACCTGATCACTGCAGAGAAAATGCATCTCCCATGATCCGCCTATCAACCCGGTCTTGTGCTTTCTGCTACCAAGCTATACCTTTGAGCTTTTTTAACCTCATCGGCCTTTCTAGCTTTCTGTCCGCACTTCGCGTGTTTTCATTCTCTAGGAATCCACTCAGTTATCCTTAATGAACAGTGGTTATCCTGCCTACGCCGTGCGCGGCTCATGTCCATTTATTCTTAATTTTAACTATGATATCCTTAGCCCCAGTTTGTTCCCTGACCCACTATTTTTGTCTCCTAAAGTTACACCCATTAGTTTCCGTTCCATCACTAGCTGCGTCAACCACAATTTAATCTGAGCCCTCTTTGTAAGCATCCAGGTTTCTGCTCCGTAGGTAAGCACTGCCAAGATGCAGCTGTTATATACTTTCCTTTTGAGGGTTAGTGGTTGTCGAATGTGATGCACCCCATGCTTATTCTTCCAGTTATTTCACTCTCATTGTTCGGATCCGTGGTTACTACCTGTCATAAGCAAACACATTCCTTTAAAACCATGCGTCTCTCATAATCATATGGTGGTTTTGGGACGTTAAACCCCACATATCAATCAATCCTTTAAAACCATCACCAGGGCCAAGAGGGCAGTAGAAGCCAGAGGGTTCCTGGACTAAGGAGCCCTCCCACCTCAGGTTGACACCGGGCATTGCTCGGGGCACTGTTTCAAAAATAAACATTTACTTCCTTCCATCGTCTCTTCACGTATCACGAAGCACTGCTTTCTACTTAGACTGTTGCATATCAGTTTAATGCATAATAGTTTTCAGACCTACTGTTTTGCTTTCCGTGTCCAGTTCAGTAATGAGCTGGGTAGGGAACCGGATGCTAATATCTGGTTAACCTCCTGGCCTTCTTTCTCTCTCTCTAGCAACGAAACCAGGCAACGCAATCAGCAAAGCGCAGGTTTCTAAGATGCTGTCCATTAACTTTTATCTCGAACTATTTCCAATTTAGGACTCCAGAAACCTCCTATAGAGACGCGGTGAATAGCATTAGAGAGATTCTAATTCCCTACCTTACATTCTTCTTGATTGTGATTCTGTCACTCTATTTATGAAGAACTATGGTGGCTGTGGATCTGCTGCACATTTCTTTCGGTATGTTTATATAGAAGTTGATGATCCAGTGATTTCATAGTGCCTTGATCACTGCTGATGTAGAGAATCACAGTGGGTGTGATTAGTGGGTGTGATTCCCTACATGCACCATAAGGCACACAACCTAAAAGATATCGGCGAACGTGTCGAAATCAAAGTTGTAATGCCGGCACCTGATAAGTCATCTTGCCTATGCCCTATCTTTTCGCCGGTGAAGAAGCCAAGGGAGTTGTGTCAAATAACGCATCGAAACAAGTTTGTGGATTGCTCGGAGGGGGTACAGTGTTCCGCTTTCCTGTGGCCGAGTCTATGTAGGGCAGACTGTGTCAATGTCCGCCTAACTTGAGCATCGCAATAAGGTGCACAAAGGAACGGATGAGCATCTCGCGCATCACTGTCGGGAATGTGGGTTCAAGCTTTTTTTTTTCAATAACACCGTTGTGTTATATAGAAACTTGGAATTGACTCCAGACTAATTGTCGAGGCCGCTGAGATGAAGAGGGGTGATTTAATTGTGGCTTGTGCTCTTTCGACTGCCTTGACAAGCAAGGAACTGCACTTTTTGGAGTGTGCGCTTGAGACACTCACATAATGCGCGCCTCGGCGCTTCTGCAGACGCTGTCAGCGTGATGTCTAACTATAGAAGTCTCCACCTAGACTCGCGCCGGCGCATACGTTATGGACACGTTTTGGCGCGAATGAACTCTGCATAATTATAGCATGATATTTTTCGATTGTTCTGTTAATCTTGTCTTGCTTTAATGCTTTTTCTTTGTGAAGGCTACACCTATATATTTGCTGTTCCTTTCGAGTAAAATTTGAGTTGAGAGTAGCGCTTGTCCTGTGTCATTCGCTCGTCTTACGTACGTGCCTTTAGCGCCTGCGTAAGTTATTGATCCCACGAAAGTTGGTACGAGTAACAGCAACAGATACTACGGCGAATTCATGGTATATGCGCCATTTGCAAGGACGCGTTAACATCGGGCAAGGTGCCCACCTTATGAACGGAACTTTAAGTCGACCCATGAACATGCTACTCATGGTTACCTTAGTGGGAGATTAAGAAACTTTTATGCAGGGTATCTATAGCTTTCATTCCTGTCTAGATCTTCTCTCCGACACTTTCAAAGCAAATTTAAGACATCTTGCTTATGTGCATGTAATATAAATATACACATCGGTAGTGATTGTGTAAAGGGGCGCTCCAAAGATACATGGGTATGCTTGTAACAGATAATCATCAAACCCTCAAAATTGCGCGAAATATTTCTTGTGCGAATGCGATATGTTCCTGACAGTCGGGTATAAGCACCCGGCAGTGCAGTTTACGAGATTTGATGGTAGCGCCAGAACACACAGCCTAGCGAGTATAGGCGCAGCAAAACCAAGCCCTTTAATGGGTAGCCTAGCGAGGAGACGCAGCAAAACCGGACTTGCCCGTGAATATTATTTTCTTTTTTTAGTTGTGAGCAGGGGGGTCACGGCTGATTATGTAAGCGCCCAGGAAGGCTTCTTTAAAAACGTGCCAAAATAGTGTACTGACACTTCAGCGTGTCAATGTGTTTAGCGAGAGTTTCTTTTTTTTTGTATCCCTGGCGGTCGTTATCAACAATGCTGAGGCGGCCCAAAAAGCTTCGTCGTGCCCTCTCGTTCACTGTCGTATGTCTATTAAAGCTAGAAAAAGGTGTTCATGGAGCACTTGAATGCGTAATAAACAACGAACGATTAAAAAAAGAGAGTGCGTATATACATACGGTGGCTGGTAGTACGGTCCTTCGCGCTCGTCGCCAGAGCCACGAAACAGGCGACCAGCAGCAGCACTACGGCGGTCCTCATTTCGCGCAGTGTGGGCAGCGTCGAAACGACAAGAGCTGCACAGAAGGCGACACGGCACTTTATCCCGGCTTAAACAGCGTCCAATGCACGCACCCACCTTTCGCACACAGAACGTCGACTTTCCGGGCCGTTAGCTTCTGCAGAGAGAACCGATGGGGTCGCTTGTCCGATTAAAAAAGCCGCGTGACTGGTTTACGCCGGCCTATATAACCTGCTAGTCTCCGCGTGTCTGTGCGTTTATCGCTGCGCCAGAGGTGCCACGTGACAGGATGCATATAACAAAGGAGTAAGTGTATCCTTGGCGGCGAGCGTCTCGCGTGGCACGTAGAGGGTGCGTCACGACGCTTCGTGCCATGTACGGGTGAGGTTACACACCACGCAGAAAGTATACGTCGATTACGCAAACCCAAGGCAAAGTTGGCAGTAGCCCACGAGCACAGCTACCACGCCGGAGTACTTACGTGACCGCTTTCCAGTGTGTTTCTTTGTAGAAAACAAACGGCTCGGCAGTTTTCTCGCCAAGTCACGTCTTATTAAGAATCGCACTTTCCTTTTCTTTTAAATTTTACTCATTCACTTCATGCAGAAAACACAGGCTGCCTTTTCCTTGGTTATGGTATGCTGAATAGGACGAGCCTTATGTGTACGCGAAACTTTCCGGGCAGAGCTAAAACGCAACCGACCTGTTATTTTAATTTCTCCTTGAAAATTATTCGTGGAAAGAAGTTGTGCCATGTCCCGTCGTCCTTCGTTAGCGCCTCCATAGCCTAATAGGCTGCAAACCTCGCACATAAGCGGCAGTCGCAACTTGCTTTTGTTTGAGAGGACAGTTACACGCAAGGGTGCTCATAAACAGTAGAGAGAACTAGCGCTCTCAGTCAAAACAATGAAAGGTGAAGTAGAACGGCAGTGTGTTTAGAGTGAGGCATCTTCGTTGCATGCTGGAGAAGAGAATTCTTTACGTCGCTATTCATTTCCCTTTCCCGCTTATTACCCGGCTGGCTACAATTACCTAGCGCCGGAAACCACTAACGCAGCCACGGGGCCGTGGTAAGATGACTTTCCAGGAGCCATCCCTCCTTTTAAGTTATTATAAAACTGAGCCTTCGTCGGAGAGTTTTACGAGGGGCTACTTTTTGACCGCGGCGATAGGATTTGATCGCATCCAGCTTTAACAGCAAAAAGAAAAACAAGAAAAGTAAGACGATAATATTATATGCTGTTACGATGTTTCTGACCATTTCTATAAGTTAATGGCCGATTGGGAAATAACGTCCATTCAGTAATTCTGCCTTGCGAGCCCATGATAAGGGCCTACCAAGAGGGGGTCCATTTTAAACTATAGATTTAGCAACCTCAAGCTGGACTGGTAATATAGTAACTTTACTAACGAATTTCACTCAGCCGCTTCAAGGAAAGCTGGTTCTCCGCTACATGCTATTGTCGACATTTAGTCAGGAGTGTTGCGAGATTGCTTTGTCTCTTGCAATTAAAGCCCCTAAAACTTGCAATCGCTTCACAAATTTATGTGCTGCCTGCCGCGGTAGTGTAGCAGTTGCGTTGCTCGGCTACCGACCTGAAGGTCGCGGGTTCGATTGTGGCCGCGGCGATCGCATTTCGATGAAGGTGAAACGTTAGAGAGCGTGTGCGGTGTTATTTCCGGGCTCGTTAAAGAACACCAAATGGTATAATTTCGGGAGTCCTGTTTGTCTACAAATACGCTGACAAAATTAGACGTAATTTCTTCTTTTGGTGATTTAGGCCTCAAATATCGCTCTCTTTTAAACGTATCCAATGGCATCCCACCACCTGATTGCAAAGTCAGCAAGAACTGTAGATAACCGATAATTAGGACTACTAAAAAGACGGCGGGACATCTGCTAGAGCCACTCATAGTAACTGTAAAATACAAAAATATGCGCGAAGGAGGTGAAATACACGTGAATGGAGAGACAGGGCGACCGTTAAGGTTTGATTGCAGCATAGCGTTACAAAGTTAAAGTTTGATTGCAGCAGAGCGTTATAAAAAAAAAGTGGCGAGAAAAACATTGCACACGACACTTCAAGCGTGCACCATACTATAGAACGGACCAAAGTTGTCAATCCAAAAGGTTACAACGGTGAAAAAGATTAATACGTCTGTGCTTCGGCTCCTTTGCGCTGCTTTTACTCTGTACATGTGTCATCGAAGTGTCAAGAGAACCACACTTTCGCAGCTTACAGGAAGTATTTATTGTCGGTTGGAAAAGATTGCTTTCTTCTTCTTTCCATCAGAAAAAAAACTTTCACCGAGCGTTTTTTTTTTGACATGCACCTTGTCATCTGCGCAGTGTCGCACTTAGTAGGACCACATTTAGAGGCATGGTGAAATGGCAAATTGAATGTATCTGAAAGAAAAAAAAAGAAGACAAATGCTCGTACATTTGGATAGCCTTGAAACAAATTAACATGGTTATTATATTATCCACAATGCTGCTGATTGGGCAAGCTGGTGCATTTTAATATTGTATTGCTATAACGCAGTTCAGTCCGACCACAGGGGAAAAAGCAACAGTGAAGAAGGGAAGCACTGCGATCATACTGTTGCCTGTGTCTCCCGTCTTCACTACTGCCTCTTTTTTTCGTGATCACACTTAGCGGCGTTATAGGGATACGATATGTGCAATACGTTCAATTGATATTGGAAGCCTCAATCGTTCAATATTTTGAGCCCTGAAGAAGCCACAATTTTCTGAGCACTTACTTACTTTATTGTGAATAACCAAATCGCTTCTTTTTCCCTATCTAACGCACGGTATTGTGCCTACACACTACTCGCGAGCATAAGACATTGGCTAATATTATAGTTCAATTGAATCTTTCTCTTACAACCAAAGCTGCAGGTTTAATATAGACCCTTCAATTTTTTTGTAACATACTTAGAAAACTAGAAGCTTTTCTGGTTAACCTTCTTGCCTCGTGCATTTCTGTTTCCTTGATTCCTTAAAAAACGACTCCAACCTGTCGACGAAGATCATGCCAGCATGTCTGCCTATTAATATTGCACTGCATTGAAAAATGAGTTCGCAATAATACATAAAAACTTCCAGAGATCTTAGCTGCATTCTGCGACGCAATGTCGTCAGTAGGTACGCAGCAAGCTGGCGGGCTGAAAGGGTAAAAGTGGCTTCCAAATTTATCGTTTAGTTATTTCATTCATAAACACAGAAAACACAATGCACAGAGAAAATAGCGAGGGAACAGCTGACAACTGTCACCTGATTTCCTAATTGCGAGAGCATTCTAAAAAGTATGGGTTCAGTAATGGGGAATAGATGTGGCACGAGTACAAAGAGGTCATCAGAGTGCTTCCGCAAAAAGTGCTATTTCAGATTCAAACAACTGTAGACTTTGATTCTAAGGGCGTTGTCACGATCGCTGGCCCGCGTGCTCTCTCGAGTCATCAGTGGGTGGCTCGTACACCTTTCTACGCGCTGTGCTCTCAACCATAGATAACTGTGCGAACAGTCTGGCCCTTCCTGAAACAGCCGTATTCTCCTGCGTTTGGCAGAGTTACGTGGAATCGGACGCAAAAGAGTTAGTTGCCAACCTCCCTTTGTATAACGTTGAAATAAGTTGCTGCCGCGTTCACTGCTTCGCATTTGGGGTGAAAGTGGGATATTTACTTCAATGGCTCCTATACCCAGTCGGCCATGTTCGTTGTGCGCAATAAGTTATTCAAGTACTCACACCACCCTTCTCCCTTTATCACCCACTTATTTCCCTCAAGTGCTTCACCTAACAGTTAGCTTATGATCACTGTTTGCTTATGATCACATTTACTTAGTTACATACGCCAACGGCGTCCAATATAGAGCAGTAAGGACTCGCTGGGGTGAGGCCCTGTGTCAGTGTTGAAGAAAGGTGTGACAGAAGATTACTTTGTGATAAAGGAAGAAGAAATAATAATGTCATGGAGTCGTGGCGTTGACAAAGGCAGCAGTTGACGTGTCCAGGACGAAAATCTTTATTTGACCGAACTTGTGGCTGGGAAACAAAAGTCCAAACTACAGCAAGCAACGTGCTCTGTGGACTGATATTGGCGAATGAAGTGCCGGCCATCGATAAAAGACATCACATACAACTTCCCAGCCTTAATTTTTCCACAGTTGGTCGCACATGCTCTGGAATAAACTTGGCTGTTGGCGTCCTGCGCGCAATTTTACCTGAACGATCTACTGCTATAGTGAAGCTTCCTGAACACTCAGGCGCGGTCGGCACTGAGCTTTGCTGATAGTCCTTGTGGTCGTCAACCACATACAGCAATACTGAAACAAGGAATGGGAGTGGTGGTATCGTTTCACGTAGGCTGCTCTTTTAGCTTTGTGAGAGCTGTCTCTATTAGATTTTTTTACATTTTAGTAGGGGTCAGTGCATTTGTGTCACTGTTTCCTCGTCAAGAAGAAAGGTGAAACTCCGAAAAACGGGATAAAACTGCACTTACAAAAGCTTAGTAAACATCCACTCCAACAACTGAAGTTGTACACCGATACCGGCTTTCACTCCCTTTTAGCTGCGTCCGGTACAGGGCAAGACTGCATGGAAAAGCATAAACTAGCAAAACAAAAATTTAACGCACTGCATGCGTTGATCACACCACGGAGTTCAACAAAGTGACACATCATGCGGCTCAGCAAACTGCTTTTGTAATTACGTCCATATGTAAATTTGCGCGCACACACACACACCTATATATATATATATATATATATATATATATATATATATATATATATATATATATATATATATATATATATATATATATATATATATCTGTGTGTGTGTGTGTGTGTGTGTGTGTGTGTGTGTGAGTGTGTAACAAAAGATGCTGAATATTTTCTGCGCCATTTGCCGAGCAGTGTCCCCAGTACATGTTCTTATTTAAAAGGGCTCTGCTACACTTTTCAAATAATCTCACTGTTAACTTATGACGCTTCAAAAATCACATGCTGCAAGAAATTTTAAAATCCCTCATCGAGTGGAGTTACAGAAATTTGTCGCACGCTTCAAACGCTTTTTCTCTTCTTTCGTGTCAGTGAGCGCGCTTAAAGCCACGCGACGAACGAGCTTACAAGAAAGAAGAGGCGTCCTTTCGTCCGTGGCGCGTTATAACATTGAACTTCTTCTCTTTTTTTTTCTTCGAACGTGTGGTTTACTTTGAGTGTGAACGCGCACGCAGGCACGTGGTGGCATCTCGTGGCGGCCATGGTAACTACGGAGCTCACTATGCTCAAACCAGCCAAGGGCCATACACTTTGGGTACATGCCGCAGTAATTGGGTGTAAGAGATAATTTGCAGAGAGAAGAGGGAGCGATTTCCAGTTGACATTTAAAATCAGACCATGGGCTGCGCTATAACATTTTTGACTCGCATTTTCTTAAGAGCCTCGACTATCAATCAGTGGTTTTTCTGACCACGCTGAAAAAGTATTGCAGGGCGCCTTTACCACCCCGTACAGATAAGTGAAAACTAAAGAATCGATTATAGCAGAACTGCCCCACGCCCTTAATAACGACAAGAGTTCTTTCAATTTTAGCTGTTCGTGTTTGATATAATTCTATTATGAGCTTTCACTCGATCTTATCTGTCGCAAATCCTGCTTCTCAACCAATGGCTTGTTTTACCAATGACTCTTTTTATACCACTGGCCCCTCATCAGTGAAAATTATATTTAGTGGTGATTTTCGAAACTCATTTGTCTATTGCTTCCTCTGTTAATAATCCAGCCAGGTTACCTCATCGAGCTGGCTTATTTTATGGGTTGGAAGTGTCACGAAAGACACCTGTCAAAGAAATTTATTGGCATATATCTTCATCATCCGTGCGAATAGTACAACGACTCTGTTACACTCTGCAACGATGCGAAAGAGTGCTGGCTTGCGCAAAAGGAATTAGTGAAAAAAAAGTAGCAGCATTGTGGAAAACATGATGAGATCCCGAACAGGCGTGTTCATACGCACGAACTAAACTCACGATATCAGATCATTTCGAACATTTTTTTTGCGTGTACTAATATTTGTCCGGTATGTGCACCATAGGCTGCGCTGCAATATGTCAGGCGCTTGCGTGCTTGTGTATTGTTTGGGCTGTAGTCAAACATGAAACGTGAAGCAGTACTGATAGTTGGGCTAGTTGGTGATACATTATGGGCAGTACCAGCGCACAAACTCACGGGACGAAGAGAAGAGACAAAAACAAGGGCTGTTTTTGTGCCTTGTTTGTTTGTGTCTCTTCTCTTCGTCCCGTGGGTTTCTGCGCAGGTACTGCCCATAATGAAACGTGAATCACACTGCATTTGAGAAAATATAAACATTGGTATAACATTGACAAGGCCCTTTTTCTTTGTACTAATTATTTTCTTAGTTTTTAATTGTCAGAGTTTCTCCATCGCTCACCTGTCATGCAAAGCTGACCAGCCCAAGTTTATATCTAAGTAAACGTTTAACCCCCAATGTTACGCCCGTTTTAAACAATGGCGCCAAACTAATCCAACACAATCATGATAACGAAAATGATAATGACATGACAATCCCTTTTGATACCGGCTGTAGACACGCCAGCAACATACTGGCCTTCCGAGAATTTTACACCTGTGCAAAAGAGGTTGAGGCGCCACCAACGTATTCGCACCGAATGCGGGTTGACATTTGTAGAGCTTCCGCGGGTCCTCCAAGGATTACACGAATGAACCAGGGCTGTATCTTTACAGCTCAGCTGCTTGATCATTTGAACGGAATGTTTAAATTAACTTGACCATTTGAAATAACTTGATCATTTTAACAAAATGTTTAAATAAATAATTATTTGGCAAGACACTCACCGTTTCAAGGTGATCAATGAAGCACTTTACTGCCTTTCCAACCTGGACCAAGGAGTGATGTACCGTCAGAGAAGAAACCATCGCACACATTCATGAAAATTGCAATGAGGGGTTCGCTTAACAGACACGATGATATTAGCAAGCTTTCTAAGGTATCGTTGCAACAGTGTTGGGTATTCCCACAATATAAATACTTGATTATTTTCATCATAATTTTGGTGGCCTCCGTTTTAAACAGGGGTACAATATAGCGCTATATTCGCTTGATATCTAATTACGTTTTACTTCATATTTCATACTTTATGATTACCCATAAAGAATGCGCATATCTTTAAAGTGCATATAACTGTTTTGCTCGATGCGGCAGTATAAGTCTGGCAATGGCTCACGTGTTTAGGTGCCTTTACAAACGTTCTGATGATGTCTATTCGGTATCAGAAGCTTTTGTGCTGCAGACAGAAGTTGAACTTAGTTCTTGAATGCTAATTATTGATTGATTGATATGTGGGGTTCAACGTCCCAAAACTAATGCTAATTATCACTATGGCTCGAAAAGTCTCCTTTACAGCCGTGAGAAACTGATATTTTGAAACTGGCTCGTTAGCAGTAATTTGTCACTGCGTTAGATACTTTTACGTAGTGAGCTCAGCGCCATGTGTTGCCCTCAATTAGTTCGTCTTTACTATTGTGCAACAACGACGGTGTTCATCGGCAATCGTTTCACCCCAAGCTTACAAAGGGCACTTGTGTCTTCGGAAAACTGCTGATTACAAGTGGTGGACAATGATCGAGCTTGAACCTGATTTCACCTGGTTTTGCTCTCTATACCAGCAGTACCTGAAGATGTAGGTGAGGAAGCTTAGATGGCATAACACTTATTTTAGGATTCAGATTGCGTCATAACGATGGAACCAAAATGCAGCTTGTTCAGAAAGATAACATCACAAGCTAGGGTCGCATTGCCACTACCCTAGCCCTGTTCTACAGGTTCTATTACCCCTCACATGAGTGTACGGACTGTATCACCCCTCCAGCCTGCATATCTCATCAGGCCAGTCGTGCCTTACAAGTCACCCGTCCGCGTAGCCATACCAAAACATTACCTGCCTCCTTTCCAGGGGCATCATATGACTGGAACGACCTTTCCCACAGCAGTGCCACCATAACGTGTTCGACTTTATTTTGCGAAGTGTAACTAATTACTTGTCTCCTAATTAACACAAGTGGTTAGATTTTGTATAATTTCTCTTCATTCACCCCTTATGTATTTCACATTACTACCCTAAAGATCCCTAGAGGGATCTTTAAGGTAAAAAATAAAGTGAAATGAAGTGAAATCCTTGTATTGCTACTCCTGATTATTATTAAACATACACTTGTAGTTCATTCTTTGGTTTTGTCGCATGAACACGGTCTGTGCTGTTCGTCGCCAGGTGCTCACAAGATGCATACCTGAGGCTCACAGGCTGCGTACTCTTCGATATAGCTCATATTCCTCGCGGGATCTCTTAGGCAGGAGCACGCGAGATGAGCGGGTTGTCTTTCAATGGTGCCTCTCGGTGGCAACACAACTGTAATGTTAAAGGTGTGAGTATGAAGCTATCGGACTATACTCTGCGCTTAGTGTCTCGGTTCACCCAGCGTCGAATAGAACACTTGAAACATGACTATTTGACCTCCTTTGCCTCAATTAGTGAACTTATTCTAGTCACCATCTTCGCTGCAAGCGGAAGAGTAAACGTCACTCTTCAAGGTCCCATTGAACTAGCTTTTGTCTCAGTCCGAACAACGAAAAGGTTTTGAATCCATTTGCATCAGCCAGTGCTCTGTAGTTTTTCCTTTCCTCTTCGAGTACAATCCAATTGGCACAGCGGTGACTGAACTCGCAACCTTCGGGCCGAGCATCTTGTCCTTTATGGGGCACCACGGCGGCGCGATATTGAACAGCGCGGAATGATGACAAGTATTAGAGCGATTGACTAGGGCTATTCGGTGGCCACTCTTAATTTCATATTGCGCAAAGTAATACAGAAATCGCACAAGACGGGCATTCACACACTATCTGTCTTGTTCTGGCTGTCTCATACTAGTGTGTTAGTACAAAGTGGAAAACCAAATCATGAATAAAAAGTAATAGGCAGAAGCTACGCAATCTGTGATTTGGAGTGTGCGTCAAATCACGTGCCAATAGCAAATTTTTATGCACGTGTCAGTATGTGCAATAAAGATCGATGAACTTGAGCTTGAACTAAGTAGCAGCTTTTCATTTTTTTACCCGCTATCTTGACATCTCACGACGTACAAGATTACAAGTAATCAGTTCTTCCTGGCAACCCCCTCGACTGATTAAACTCATTCTAAGAATGTGAGGAGGGTTCGTACGACTCACCTTTTTGTTGTTCTCGTCCTGGGCACACTCCTGGAACGCGGCGCGCACTTCCGGTTGCGTGATATTTTGAGCCAGATGCTGCATACGGCTCAAGTCAACATCGGTCCTATTGACCTGCGAACAAACAGTAAAAATAAGCCTACATTACGACGACACTCGCAGTAATACACAAGGTCAAGAGCTTAAAAAAACTGAAGGACATTTGTAAATGACAAAGTCTGTTCTGTGAAAGGCTGTGACCATACGACTGACTATGCAATGTCTCTTTCATATCTCTAGTTTTTTTTTAGACTCGCACAGCAATTACCGGATTGATGAGAGAGTGCGAAGGGAAGAGGCCACAGCTGGCATCGTTTCAGGGCATGCATAGATGAGTGGTCACCGCGGGTATGAAACAATAAATGATTTTGCCTCCAGTTTTTATTTTGACAACGTGAATCCGTACTCAGGCGTCTGTGGCGTTGTTTTGTCACGTAGTTGCGACGATGAATACGCAGTATGTAAGCTTGTACGGATAAAGATTATTGGGCTAGCTTGTGCTGTAGAACAGGGGTGTAGGCAAAAGCTTCTTTAGGAGGGGGGGGGGGGGGCACCCATTTATCTGAAGTGTGAAGCGAAGAAGCAGATGTAATTAAGTGTCGTTCCGGTCTCTGAAAAATTGCTGAGGGTGGGGGTTGGCACAGGCCTGCCACTGCTGTGAAATGACAGCGCCAAGAACGGACATCGGGCATCGACTAATTATTAACCCGTGACCCTCCCTGCCTCTCTCTCATATAAGGTACTCGGCTGCTGACCCACAGGTTGCGGGTTAAAATCCCGGCTGCGGCGGCTGCATTCTCGATGGAGGCGAAAATGTTGTAGGCCCGTGTGCTCAGATTTGGGTGCACGTTAAAGAACCCCAGGTGGTCGAAATTTCCGGAGCCCTCCACTACGGCGTCTCTCATAA
Organism: Rhipicephalus annulatus; assembly: GCA_013436015.1. Lineage (NCBI taxonomy): Eukaryota > Metazoa > Arthropoda > Arachnida > Ixodida > Ixodidae > Rhipicephalus > Rhipicephalus annulatus. The sequence continues at coordinate 129,830 of WOVY01012116.1, read as the reverse complement.
TCATACGGTGGTTTTGGGACGTTAAACCCCACATATCAATCGATTATTTCATTCTATATAACCCGTGAAACACATCGGTTTTTACATTCGCATGTTCGGAGATTCCATTCTTATTGTTTGCGATGGCGTTAGTTACAGAATGAACTAGACCACGGGTCGACAACCTGCGGACCGCGCAACTGCACTGTGCGGCCCCCGTACAAAGGTTATACTACACCCCTTGCCATAGGCGTGCACATGAGGGGAGAGCAGGAAGCAAGTGTGGGGACACATAGGTGGCATAATATGGAGAATGGAGGGGGCGCTGCGACTCGGGAAATGGGGCGCAAAGTATGCCTAATACATTGACATAAAAGGCAGGGGGGGTAGTACTGCGACGAACTTTAGCTGCCACTGAAGGGGAGGCCTGCGCACGCTCATGCCCCTGACTGATGGATGAACACCTTCACTACTTTATGCGCCTGTTGGTGAGCAATGCTGAGGTAGATTTTCGCAAGGTGGCTAAGAATGTCCTGAAAGCACCAAAAGTAGCATTGAAGTCTTACAGCTCTTTTTTTCCTTTGCTTGTAAGCTATTTTCATAAGTTGCGACCTTCTTACATGTGCGCTGAAAATGAATATGATTTTCATTCCAGTTTCGTACATGGTTACTGTCGATTCGCCGAATTTTTTCTGTCTGCCAGCAAAGCACCCCTGACAACTCGGCCCTCTGTCTCGAAATGTTGTCGAGCCCTGAACTTCACTCTACTTGCGTCGTGCGCACCATCTTATTAAAAAGTGCTTAATCAACCGTTCCGGCGTGGCATGCGACCATTGGTGATTTAGGCCTTCACAAGGTCGATAAGAGAAGCGGGTGACGATGGGGAATAAGTATGAATACTTCGTATCACAATTAAAGCCGTTGGTACGAGCCGACAATTTCTGAGAGTGTGCGTTTGACATTCGTGGTGCACGTTCTTATTTTCCCAATATCATTACATTAGTAATTAAGGTTGCCATCTCTGCTTTGGAGCCCACAGATCTTCATTTGTTAGTCTATTGCGCAATACAAAAGTATGGTCAACATGTGATAAAAGTAGATGTTGCATACATAGTGGGGTGCTATAATATACAACAGAATAGTGCAAGTGCTGTGAATGGGAGCATACTGTACCCTTTGAAACTTGGGGCTTTTTTATTTTTATAAAAAGTACAACAATATTATAAAAGTTTACTCAAGTGCCCTGTTCAATAGCAATACCAAGTATGTTATTTCTTCTTAAATTGCTAGGTTATGTTGTATTTACTTACAACGCTGTCCAATAAGAAATCTCGGTTTGACTCAATGACCTAGAAGTGTTGTCACAAACATGCAACCAGGCCATGAAACATGAATTCAAAGAGGTTGCCCTTGAACGCCTCTAGCTGAGACCTCACGAGTAGCAACGCACCTGGTTCCTTTCAGTTCGTCGTGTTAAAAAAAAAAAAAGGTACCGCCAGCCTGATCAAGGACCCGTGCATGCACAATGTATGGCGTGTACAAGTACACTGTCGTGTACAGTACGCGTATGGATATGGAAATGACACAGGAACCGATAATAATATAACACTACTGATTGCTTGACTTTGTTTTTCATATCGTTGTGCATTCCTAAAAAAACTGGCATATGTATTGTCTGGCCAAACTACATAAAACAGTCAACCTCACCCGTAAGTATAGCTCCACTATGCGCACGCTTAATAAGTAAGAATATACAAATAACTGTGCAATAAGATTACGAAGAAGTATTGGTAGCTTCTGCTTCATTGAGGAGTTTTTTGCTGCGTTAATTTTACAAATGATTGGTTATATCGGTTGCTGCTCCATCTTCGACAAAAAACTGTCCGGACTTTATCTAGAATTTTTGAGGGACATAATATTTTGTAACTTTGTTACTATTAAAAATTATAGGTTATTCGAGTACTTTGCCTGCAGTGAACTTACGAGGTTGTAGCTGGAGAGAACGCATTCCAGACCCTGGAAAAATAAACAAAAAGATGGATGATATTTTGATTATTCGCACTGAAATGTGAGTGTTTTCACTTACACAAGTGAAAACTCTCACATACTAAACACAAGATTACATACAAAATGTGCACTAAAACTCAGTAATTATTGACAATCTGAGGAATTACCTTATTTTGTATCCGCATTTCACTCGTAGCACGCGCTGTACTAGCCCGCATGAGATAAAACCCAGGAAGTACGAAATAAGATGGCAATAAAGCAGTCTAAGATAACCCTCAGAAGTACTACCTAAATTATCTGCACATAAGCTAGCAAGAGCATCATGCGAGTCCGGGTGCACAGATTTCCTCCTTCAATGCTTGCCTGGTTCCCTTACTCGAGTGGTATCTTGTAAAAAAACAAATGAAAGAAAAAAATTGGCCCCGTATTGGCATGTTACACTGCAAATGTCGTCGAAAGACAATAGTCTTGCGTCTGCAGAGAGTGAATAAAACATTTATTTGATGTTCTGCTCAAGAAAACCGGTGAATGGTATTCTGGAGGCACTGCGTTAGAGTGCCTCGAGCGTGCAGCGGAGGCGAGCGAGCGCATAAAGTCTCGTCACACGTGAGACATGAGTGCCATTTGTTGACAGTTTTTTTAAGACGATAGTCTTTCTTGGGGACCTTCGACAGAAAAAGTTTGGTCTGTCTGTCTGTCTGTCTGTCTGTCTGTCTGTCTGTCTGTCTGTCTGTCTGTCTGTCTGTCTGTCTGTCTGTCTGTCTGTCTGTCTGTCTGTCTGTCTGTCTGTCTGTCTGTCTGTCTGTCTGTCTGTCTGTCTGTCTGTCTGTCTGTCCTAACGATACCTCAAATGGCATCAAACGGCCAACCCTATCCGCAGCATCCACCAATATTGCTCAAGGTTTAGCGTTCATAGTTGTGCGATTGTCAATTAAAAAGCAATTATTGCACATATCTGAGGCGCCACAACAACGCCTCGATGTTTTCTATGTCTGCCTTTATACTAGAAGAGGCACACACAAGTAACTCTAAGGAATGTAGAATTTAATCGCGCTGCGCTGACAGTGCAACGCGATACTCAAAAAGGTGTTTCCAACGCTTTGATACGACGTCACGGTAGTGGCACCTGCCCGTCGCTTTGCGTTCTCCACCTTATCACCTCCGAGACTGGCGTGCATCTTTCTGCACGGTCTGCACGCCTTTCTTTTCGAAGAGAATTGCCAGATGGGGCTTGTGTCTAACGTGCCTCAATGCGCTCGTTCTCCTCCGCTGCACGCTCGAGGCACTCTAACGCAGCGCCTCCAGAATACCATTCACCGATTTTCTTGAGCAGAACATCAAATAAACGTTTTGTTCGTTCTCTCCAGACGCAAGACTATCGTCTTTCGACTGCATTTACAGTGTAACGTGTGGATTCAGGCGAATACTTTTTAATGTCAGTTTTTTTCTATGCGTGTCAGCTCCTGGCTGACTCAAGCATACATTTGCGCCTGGATTGATATGCAAGCTCCAACCATTTTACGTGTTTGATTTTTTGTGTGTGTATCACACGATGCATTATTCGCATTGATTCATGCATTTACATTTGCAATAGGCATTGTGTGGCAATTATTCGATTAGTAGTAGTGATAGAGCACACGTGAACCAGACGTTGGCTATATCTAGCGTGAGAACAAAAACAAAAACAAAAACAAAACACGAGATGTCTTTCGATAAACGGAGGTGAATTTTTCTTAACGCTGGAGATGGGAAGTGAAATTCCTTTGTTGGTGAAGCAGGTAGAAAACCGGAAGTTCTTACCTGTCTGAACTTGCGCATATCAGTGCCACGAGAGTGGTTCCGGCAGTTTTCGTATGTTTGTACTTTCTGTGAGATAATAAAAATACAAAAAAGATAATTATTATAAGCTGCACATTGTCAAAGATTCTACTGCTAGCCATTACCACAACCGTGTATTTACCATGCTACGCAGTCATTTTGTGGGGGCGGGGGCGATTTGGTATTTGTTTATGGTTGTAACAAGCAGCAGTCCATCATCCCATTACCACAGCCACTAAATGGCCATGCTAATCATTCATGTTGTAGGGGGCAATTCTTTGTATGTTTATGGTTGTAAGAACTGGTAGTCCATCGTCATGTCAGAATGCCATGAAATCACAGCGTAGTACAATGATGCGTACCTTGAGGAATTATACAGGAGTCAGATTGTCACTAACCTTGGATGAGAAAAAAGAATCAGTGCTGACTTAATGTGGCTGTGGAGCTCCAACGAATAATACAGAAGACATTGACATGGCATACATCAGCTCGTGTTATCTTTATAACAATATGTTCAGTTTACGTTTTTCTGTGCGAAGTCACCAATAACACGCGCAGTACAATCACTGGCCTTTTAGCCTTCTTTTCACATATCCATTCGACACTGCCAAAATAGAGACAAATAAGGCGAAAATAGTTACTTCTTGAGCGCATGGTGACATTGACTCTGCTCAAGCTCTAAGCATCGAAGAATAAGTTGGCTCGCAACTACTGATAGCTGTCTCAACACTATGAAAAACTTTCATTTTGACTGACTTTTCCGGCAAGAAAAAATGTAAATAATTGTAACAATGTAATAGTAAAAAATGTAAATTGTAATGATAAACAACGTAGTTTTTTTTGTTAGCTTTTCTGCTTTTCTGGCTCCATATTAGATTTTATGGCTCCAATAAGAGTTTAGTTAAATTTGGTGCCAATGTCGCGCATTGCCTTAATACTCTTTGTTTTGGCGCTGCTTACTACAGCACACCTCTTCGGTGCAAACTGGACCTTTAACGAACCTCCATCTCTTTTATGAACGTCAATAAGCGGCTGATGCTGTACCAACTAAACTATCGAGGTAGATGTGAAGTGCCGTACAAACGTGCCTTCTCTCTCACGCACGTTTTCTCTCGCACAGTGCTCTCTGTTGGCGATTGGGCTGGTTCCGTCATTTTTGAGCGGTGACGAGAAGTAGTGTGGCGTGACACTTGATGGCGCCGATAGAGAAAGATTCGTTGAGGGCACCTTGGTAAACGACTTGGTAAACAGAATGACACCAGCAGTAAGGATGGACGAGCCATACGTTATTTAGATGTTAAAAGCCATTGATTGTGTCAACAGTGCTTGTTAATTCTTTGCAACATGTACGTAAAATGTGTTCGTTAAAAAAAATAGTATTATTTTTGGTGCTTACGTCTTCGGGAAGTTTTGCAACCATGCATTCCCTCCATCTGGCGAAATCTTGACCTGCGGCAAAAGTATAGGGCAAAATTAGTGTACGATAACCTGCTGATAGAGATGCAACAATGACGTGTCTCTTGGAAGGAAGTATGTTTTCTGTTTTTTTCTTTATTGTTGTTGATTTGTCCCACCTTATCATTGCCAAGATAATCTCTGTGGGATCCTCCAAGCTTGTACAAAGACTTAATTTCTGGCATTGTGTTTAAGACTTCGGCACTGGCTCCTAAAGATGAGTAACATAATCATATTATTTGCACATAAAATCAGTCAAGGCCTTATGAACATTTTTCGTGGTAGTGGCCTAATGAATAGGCTATATATAGCACCCCTCTTTTTTTTTGACGCGTCTAATCTCACTTCACTGTCCTTCTCATCTGTCTTGGCCATTCCCCCTCCCCTTAGTGCAGGGTAGTGAACCGGATGGTACAATTCTTGTTGACTACCTTGCATTTCTCTCAATATATTCTCTCTTTCTCTTTTCCTTTAGTTAACTACTTCAGACCCACTGAGAGCTATATAAGCCGAATGTGCAATCCTAAGTGAGCTAAAGTGGGCATCATGTATATGGGATGTACCTAAGAAGACAGGAAAATTGGGGGTCGCAGTTGTGAACAGATCCACTGTAAAATTAAACTTTGGGTATATAAGCCAATTATGGTATATAGAGGGCTGTCAAATTAAGAAACTGCATAATTAGTTGATTTTCTTAGACGCTTTTTCTAAATAACGATGTTTTGATGCTCCAATAAGGGATACTTCAAGCTATGTGGGGGCTTGTTCATTTGCCGTTCATTTCCAAACATTAGAAAACATACGTTCATTAGAAGCGCTCCAGACGGCATCTTAGATATCCTGCGTGCCTAATGTTCCTTCAAAATATGAGGAAAATATTGGCGCTAGGTATTCATCAGTCCCGTTTTAGGCTTATGACTATACAGCAATAATAACTGCTAGGTTTCAGGTGCTACAGATAATGTACTACAGATAAATTGCGACAACCTAGGTGTTCCTTAACGCCCACCTAAAGCTACTAAATGATTTTCCTTTCATTTGACTCTCATTCTGTGAAATGATGAGGAATGAAATCAACGCCTTAGAACTTAGAAGCATGGCACCCTACGGGCTACCATGGTAGTTTATGACTAAACTCGCCCATCTGTACATATGAGATGAGCATGAACTCCTTCTTTACTTTTTTTCCCCATTCGAGCAAGTATGCAGTCATTTTCGTAATGACGTTTGCGTCACACTCGACGTCCGTGTGAACCCACAGTGACATACAACTAATTTCACCGGACGAAGCGTTGTGGATGGAGAACCTGTACACAACGCCCCGTTAAGCGTCCCTTCGCCGTCTACCAATATCAGCTACAATTAATGAGTTGCGCTACTGTGCGGATAACACTTGCGATATGACAGAGGAGGTCGCTTACGGCTTGGAGAAATGCGGCCTCCAACGCTCATCGCCACAGCCACGAGGCAGGCGGCGAGCACCGACACCAAGGCGGTCTTCATATCGCCCGACTGCACAAATGACAAAACAACACACACTCGTCGACAGCAACAACACTTGGATCGCTTACTGTTGCGTTTTCTTGATCCAATCTACTATCTACTCCCTAGATTGTGACAAAACAAGCCGAGTTCTTGAACGCGGCGAAGTAATCACACGTACACGCGAGAAATCGCGTGACTGGCCTTGCGTGGTCTACGTACCCTGCTTTGCGTTCCGTGGACAATTCTTTTTTTTTTGTTTAAAAGCAAGGCACTTCGCTATGATATGCCATGTGGCAGGACTTAAATGACAAAGGACTAAGTAGCCTTGACGCCATGACTGTCTCCCTACCAATGGAGTGAGGCGTCGCCGAATGTCGCGATATGTGCACAGTCGGAGCTGCATGCCACATGGTCAAAAAATGAAAGAACATTAGCGGACGCTTGAGCAAGAGGAATTTTGCTTGGCCGCTTATGCACGCAAGCTGTAGAGGGTGCTCCTTTTTTTGTACGGGGCTGTCGGTAACACGGACCGGTCCCTTGCTCACGTCCTTTCGCGCCACGCCGTACTTTAACGATGTATAGCTCATGCAAACAAGATTTGTCAATTCTCGCTTTGCCTTTATTCGTTCGTAGTTTTGTCACGCATACAGCACACCTCTCACCTACGAGATATCTCGGAAAACTTCGCGTGCCGCTGCTCGTTTAAATATTCGCACGTAGGGATATTGCACAACACTGGGAGAGTTTGTGGGTCCGCGTATTTGTTTATGTTCAGTGGTGCGTGAGTCGCTAGAATGAAAGATCGTGGTCTCTACTTGCCACATAATGTAGCTTGGTTTTTTCTCTTAATAACCATACCACAGAAGTGTCCACAGAGAACCAACTCGACCCAGGGAACCCAATCGAAACAATAGAATCATTAGTGGTAACAGCGGTTACTTAAAACGGACTGCTGTCATTGTTCTGTGCGATGCCATCGTTACAGCGGTGTTCATTTCAATTCATCGCTTATTATACTCAGTTGGCAGACAAAGAAACACCAAACTTCGAGACAGAAACTGCTAACGAAGCCGTTGTGCTTGTGAATGTGAGTTGAAGAACATTGCGGTTCCTCTTATTAGATGCATATACCCGCTGAGCAATTGTGGTACAGCTGTTCAGAAGACGGACGCCATCTATAGTGAGCTATGTCAGCAACTGTGCAATTTCCGGCCTGATGTAGACAGCAGAGGTTTATAATCTTCTTTGTTTCAGTCAAGCGAAGCGTCGTCGTATATTGTTCTTCATGTGCTCGAGGCCATGAACCCAATTAAAAAAAACAAAAAAAATGTGTGCGCTCGATGTGTGAACGCTGTGCGCTTGTCATTGTCAAGTCTGAAAATAATTGTGCCTCACGTATGTTATAAAAACATCTCATTCACTCTCACGTGTGCTCATGGAGAGAATTTGTCTTCAAAAAAAAAAAGGAGACTGAACTTCTTGTTGCAAATTTGATGTTGCTCCACTTATTTAGTTAGCAGTCTCTTTGCTGAACAATTTAGAAATGAAAACTCTCCTCAGCAAATAAACAGAACAAGATTACGCACATGAGCACTCCATCAAAAATAAAGAAAGTGCAGGATAGCGTTGATTGATGGTACATATGAAAAAGGCTTTTGTCCTGGACAAGCATCCTAGCTAGCGTGATGATGACGACGAAAAAATACGGCGTGGCCGGACATCGAACGCGCATCCTTGAGCTTTGCATCCACTAAGCTGCTGTGGAGGGTGGGTCGTATTTTGATAAAGGTGAATTCAAAAAACACTCGTTCAGGTTTCGGTACATGTTGAGCAACACCGAGTTGTAAGAATTAACCAGGAATCTTGAGTTTCAGTGTTGATCGTAACAAACTGACGAGTTATGCTGCATTAGGCACTACATCTAAAAGATAAAGCAAGGATACAGCGTAAAAAGATACAGCTACCGCTAAAAGATAAAACTACTATACGCTATACCTTCAATTTACCTTCAACATAGGAACGCTTTTAATAAACTAGACACCTAACCGCCATCACACGAAAAAAAGGCGAAAGTAATAGAAGGAGCATCACTTCTCATTTACAAACCATGCAGCATATATTCTTCACATGGTCTTCAGAAGGTTTGACTGTTCCAAATAAGGCTTGCCCACCTAGCCCGCATCAAGCCGTTGTTGATATATTTGAAAGTTTGAGGTGACACCTTTTTGCTGATCAGTCTACTTTCCTCTGACAACGATTAGGCGTCTAGTTTATTCAAAGCAATGTACCGACCGGCCTAGCAATGAGTTCTGTTTGGGAACACTTGCCTGTTAATGTTGAAGGTCAAGACGATTATGAACGACGGCGATTTGAATGCAGCGACTCGCAGACTGCGAAGACGACGTGGCAACAACGAACACGGAGGGGTTCTCAGACTTTTCAATGTTCTAATCGTGTCACTTGTAGCAAAAACAGCAGAAAAAAGACGCTCTCGCTGGTCACCCTCTGCAAGAAGTCGCGCGAGTCGGGCTGCTCTTCTTCTTTGTTTTCATCTAGTGAGCTTTTTTTCTGTGGCAAAACGAGACAATCTTATCCTCGTCGTCAGAATCGTGGTATACAGTTGCAGGGCATGAGGATTCCGATGCGGAACGGGCTTTCGTGGTATCAAGCTAGTCCCTTCTGGCGAGATGTCTTCCAGGAAATTTCTCCTCTTGTTTCTCAACATGCGCACTTTGCAGCCGGAGCAACTCGAGATAAATGTCTATGAATATCTCGTTGTTGCCGCCATTTTAGCCAGTGGAACTCGTCGCCGCCATTTTAGCCAGTGGAAGTCGTCGAATTACAACCTCGAGTAAGAACGTACTTAAACAAAAAAAATTGCTCCCAGCTTCCCTCGGGGGAACACTGAGGAGGATGCGGAGCATATAATTGGTTAACGGGGTGTTAAAGTGCGACTTACTTGGGTCGATGGCTAAATTGGTTAACGTGGTTGTAGGAGGGGGTGTTAAATGAGTGAACACGTACACACGTATGCGAAAGGACGGCGCTGGTCGAAGGGACGTCGATCATTGTGTTTGTGGATTCGTTGGAATTCATTTCACCGCGACCTTGGACGTCGACGCGCCGTACAAACCAACCGACGAGCGGCAACTGAGCGAGCGAGCGCCGACCTTGAGTATATACAGCGCGACGGCGCATGCACTGTCAGCTGTTGAATGTTCTCGAAGGAGAAGCGCGCGCGCGGCACAGATGGCGACGGCGCGACGGCGCATGCGCTGTCAGCTGTCGAATGTTCTCGAAGGAGAAGCGCGCGCGGCACAGATGGTGGGCGACGGCGCGACGGCGCATGCGCGCGCGTCAGCTGTCGAATGTTCGAGAAGCGGTGCGGACGGCGCGGACGGCGCGGACGGCGCACTACAAGGCGCGAGTATAAGATGCTTCCGCATCTAAAAGAAGAGTAGACAGAGAGGGCAAGAAACTTTTACAAGTATCAAAACGAAATTAACAGCTGTGAGGTACATTGTGGACGTAATCTTAGCACCTCTGAGGAGCCTACAATCAAGCAAAACTAAATATCACCCCCTAAGCACCCGGTGGAGTTGGTTAAATACACACGCCATATTGTTTGTCCCTTCCAATTGCCAACGCGACCGCCTAAGGGGTCTCCATGAGTTTTAAAAGAATTTGAAACGTGCTGTCCCGCTGTTTATTACAACGAGTTGGGAGTGCCCTCTGTCGTAGCTCTTCACTTCAAATCACCACTTTTAAGCGACGTGAGCTTCAAATTTTCACTTCATGAAGTCAGCTTAAAGGGTTCAAAAACACCCAAAGGATGTTATGGGGAGCAGTTTATACTGCGACGGGAACACTCCCTAGCTTACAATACCTTTATGCTGACAAGTTCTGAAAAGGAAACAGTTGAAAGCGTGGAGGCCCTTCCAGTTTGCGAGTGCTGTAGCATTAATTACTGTTTGTTCATTATAGTTATTTTGCTCTTACGGAATGATGGACCACCTCCTTGTCCCGATTCGTAGCCCTTACGCCGGGGACCTCATGAACTGCTAGTGCTGGAAATTAGAGAGCTGCTTCACCGCCTCTTCGACGAAGGACACAGAATCACGTTTCAGTGGCTTCCAAGTCACTGCGGCATATTAGGCAACGAACATGCCGATGCAGCTGCTCGATCAGCACACGAAGATGGTGAAGAAAAATCTATACCACTTTCAAGGACTGATGCTGCAATGACCATCCGAAAAATCGCTAATGCAGAATTAAAATCCCTGTGGAACACCGAGTGCTTACGGCACACGCGACTGCGTAGACTGGACACGTCTCGTCGACTCCGGCCTCCGTCTGGACTCTCTCGACTCGATACAACGGTGCTTTGCCGACTATGGCTTGGTGTCGCCTTCACCAAAGCTTTCGCCTTCCGAATCGGCATGGAAGACAGTGCTGCTTGCGGTCATTGCGGCAGCGATGAAACTATAGAGCACGTTCTCTGTCACTGCCCTCGTTACAGCGTGCAAAGACGGCAACTAGCTGCTGCGTTAGATCGCCTTGACGACAGACCTTTGTCTGAACAATCAGTGCTGGAAAGACGACATGATTTGTGTGCTCACAGAAAATCAGTGAAGGCCTTACTGAACTTTTTGCGTGGCAGCGGCTTATTGTATAGACTGTAGCACCCCAGCTCCCCTCCCCCTCTTTTTTTTCGCGCGCGTCTATTCCCCTCTTCGCTTTCTTTCCAATCTTTCTTCCCCCTTCCCCCTTCCCCTAGTGCAGGGTAGCAAACCGGATGCTCCATTTTCTGGTTAACCTCCCTGTCTTTCCTTCATTTTATTCTCTCTCTCTCTCTCTACGTATGCAACTTCTCTACAATGGAGGTGGAACTATCGTATTGACGTGGGTCTTTTGCACGTGCAGTAGTGTATTGACAATAGCATATAAAAATTGCTTCATATAACAGATACATGAATTGACTTGAATGGCATATAAAATAGCCATAGCGAGATCGAAAACTACGTAATTTGAGTATGTAGCCAGTTGAAATATCTCCAACCTGTTGACCTGGGTTTATTGAAGGAACGTCACATTCTGTTACTGATATGTACGCCAAATGCTGTTTCTTAAAGAAGATCTGATGTTTTGCCTTCGTGCACTAAAACCGCATAATGGCACCAGGGTACGCCGTAGTACTATAGGTTTACTTCTGGGCACCTATATTTGCAATACATGCATTTAGTCATGCATACATGCATCTGGTCTGCGTCCGCCATGGTGTAGCAGTGGTTATAGTGCTCGACTGCGAACACAAAAGGTAGTGGGTTCAATTCCAGCCGCAGTGGTCACACTTCAATGGAGTCAAAATGCCAGAGGCTCGTGTACTGTGCGATGTCATAGAGCGCCAGATGGTCAGAATTTCCAGTGCTCTACACTGTGACACGTTTCATAGTCAGATGATACTTATTCGAACGCCAAACCTTAGATAGTATTATTAGGCGTAACAATATGTACGCAACGAATGCCAAACCCTAGATAATATATTAAGCGTACAAGACTCGCGTGGCCACCAGAAAATGCTGTTTCAGATGTTTAACACTAAGCTTCGTATTGATAGGCACAAATAGCTATCTCACCCAGAAACTAAGCGCTCTCGTCAAGAACCCCAAATTTTTTGAAGAATACAGGTTCAAAACTGACTGTTTGAAATTCTCGTTTTTTTGCACAAGCCATCAGATTATGGAATAGCCTGCCTACACACATAACTACCTATAATAACGGCGATAACTTCCTGTAACTTCTTGAAAACCAGCTATATGTTTCTCAAACATGAACTCTTTATACACTACTAACCGTACCATCTTGCTTTATGTAATGATATAATTTTCATCATGTAAAGAGCGTTTCACACATTACTTATGTATACCCTTGCTTTATGATTATAACTTCTTTTTCATGCCGCGTTATTAGCAATCTTTGTATGAATGCTTTCTTTAACTTTCCTGGTTAGCTGGTTAAATTTTAAGTGCAATTCTGTTGTTAATTCACCATATTGTTATCTGCGAATCGAACACTAATGTATATTTTTATTTTGTGTATGCCCTTCCTGCGAAAATCCCCATTTGGGATCGGTAGTATGTCTGAAATAAATAAATATGTATCCAATGTAACTCATAACTTGAACCAGAACCACGGATTTTGTGTAAGTTTTATTTCTTTAAAGGCCTTTCTGAATAATCGGGAAAATTGGAAGTGAGTGCTTGACCAGAACAACTTGCCTGAGGAAAAAGATTGCCACTGATCACTCATGCAATTAAGGTTTTGCGATGTAGTATGGCATGCGCGAATGTATTTAGTTGCTAAAAAATTGCCCGTAGCTTCCCTCGGGGGAACACTGAGGAGGATGCGGAGCATATAATTGGTTAACGGGGTGTTAAAGTGCGACTTACTTGGGTCGATGGCTAAATTGGTTAACGTGCTTGTGAAATGGGTGTTAAATTGCGACTTACTTGGGTCGATGGCTAAATTGGTTAACGTGGTTGTAGGAGGGGGTGTTAAATGAGTGAACACGTACACACGTATGCGAAAGGGCGGCGCTGGTCGAAGGGACGTCGATCATTGTGTTTGTGGATTCGTTGGAATTCATTTCACCGCGACCTTGGACGTCGACGCGCCGTACAAACCAACCGACGAGCTGCAACTGAGCGAGCGAGCGCCGACCTTGAGTATATATATAGCGCGACGGCGCATGCACTGTCAGCTGTCGAATGTTCGAGAAGGGGGAGAAGCGCAATGGCGCATGCGCGCGCGTCAGCTGCCGATGTTCTCGAAGCGCGACGGCGCATGCGCGCGCGTCAGCTGCCGATGTTCTCGAAGCGTGACGGCGCATGCGCGCTACATTATACAGCTAGCGAATGTTCGTCAAGAGGAGAAGCGCACGCAGTGTGTAGAGGAGGAAGGATGCGCAGATGGTGGAGGAGTGAAGCGCGCGCGGTGTGTAGAGGAGGAAGGGGTGCACAGATGGTGGAAGAAGGAGGAGGAAGCTTGCGGACGGCGCCGCACTACAAGCCTCGAGTATTAGATGCTCCGCATCTAAAAAGTTATCCACAAGTAATGGAGGGAAACGCAGCAAAGCATGCAAAGGCTCATTCTCTCTTTTTGACTTCAGGATTCCAGTCAAACATTATTGCGGCGTATTCAAATAGCGAGTCCGGAAAAATGTACGATGGCTTTTCCTTTATCGTGCCTGGCAGCCCTTTCAGAGCATAGTGGGCTTATATAACACGACTGAAGGCCTAAAGAGAGAAGCGCCATCATAACTATCCCGCGTGGGAATCTCGCTTCCTGTCTTTTCAGTCCTCGTCACGGCTTCAGGTGAACTGAAGCCGCGTCCATAGGCTCGCGTGGTCGGGAGAGCGTGATCTGACGGTTTTTTCTGTGAACGTTTCCGTTTCTCATAAAATGTTCGTGTGCGCGTGCAAGAAATTGTGGTAAATATATGTTTCAGGGACACGGATAGCATCAAAAGCCATGTATTCCACAACAACTCAACTGGTGGCCCTTCGAAAAATAACGTGCCAAACACCATTTCTCAATAGGTTATAAATAATAATTATTATCGATGTACCTCTTGTCTCCTTATCTTGTGTACCTGTTAAAATATCGACAACTTTTATTTATACATATAGATATTTTAAGATGTCTACTACGACAGAGTGCATATATATATATATATATATATATATATATATATATATATATATATATATATATATATATATATATATATATATATATATATATATAGCCTTCATCAGGAAGTCTGCCTGAAACATCGAAACAAACCATGTTGTGACTACTCACAGAAGATCTTCTTAACTACTTGCAACGCTATGGACATTCCACCACCACGCCTGCCTATATATATATATATATATATATATATATATATATATATATATATATATATATATATATATATATATATATATATAAGGGAAAGAAGTGTATACCTAAGGGCTCGTTTTTTTCGGTATTTTGACACAATATTAATGAGATCTAACATACAATAATGCCAAGGAATGGATAGGGCAAGTTATTAGAACAAATGGAATGTAAAGAATAAGAAAGAAAAGTGGGTGAAAAAATAACCAGCCGTGAGCAGGAAACGAACATACAACCTTCGAATAACGCGTTTGATGCTCTAACCACTGAGCTATCACAGCGGCCTTCCCTACGGCTGGTTATTTTTTCACCCAATTTTCTTTCTTCTTCTTTACGTTCCATTTGTTCATATATATATATATATATATATATATATATATATATATATATATATATATATATATATATATATATATATATATCCGATTTACTTGTGTAAATCTCCTGAATTGTTTTCTCTTCTTGTTTTACTTTTTTCTTTTTTTGTTATACGTGTTATTGTTTACCCTTTTATTGCTCCATTTGCACTATTTTATTGCTAATGTCTACATATATTTTGGCCTGAAATCTGCACCAAGCCACGCCCGTCAGATTGAAGTATGTGTATTTCTTTACAGGACAGTTGTATCCAACACAGCGCGACACACCCTGTAGCTTTTTCTCCTGTCGTGATGCACTGAACTAAAGACGGAGTCTTCACGCAGCGTTGCGGTGACCTTGGCGCGACCTCTTCTCGATGAAGCACGGAGAAGGGAGAGCGGCCCCGACAAGGCTAGAGCAGTGATGTGATACCCTTTATCTCTAACAGTAATGTGAAACCGCCGACATTAAAACTTCTTCTTCAACGTAGCGGCTGCAGACATATCCTACACTGTACCAGCCTGCAGCGGCTATCAGGCCTGCTAGCTCAGTCGGTTAGAGCGTCGTGCTAATAACGCGAAGGTCGTAGGTTCGATCCCTGCGCAGGCCAGTATTTTTTATTTTTTCAAAAGTCAAATATTCATGGTGAGTACTCACTATCATTTTTTAAAATATATAATCGAGGCCTCATTTTTCGCCAGCATTTTTCGCACAAAAACAAAATACAAATTAAAGAAACTGCTACGGCGTATCTGTCTACAATTGTAATGCTTGTCGTGTGTTATTTCATATACACTCATTCGCAAGCGTGATGCTGCATAATTATCCAGTGTGGTACTTTGCTTAAGAAGCATTTGCTATAATTCTTTCTTTCTTCTTTTACACTTTTTCACTTTCAATATCTGTAACTATTGTATAATGCTTGTAACTATTGCTTGTATGCCCTGTTGTTTCTAATCTTATATGCACGTTTTTTGTCCTATCATCCATCTTAGGCCATGAAATACAATCTTGTAATGCGTCCAGTTTGTTTTGGTGTCTGCCAGGCTCTGCCACTGAAGCCACCAATTCGCTTTGGCAGGCCTAGTCACATGTACTGTTTTATTTGTATAAATAAAAGGTATTATTATTATTATTATTATTATTATTATTATTATTATTATTATTATTATTATTATTATTATTATTATTATTATTATTATTATTATTATTATTATTATTATTATTATTATTATTATTATTATTATTATTTAGCAGTTGAAGCTGTTTTCTGTAAACTCATTAATGTTTTTTTGTTTGTTCCTCCGCTGGTATAACTCGTGATAGTGTACTAGCTTATTCGTTAACTGCACACGTATCTTTTTCTCACAGGATGTTTTTAT
The DNA here is from genome assembly GCA_013436015.1 of Rhipicephalus annulatus. Classification (NCBI taxonomy): domain Eukaryota; kingdom Metazoa; phylum Arthropoda; class Arachnida; order Ixodida; family Ixodidae; genus Rhipicephalus; species Rhipicephalus annulatus. The sequence goes on along the minus strand of WOVY01012116.1, from coordinate 113,400 downwards.
TGAACAATGGAGGTTTTAAATAAAAATTATAAATGACAGTCGTTCTCACACATGGGCTTTATGCCGAGGTGGAAATACTTTACCGCCGCTGAATTGATTCATTCATTTACGAATTATGATGCTCAGTGAGAAGGCGTGAAATTGTCATGGCATAATTTCAAGGCACCCATTGTTTCATTCCAAGAAATAAAATGAACTGATGTGTCGTTTTGTGTGAGTTTCAGCAATTAAAGGTGATGCGTCTGCCACTGGTTATTTAAATATTTTGCGACTAGTCAGGTTCCTTCGTTGGACAAAAAGAACCGGCTATTTGTTTTGAAATGCATGTAAAGCTTTTTATTGTTAATTTGTTGTTGTATTCGTTTTGAGTGGAGAAAAAAATATTTTACATGTCCAGTCTAGAACGCGGCTCGTCGAACAACCGTCGAGCATGGCAGTGCATCCAGCAAAGACATCCACTGCCGAAATGTTGACACTGTGTTTCATGTCACTGTAAGAAGCAAAGTTCTTCAATTAAACAGTCAACATCGAGCAAAATGAACAACCACACAGAGAAACATACATAGACACCACAAGACGTTGAATGTTTATTCAAGACGTGCCCCAACTAACCTAGTACTTTAGTAGCGACTTTAGTAACCTAGTACATCAGTAGCGCTACTAGAACTTTAGTAGCGAGTTCTACTAAAGTTCTTCAAGCGGCATGAAGTTCTCGATGTTCCTGTACACAACTGTGTAAGCCTTGACTGAGGGGGATCAGAAGTTTGTTGTGCGTAGACAATCCAGGACATGGCCAGTTCCTCGAAATCACAAAAGTTGCCCCAGTTCGAGATGTTCATCCCCGAACTTCGAAGGCGAGATCTAAACTGATCGCGCCTGGCACGCACAAAGCGTGCACGCGGAAGACCGGAATGACCTGGGCCGGGCAATGTACGAATCATGAATCAAGACGCGTTAAAGAAGACTCTGGTCAAAAAAAGATGGCAAGCATTCTGAAATACGCAAGCAGAGAGCATAATGTTTACGTGCGAAGCATAGTGCTTGTCTGTATCACTCTTAGAAAAAAAAAAGGTGCTCAAAACTATTTCGCCTGTCTGCGGGAAGATGCGCCGTGGTGGCCACCCGCAAGTTATATGCTTTCCCGACGAAAAAAAAGAAGGTGATCCGGCTCGGTGAAACAGTCGCTGGGTTGCTCGGCTGCTGACCTAAAGGTCGCGTGTTCAATCCCTGCTGTGGTGGTCGAATTTCGGTGGAGGCGAAATGGTAGATGCCCGTGTACTGTGCGATTACGGTGCGCGTTAAACATCATCAGGTGGTCGAAATTTGCGAGCCCTCCACCATACGGCGCTTCTCATAAGCATATCGTTGTTTTGGGACGTGTACAACTCCAGATATTATTAGTATTATTATTATAAAAAAAGCAGTTGATATTGTGGTCTTGCAGTGCGTAGTTCGAAAGAAACGGATAACCGCGAAACACTGTTCACGCAAAACTAAAGTAATTGGTATGACAATAGGGGGATGACATGAAGTTTTTTACTAAAACATACTGCCGCGGTACTCCTTCATTCAAATTTCGTTACTCCCTTGTCACAGCTAGTTCCGTCTAACGTAACAGAACAGGTGCACTTCATGCGTGCCAGGCGTGATCATGCAGCTTGCATTTCGCCCTTGAAATTCGTTCACGAGTGTCTCGAAGTGAGTGCAACTTTTGATTTTTACAGATAGCTATGCAATAAGTTTGCGCGCACTGCAACTTCGTAATATAAGCACCTTTACTGACGCCAATAATTGAGAAGTTTATTTACAAAGTCTTGTTAATTAGTCGCAACAGTGGCAAAGTATTTTCACCTCGACATGGAGCACGTGTAGGAACACGACAGGAGCTTTATTGTCATACAATGTCAGGGGTGAAGCTCCTAAACGCGTGCGTCTGTCCATACCTCGTATATATATGTACGTGACCTCCTATAATCCCACCTTTGCCAATGGCCCACTACTTCGTACTTGCAAACATCCCACTATATCCCATCACATACCCACCCCTTAAACAACCACAAAGCCGTTATAATGAGGGCGAACGGAAGCGACGTATATGTATACCACTTAGGAGTTGTAAATTTTTTTGTATAAATATATACAGTGTTTGTCACATCTTTGATGACATAGTGGGCGATATTCGCGGATGGTTCAAGGTTTAGCGATGAAACCCTCCAACGCTTCACCCCACTCATCATCATTCACTCCGTGGATGTGCTGTGATTTCTTAAAAATTTGCATTGTCTAAAGCAAACACCGTTAAACTCGCAGGTCGTGGAATGAGATCCAAGCCATGGCGGCTGCATTTTCTAAGGAGGCGAAAATGTCTGTGTGCTTAGATTTAGGTGCAAGTTAAAGAACACGAGGTGGGCGAATTTTCTGGAGCCTTCCACTACGGCGTCTATCATAATCATATGGTGCTTTTGGGACCTTATACCCCGGCAATTATTAAAGAAAAGGTATCGTGCGTGTTTGTTCCGTCAACTATCGGCTCATTACTTCTATATTCCTACCTCATCCCATGGATATTAAAGTTCTGTAACATTTCGACACGTGAACAAATGTCGTGTAACATTACGTAACAAATAGTTACGCGATTAAATCGCGTAACATTATGTTACAACCAGTCACGAAATTAAAAATTGCGGAAGCTCCCATTATTGGTTCTGCTGTTAAAATCACAACACGTAAAACTACTCACGGGACTAAAATCACGTACGTACGTAACATCTTGGGAACAAGAAAGATTATAAAATGAGAGAAAGGCACGGAGGTCCAGGTTAATTGCAGCACATGGTTTGCTACTGTACCATAAGGGAGGGGGGATCAAAGGGACTGAAATCACGTAACAGCTTGTCACGTTGCAAGTTGCCTCTAAAAACACGTAATTGCAAACCGATCAAAAGCGGAGAAGAATAGCTCGGCCTAGCCGCACTTGACAACAACATACAAATACTTTGCCATCCAAAAAAAAAGCTTTGTAATACTACAAAACACTTAGAAGAAGCCAGGTAGAACACCATCTTCACTGTAAGACAGAAGAGCAGGCTAGATGGTTTGCCCTTAGGTGTACGCCGGGATGTCCTTCGGGAGGGGGGGGGTGCAAAGGTTCATTGCAGCCCCCCTCCTAGTATGTCAATGTATGGAGCTCACTTTTTGCCCTTCCCCCGAGTCACACTGCCACCCTCCCCATTATATCAATGTGTGGGGTTGGCTTTTCGCCCTTACTTTTTAGGTCAAAGGGGGGCACTCCTCCCCCCCTTACAGCAGAACTAATAATTGAAAACCTATGGGTTGGGCTGCATATTGGCTGCATAGTTTCGTCATGTTTTCTTATGGTGCCTGGCAATTATCTACTCGCCCCGCTGTTTGTTTCAGTCTGGCGCCACTACAGCACGCTGCGCACATTATTAATAATAATAATAATAATAATAATAATAATAATAATAATAATAATAATAATAATAATAATAATAATAATAATAATAATAATAATAATAATAATAATAATAATAATAATAATAATAATAATAATAATAATAATAATAATAAAATATTATTATTACCATTATTATTGTTATTATTATTATTATTATTATTATTATTATTATTATTATTATTATTATTATTATTATTATTATTGCACAAATCACCTACATCACGATATATCACATATTACGAATTCATCTCTTTAGCCTACAGAGCCCTAACATGATTGCTGGTCAGTCGAACATAATCAACAGTGACTGATCTTTTCTCTTTTTTTTCTTTTTCTTTGAATGCAGACTGACACGCCTAAATTTTGTTTCAATAAAAAGTTAGCGGACAAAGCCACCTCTGCATTGAGACCACATGGAGACAATCTTGCGATTACGGTTTACATAATTTATTATTTATTATTTTGCGACTTGTTTACCTTTTTCTGGGTTACTTCCGTTACTACTGTTTAAGTATATTTTCTTCAATAACCTATACATCGCACATCTTGTTGCATAACGTGGGCGCACGTATAGAAAACAGTTCTATTCATTATAAGTGCGACAAGTTTGGCTACTTTTCCAGCCGTGGTGATGCACCGAACTAGTACGGTGCCCCCATGCAGTGCTTCGGCGCCCTTGAAGTGCCCTCTTAGTGATTCGCAACGAGAGCCCTCGTGACGATGCGATATATATATATATATATATATATATATATATATATATATATATATATATATATATATATATATATATTTGCAGCTACAGAAAGGCCACACTATATTGTGCACCAGCCTGCAGTTGGCCTGCTAGCTCAGTCGGTTAGAGCGTCGTGCTAATAACGCGAAGGTCGTAGGTTCGATCCCTGCGCAGGCCACTAAATTTTTTTCCTTTTTTTAAAGATAAAATGTATGGTCACTGTAGTGCCAGTCACAAACCCATAGTCTGCATTTTTTTTTTCTTCGCGCAACTTCATAGACTCATTTCACAGTGGAAGCTGCAAACCGCATGTTTATGTGAGTCTTGTTTGATTGGTTTTGTTTATTTTATTCCGCTGGGATAACTCAAACTGCTTGCAATTAAATTGCTTTGCTCTTTATCTTTTGCACGGATGTTTTTTTTTGATACTGTGCGTGTTCTCACGTTTTTTGTGAGCTCATTATTTTTCTCTTCTTTAACAATGGGACCTCTATGCATGGTTGTTATTGCACCCGCCCGAAAATGATTCTCCTTGCTGTCTGTTGAATATTGAAAATTGGTTCTGTAATATCGTTTCACAGGAACAAATACTTCCACTTTTTTTTTCAACTGAATATAGTTTAAACGAAACGCTGGTGAATACTTTTACTTCACCGTAACGGTCATCGTCCGATAGGAGCATCCACACAATTTGTTTCCGCCATAAATGGAACTAGCAGATGTCAATCTTAACAAAAACTTCTGATGCACGCTAGAGAACCTACGGATAGCCTAAATTTCCACGGAATTCCGCTACCGCATCTCTCATATTCGTATGGTGGCTTAAGACGCTAAACCTCTTTAATTATTTTATCTTCTCATAATAGTCGGCTAGCGTGCTGAACAGACGTGATTGGTTTGATTGCCCGAGACGCAAGTGCCGCTGAAGATTTCACTGAGGCGGCCAACGTTAATGGTAAAATATCTAAAAAAACATCCATCCCATACATCTCATCTTTGTTTTTTGTCCACTATATTGCGTTTTATCTTACCGAAAATTCAACAAATACGTGTCCCCCTGGATAAAACTTTATTAACTCAAAATGCTTGTGGACGAAGCGTTCTTATATTGCATCTCTACACTAATTTTGATATTTGTGACCGGGTGATATGATTAAAAACTTATTTCTTTTGTCTTAAGGAGTGTACATGCGAAACGAAGTCTCGATATTTCATTATTGCATCTTTTATTGCATATTTTTGATAGTGAACCTAACTGCAGCACGAGTTCTGGCTGTCACTACATAACAGACTACAAACAGAAATTCTCGCAAAACTAAGAACAAAATGCTTGCAGAAAGCCCCTTCTATCTACGACGATATATATATATATATATATATATATATATATATATATATATATATATATATATATATATATATATATATATATATATGACGCTATGATGACTGGGAGACGTGGCCTGGCTCATACGCCATGTTTATTCCATTCTCACTTCTTCCTTCTCGGCTTCTACCAATCATCGCTTCATACGTCACACGATTCTCCCTCCCCCCGAAAGAAGGCATGGATTACGAACAAGGAAAAGTACACAAGGAGAGTTTGAAAAGTCACAAGTGTCAAAATGCACAATTGGTTTCATGGCCCCGTGATGTTCCGTAAACTCGCAAAACTTCAGGAAAGAGTGCCGCAGTCCGGTTAACGCAGGAGTTCTGGTGGGCGAGGCTGATGGTTGCGTCCTGTATAACACAAGAATGCTTTGGACGTGGAGATAGCGGAAATCGCAGCCGGCATTCTTGTGAAGAACAAACGAGGTTCGAACACCTTGCAGAATAGGCAGTTCAGATATCGTAGGCATAGAATTCTTCGTCGTGGCACAGGTCGTGCAGGCAGCTTGCGTGCGCGTTGATCGAGGTTGATTGGGCGCTGCCTGTGTTTCTGCCGAGTACAAGGGGTGCTTTTGTGGCTTTTGGAAATTTTCCTATGGCGATGTCGCAGATGGTTTGATGGAAGGCACATTCTTGATCTTTGGTCGAGAATGTATCCACGACGATGGGCCTTTTTGCAATGTTCTTTGAGCCTTACAAGTGGTTTCGATGAGGTTTCCTTTCGTCGTTGACAATGTTGAAGTATACGTTGACGTTATAGTTTCTTGGTTTCGTCGACTTGCTTGTGGTGTGACATTGATTGTGCTGTGTCAGGATTCTTAGCAAATCCTTCGCAGGCTTCTACGACGTGAACCAATGCAGATGTTTCCGGTACAAAACAATGTGCGGGGTTTCGTGCACTTGAATCTTCTGTATTCATAAATCGTTCATTGTTGGTGGTTGCCTGAAGATTACTTGTGTCATCAGAAGTCGCACCTCTGCTTTTGTTTTCATTGTTGGCAGTGAGGTTGTATACTGGATTCACGTCACTTCGATCTTGTAATTGATTAACACTAGACGCTTCTGCAGAAGACTTTCCTTCACAAGATGCTGATTGTGAATGCTTCTGTCTTTGTGGCCCTGCTGAGCTGAATGCCAAGTCAGTTTGCAAAGTACGCATGCGACATGAAGTCTTAAATGCATCTCGGTCGTTAATAGCAGATTCAATTCTTTTATGCAGCGGTGAGTTGAACATTGGTGATATATCCGCGGATGAGGAACCACGTGGAAGGTTGGGAACACGACCACGTGGCCTTTCCGTGAGCATGTGGCTAACTTCACCTGATGGGAATTGTAAATTCATGCTCTGTACTCGAGTGCGTAAAGGCTGCTTATGACTGCGATGACTGAGTTTGAATGCACTGAGAGTGCGTGTGCTAATCGAATCTTCATTATAGTCTTGAAACCAGATGATCATTCCTTCTTTTATCTTTTGCCAAGACTCGTCGTTGTCGAATATGTGGGTGAGGTAAAACTTAAATGCCTCACCGGTGACATAGTCGCTGAAGTTCGTAACCATCTCCCGTTCCGACCATGATGCAGTGGTAGCGTGGAACTCGAACAGGTCGAACCAGTCCTGTACAGGTCCATCGTCCGCTGCTCCGGTGTACTTGGGGATGGGAAGGTCGGTCGATGATTCTGTCATGGTGCTGGTCGCTGTGTGCGGCTAGGAGATGATTCCGTAGTCGATGTATAGTCAGGGCGTCTTGTGGAGAACTGCGTCGATGATGAGACACTGATGAAGTGGCTGGGAGGTCTTCATCCTGTCGACTGGTGTGACGCTATGATGACTGGGAGACGTGGCCTGGCTCATACGCCATGTTTATTCCATTCTCACTTCTTCCTTCTCGGCTTCTACCAATCTTCGCTTCATACGTCACACACACACACACACACACACACACACACACACACACACACACACACACACACACACACACACACACACACACGCACACACACTATATATATATATATATATATATATATATATATATATATATAGATATATATATATATATATATATATATATATATATATATATATATATATATATATATATATATATATATATATATATATATATTACGCTGTCGAGCACCGCAGAAGACGTATGGACTAATGGCATCGAGTTCCTTAATCGGTACACTGAAAGACGCCGGTCCCAGCGGTGTCTCACCAGTGCCGGGCGGGCATTGCGTAACGCTTAGAAGGAGGCGTTTTCTATTTTCTTCGCCTCCAGGGGATGTCTCGACAGCGTTACGCAACCATGATACGACCATGTCGAGCCTATCACCCTCTTGTGCTATTGCCCCGCTTAGTGTTAAGGGCAGGGGTAGAATAACTATCCGACGCGTTCCGTGAACGCGAAACACCCTTCCTGCTTCCGATATATCTGCAGTTGTGAAATACATCCAATTAGCTTCTACGTTTCAATCATGTCATTCGCCGTTCATTAAGGCGTGACTTCTATAAGATGGCAGGGCTACTTTATGCTGTTAAGCTGATGATGCTCAATGTGCGTCATTTTGACCCGGGCAGGAATCTTGGAGTGGGTACTCTGGTACCAAATAAAACAGACAATGCGGGTCATCAACGGAAGTACAAAAACGACGATCGTTATAGCGCGATAACAGAACGACGACAAAGAGACAAGAAGGACACGGAAGTAGAAAGCTATGACTGAGAAGTTTTAAAGAATTTCCGCAGCGAAAATAACGTCCCCAAAATAACACAGACCTCTGCCATCCTATTTCAAGCACGATAAGACGTCAGCTTAAAGAGGGAAATGCGTAGCGTTTGAAGAGCCTTTCACCAGCCTATAAATACACAAAAAGAAACAAAGAAAACGAGCGCTTCATTCTCTGTGGGCGTTTCCCACTTTCCTGGCTCGCTTCGTGACGCAAGCTCAGCTGATTTCCGTGACGTCTGTATAGAGAATATTCTCGATTGATCCATATAGGCGAAAGCATGAGATGTTAATTGTATCCTGCGCTGCTTTACCATGCAGCCGTTCATTATTTCTTTCTCGTCTTTCTTGACCATCGCGTGATATCAACTAATTTCACTTCCGCTAATTTCGCTTCATTTTGTGTTTTTCAGACAGCGCAAGCTTAGATAATGATGTGTAGCCTACAATCGCGAAATATTGTAAAAGCGCGACGCTTAGTGCTGACATTGTAAACGCACTTTTAAGAAATGCCGGTGAGGACTGATCACCTGCAGGAAGGGTAGCCAAAGCGCGGAAGAAACCAGTACTTGTCTTTGAACGCGGAGCGGTGAGAGGTCCTTTAAGACAACTACTTGTTCCGAACAGGTGGTGTCCACAGAAAGATACTCGTCTCCATCGGAAGGCCTGTAGGCATGTTAAGTTTTATTTCATTGATTAATTTGGAGGGTTCAACGTCCCAAAACCACCATAAGATTATGAGAGACGCTGTAGTGGAGGGCTCCGGGAATTGCGACAACCTGGGGTTCTTTAACGTGCACCCAAATCTGAGCACACGGGCCTACAATATATCCGCCTCCATCGGAAATGCGGCCGTCGCAGCCGGGATTCGGTCCCACGACCTGCGGGTCAGTAGGCGAGTACCTTAGCCACTAGGCCACCGCGGCGGAGCAACAGCAATCTCTTATAAGTAACATTGTACTTATGTTAACAGAACAAAGGCTCTTGTTCTCTAAGCAGGCACTAGGCACTCTAAGTAGGCTTCGAGGTTGGGGAAGGTACCGGTAGAATATTTGCTGCAGGTGCTTCCACTTGAAATTAAAAAAAGTACTAAAACAGAAAATAATAATTTTACACGTATTAGTAATCTTGCATGATAATACGAGCACCACACTCGTTATAAGCTTCGCAAGCTTTCCGCACCGATATCCAGGATGTCAGAGATTTTCACGGCGCTCTAATCGGCAGAAATAAAGCAAAATTTATTCTGACGGTGTCCGAGACTTTGATTCAATGTAACACACACACACACACACACACACACACACACACACGCACATGCACACATGCACACGCACATGCACACATGCACGCGCGCACGCACGCATGCACACACACACACACACACACACACACACACACACACACACGCACGCGCGCACGCACGCATGCACACATACACACACACGCACATCCACACATCCACACATCCACACACATACACGCACGCACGCACACATGCACACTTTTTTGTCACCACTCTCAGAGATTCAGGCGAGAAATTTAAAACTTTCTTTTAAATTTTATATCGTTCTAATGAATTTTCATCAACGACAGGAGAGTTCCCACAACATGGTTTATCATTATAAATAGATTCATTGCGTCGCTTTAGTATGGGTAGTCATGCGCAATGCGTTGGGTGCATGTAGTGCAAGGTGATATGATAAATATACGTGTTCCATTGAACACGATGGTAAGAACATAAAGAGACATATGTTTGAGATAAATAAGATGTGAACGCGATCGTCACACGTTTCTTGTTATCTTAATGCATATTTATTTATTTGTTTATTTAGTTGGTTTGAAAACCCAGAAAACACGAAGGCACCGGGAGGGAAGAAAAGGAGAGAGAAGAGTAAAGTTAAACAACCAAAAGCATAGATCTTGATGCTTCAAGAAAGTCACTGTAGTCACGTGGTTTGCACTAGCTATTCGCCATTGACGGCTTGGAAAGGAGTTACTTAGCTCCCTTGCAGCGACGCGGGGCTAGGCAGTGTCAAACATAGAAATTAAAAAAAGTAGTACTTTTGAGGTTTCTAGTTATTTGGCGTTTGTTTAGATAAAAGAGCGTTCCTATTCTGCAACGGGCCTGCTAGCTCAGTTTGTTAGAGCGTCGTGTTAATAACGCAAAGGTCGTAGGTTCAATCCGTGCGCAGGCCATGCTTTTTTTCTTTCGCCTAAATTTGGGCTGAATTATCAAATGTGTAATCCTCTCCCTCTTATTTTAGATCTGTAGTGTGTTCTTCGACATTTTAGGGAACTGCCAAATCGTTATATTTTGAAATAACGCCTCGGACGCTGGCTTCTTAAATGACGCCTCCTTTTAGTAACTTATTTGCTTCAACTGCGTTGATCGTAACAGTGCTCGAGGAAATGTGGCAGTTGCAAAATACTGAATAAAATAAGCAGAAGTGGGAAGAGTGTACCCAGCATTCTACGTTCTTTAGATTTTTTACAGAGTGAAAACAGCGAACATGTTTGAAAACCGAGAAGTTTTTCTTGATCGGGGCATTCTAGCCAATGGAGATAGGTACTAATATTATCCCTACCCGTACTACCTGCCCTATTTAACTCTTGTCTCTCTTTGTCTCTCTTTCTTTGGTTTTCTTATCGGTTAGCTTCACACTAACTCGGGATCCAGCTAAAAAGTACGGATTGATAGACAAATTTTCCGTTTTCTGGTTGAGGACCTATATCATGCAATACTATGTCTTCCATTCTCCATACGCTTCTTAAGAGACCCTAGTGATTTCTTGAAGTTTGTTTTCATAAATATATACCCTTCTTTCGTGGACTCGCCCGCACACGTTTGCAGGCGAGTCCATTCCTGGTCAATGCCGCATAATGACCGCTGTGGCACGGAGGAGAGCGAATGTAGAGCTCTCACAAGTTGTAACCCGACCTCCAATCACTTAGCAGAGCCAACGGTATCGGTTGTTACCGAAATAATCGTATCACGTCGTTTAGAATTTTCTAACTTAAGGTAATGCTGGCTCTCATGTAACTGCTCCACTTGAATACGCGCCGATGTGGCATGAAGTGAAGATTGTGGAGAAGACAGTGCGCGCAGTGCGTAAACCCGTAGGCATGCGCAGGGTCCCCTTTCAGGGGGGGGGGGGGGAGGTTGAAGGTTCATCGCAGCGCTCGCCATCCTTCCTCAGTCAATGTACTTGTCAAATCTTGCGCCTCACCTTTTAGTGGCTAGGAGGGCGCCTTGCCCCCTAGTCAATGTATGGAGCAGGTTTTGCGCCTCCTCCTTAGGTGACCAGGGGGGGGGGGCGCCCTCTCTGCCCCCCTCATGCACACGCCTATGGCCTATGGTACGGGGGGAGGCATTGTCGTTGTACTCGCTCATGTTTCCTATTACAGAGCCAGAATATTGTGTAAGCTCCAATTCAAGTGCCTACGGCTTCATGGACCCGTGTTAGTCTATCCTCACGGCTGATGTGGCGTGACCAGGCCCAAATAAAGTGGTCAACACAGGTCTTGAACAAGGCTAGTAATGCTCAAAACAGCGTTGAAGTAAACGAGGAAGTCCAAAATAATAGAACTAACAGGAATAACGAAAGCTTAATCAAATAATTAACTTAAACTTCCTGAAAACGCTCGGAAAACAAGCGCTTGACTACCAGCCGCTTAAGAGATGGCGCCACCGTCTTGCCAAAAGCGAGATTTATCCTCCCACGGGTGTTCTCTGGCGCATTCGTCGCTACATCTTCACAGGGTGAACAACTTGACCGAACTCGCTGCAAACGACACGTATCTAAACTGCCGTGAGAAGCAGGAAGTTGATAAAGCACTGTAAAAACTTGCGCGCACGTCACATACCGAGTTCGCGAATCTCACTAACAAGGTTGTATTCGTGTCGAAGAAAGCCTGCATACTTACCTCAAATATTGATGTCGCTGATGGTTTCGTAAACGGAGCAGCGTGTATGCTACGAACTTGAACCGATGGGTGCTTGTGCTACGCATATTTCAGGTTTTACAAAGCAGAGTATTGCATTTAGCGAAGTGCTTAAACTGCCCTAATCGCTACACGAGAACATTTCTTTAAATGCGAAGCATTTCTTAGCGAACTTCGGCGACATTGAGCGTATCTATCTGTCTAGCTAGTCGCCCATGACTTTAAGCTCTCCTGGCCGTGTCGATAATGGTACTGATACCAAACTTGGTATCAGTACCAGTATCAGTGTCAGTGCTAGTTACATGGTATGACATGACATGACTGTGTGAAGAACATATTTACTAGTCATAACATGAAAGTCATGGCGTGTATGTCATGAATGTCATGATTTACATTTCATGGTTCTGCAGCTCTTGCGGTGGTTTCGTTCACATGGCATATTTCAAAACTGGTATGGTATGACATGATTGCATAGCGAACAGAAGGGACAGGCCTTAACATGAAAATCATGACATGCGTGTCATGTAACAACATGACTACATGGCACGCTCATGATGCGCTTGCGGCCGTTTCAATAGCGTCATATACCAAATTTGGTATTACAGTACGTGAATGGATGACGAAGGTATGTGACTGGTGCAAACATGATAATCATAAGATTCGTGTAATGCAAAAACACGACTACATGCCTCGCTCATGATGCGCTGCTGGCCGTTTCGTTAGCTTCACTTATACCGAATTCGGTATTATGGGGCGTGAATGGAGGACGAAGGTATGATACTGGTGCAAACATGATAAACATGAGATGCGTGTCATGCAACATGACTTTATGGTACGCTCATAATGCGCTCACGGCCGTTTTTCTAGCTCCTCATATACTGAATTTCGTGTTACGTGACGTCAATGGATGGCGAAATATATGACTGGTGCGAACATGATAATCCTGACACGCGTTTCATGTAAGAACATGACAACATACCACGCTCATAGCGCGCTCGCGGCCGTTTCTCTAGTTCCACATTACTGAATTTGGTATCACGGGGCGTGAATAGATGACGAAGATATACGACACATCCAAACATGATAATCATGACACGGAAGTCATGTACGGCATCATTTACCTGCGCCTCGTAACGTTACGCAGATTTTAAAGTGACATATAAACATTTGTCTCTCGTGGTTCGCATATCATCGATTCCCACTGTACGTGGGATCTGCCAATTTTTTTATCCCTCACGCACTTCTCCAAAATTTGGAACAATTTTGTCACGCCTCTCCTATATGAGCATTCATAAACGAAACGTTCGGTGTCTCTGTCCTCGTCTACTTTCTCTTCCCGTTACCGTTACAATGACAGCCGTGTTAAGCGACTGTTTACAAGCATCTCTTTCCGGCTGTTTAGCACCTGACACGTGCCGCCACTCCCGGCAACATATGGTGGGAACAACACGTATTTCTTCTTGCTTTTTTCCCTACGTCACTATGTCAGGCCGGTCAGCCCCGGCTGCCGAAGGCTGCAGCACGTGGGATCGTGATCTTCTGCTTCGCCGTGAATTAGCATACGCGCAGGAGGCGGACAGGGCATCGGCTTTCGCTTAAGCGTATTTGTTTTCTTTCTTTCTTGTTTTTCGCCACCGGGGCAGCTGCCTGTGTTTGAGTGTCGTATAACAAACAAATGAGGGCAGTATGAACGAGATAGACAGAAAGAAGGTTGGGAAATGGTCGTAAGGGAGAGGTCCACACTCGGCCTGACGTCTTGGTAGACGTTCAGTGCTTAGCGGCAACTGCAGCGCGTCGGCGTCGTATCACGCCCGCACTGGCTCCGTTCGACATGCGAACCAGCGAACCGGCTGATGTCGTCCAGAGTGTGTCCAGGGTTGTCGGAATTTGTTTCGGTGAGCGACGTGTGCAGTCTATTTTTCGCGCCCTCCCTTCGTTTAAGCGTCAGTGCGCTCAGCCATGCGTCACTTTAGTTTAGTCGCTTTGTGACTCACCTTCGGGACTGGTGACCGGAAACAAGCTTCTACGTTTTTTAGCTAGTCTGCAATTCCTACCCCGTTTTTTGTTTCCTTTGAAGCTTGTTTTGTTAACTTATATTTTTTTGCGCCATGTGAAGAACTTGTTGGACAATTCGTATGGATTAGAAGAGTCGTTGATATAGCGTACGAAATCCTGCGTTCAGAGGGGATCGTGTTTTCGCGTGGTTCAGTCATTTTAAAAGCAAAGACTGGCATTTATGTCCCTTTTTGTGATTCAGCGCCGTATTTTATTGTAGAATAAACGAAAATGAAGATGCTGGTGCAGATTCGGTGCGGGAATACATGGTCTTAACCAGTATACGAGCAAGAGATAAAAAGAAAAAGAAAGCCTGGAAAACATTATGGACCATCTCCCTGGAGGGAACCCTGATGGAATGTGAAGCAGCAGCGGTTCTCATGGCGTTGACCCGGTTGAAACGGGCGTCAACGCGGGTGGTGGAATAACAGTTTGAAGCGAAAATCGGTGTTTACTTGAGTGAACGTTTGTTTGAAACGCAAAGACACGGGAGGCGGGTTGGGATTCGTGCTAGTTTCATTGCAGAAAGACTATTCGCTTGATGCGCTCTCGAACTTTGCGAGCGGTGGAGAGGGTGAAGTGACAGAGATGTCACGCGGCGAGTGGCGACAGGCTAGGAAGAGATTGACGTCAACGCGCCCGCACTGCGAGGGAAGGCATGACCTACTTTGCACTGCCCCAACACCTGTGGCAAGGGGAGCGCGGTGCGGACGGAGGTACAGCGTTACACAGGCTAGTCAAAGAGCTGCTTCGCATCTAAGAAAACTGCTCATTGAAAGACTTTTGCGTTGTTAGTTACTAGAAGGGTGTGCCTACGCCTAAGAGCAGTGAAAGATTGAAAACTGAGTCATGTGTTACGGTTGCATGTCAGGATGCGGCGTCGGTAAGTTCGAAAACTTCGGATCGACTCGCAAATATAGACACAATGTCTGCGTTTTTATCGGAAAGAAAGAATAGTCTTGCGCTTATAATTAAATAAACTATAAAGTGCCCGAAGTCGTACCACACTACGACTTGCCTCGCAAAAAGAATTATATCGCCCTTACGACGCGTAAAATCCTCGAATATATAATACTGCTTTACAGTAATTATGACAGCCGGAGGTTTCGTCCATCGCAACACCATTTCTGGCAGATTTACGGGCTACATGATTTTTTTCACCGTATTTATTTGCAGTCATTCTGTCCTGCTACGTCAATGACGTAACCGTGAGTAACACCAGAGTTTTTTTTTTCTGTCTATCATTGTTCCCGATAGCATTTAGCAATAGCGTCTACCAACAAAAATTTCGGAGCCACTAATATTCATGTTATACCCTTGTTACACAGGCAGCCTAAACCACGGTTACGCTAACCACGGAACCGTGCTTAGCTTCTACCCACGGTTAGGGAAGCTAAGCGCAGTTACGATCAACCACAGTTAACCGCGTTCAACCGCGGCTAGCGTCCACAGGCAAGCTAAGCACGGTTACGACCAACCACGGTTAACCGCGTTCAACCGTGGTTAGCGCCAGCCACGCTACGCCGATTACACAGGCAAGCTAAGCGGGGTTATGACCAACCACGGTTAACCGCGTTTAACCGCGGTTAGCGCCAACCACGCCACACCGACGTTACACAGCTACTAGAAAACTGGGCACGCATACCGCGTTTCTCGCGACAGAAAATCGTCACCCGCGTTCATGGCATGAACTCATCGATGGTGGGCGCCGACATTGGCTGTGTTCCAATTCTTAGACAGCACGTAGACAGTCTACGCAGACTGCTTAGAAGTTCGCACCGAGCTCATGCTGTCCGAGAATTGGAACACGTTTAGACAGCTTTTACGCGACGATGAGCCACCTCGCGTCGAGAAGAAAAAGCCTTAAGAAACAAACGTAACCGTTGTAATTTCTGGCTTATTTCATGTTAAAAAAAATAAACGTTACTCACATTGAGCGTCTGGGAAAGCGTCTGCTTGTGTGCAGACGGACATTCTGGCGAGATTTGATCTATCTGAGCGATTCGATGAGCCGCATCTTGTTTAGACAGCAAAGTAGGCTGCATCGTATTTGTCTACGATGTGGTCTTCTCGGAGCTGTCTACTTTGCCGGCTGCGTGAAAATTGTAATGGGACTTAAGATGGCCGCCGTCTATTTAGCTGTCTATTTAGCCGCCTACGGTGAGTATTGGGACACAGCCATTTTCTTGGTTATCTACCTAACCAAGGTTGCCAAGCTCGGTCTCTTAAAACCACGGTTAGTGGCATAACCGTGCTTTCGTGTGCCGTCCAACATCAGTGAACCGCTGTTAACGTAACCGCGCTTTGCGTAACCACGGTTTAGGCTGCCTTTGTAACATATGTATTATTCGGTTCGAGAACATTAAACTTGGCTGGTTTAGATGCCCATTTCAGCTCATAGCTCTGTTTCCGCTTGCTTAACAGACTGCTATGTGGGAACACCTGCTGAACCTGAATGATGGACGTGAAATGTTCAGTAACCAACGCATAGTTGCACATGACCCAGTGACCGAAGTTGTCTATTGCGATGTGCGTCCGGCAATGCAGCCCACGGAACACACTAAATGGCATACACGAATCGGCTCAAAGGACTGCAGAAGATACTAGACATATATCGATAGGTTCCTGGAATTTTTAAGCAACAATAACAGCAGTTTTCAGCTTGTAGAACTTCCATATTTGTCATGCAGCAGTGGTCCTCACGTGGCGTAGAGTTTGTACGTGAACTTTTGCTCCGTCCGCCACTTTATTTTCCTAATCTGAATAGGAGACTTAACAAGTAAGGATAACTCAAGCGTGAATTGGTAACAGACCAGTGGCGTCAGTTAAGTCCCACCGATCAGTGATCAGCTAGCAAGCTAAAAACTGAATACTCACAAAATCACTTATCAGGGGCCCCTCTCCGTGGCTTAGCATTTCTTTTTACATTCGTTCAGCCTTCGTTCGGCTCGCAGGTCATGCCACCAGCAATGACACAGTACTCAGGAAATATACCTGCACAAAGAAAATTACTTGTACTCTGATTTTTTTTATCCAAATAGTAAAAACAAATCGCCCATATTGTAGCCCTGTGCCGCTTTAATATATACAGCGAAGGTCATACAACAAGTGTTATATTATGCGAAAGCCGTTGTTTTCATTGGTCTTTTTGTTTTCGGGAAACAGATGGCAAAGAGGCCACTACGTGAGTACTTCGATATCTACATGTTTCGTGGTAGTTGTCATTTACGCAGGCGCTATAATAAGTAGTATTTACTTTGCACGGAGAGGCTTGTGAACGAATGTAGAAACGCCTCGAGAAGACTGCAGGAAAAGATAGTAGTGAACTCAATCATTCATTCAATCAATCAATCAATCAATCAATCAATCAATCAATCAATCAATCAATCAATCAATCAATCAATCAATCAATCAATCAATCAATCAATTTATCAATATGAGCACCTGCACTGTTAATGCAGAAGTGCCTGATCGCATGTAGCAACAGAAGTGTGTTCGGTAAAAGATGTTAGTAGTAGGTGTATGCTTACATTTTTATCATGTCGTCAAACCCCTCTGGCGAAGTCATGGTTTGCTTGTCCATATTATATTAGCTTCATTGTGAAGTTACACTGGGCTATTCTAAATGCACATCAGTTTTGAGAATCTTGGAGATGCTAAGTGATGTGGAAGTTTGATGCTCTCTACGCATGTCACAGATGACAACGCGTCATGTCATTCATAAAGCACCAATGTACAGCACCATCAAATTCTGCATTTGGCTTATCTATATATTTCAGTGCTACCTGTTCTTGAGTGTCCTTACATTTTACTGGAGCTGTTTAGGCACAAAAGCATTTCACCGGTTCAAACAAACTGTCCCACGTGGCACATGAAACTCTATTTAATGTAAACTGTGATCAAGCAATATATGCTATGTAAAGTGGTCACCCGTTTCTATAGGACAGAACATACGCAAACTTGGTCATTGCTGCTTGAAAATAGTACTTAAGTACTGATGATCGAGATATTGCAACGGCGTGGTACAAAAATTTACGCTTCATATTTGACGTCGTCGACGAAAACTCTGAGACTTGCTTAGTGTATGTATAAGCGTCAAAACCACATCAAACATTATAATCTATTAGGCAGTATCGGTCAGCTCGGAAAACTGTAGTGGAGCCTTGAAAGCCCGCGATAAGTCACCCTGTCAGCACACATCCCACTTCAAGAGTGAAAAAAACTCACTCGGTATATTTACATTTTATTCCATTTTAGCTATTTATATATTCCCCTCTCTTTTTGTCTTTCAGTTCCAAATCTTCTTCCACAAAAAGAGTAGCTAGTCAGTGACATACACGCACCATCTAAGTTCTCTGCCTTCCAATAAAAAGTACTTTTCCTCTCCCTCCCGTACTTAGCCCCTGTTCATCAATACAAAAGCGTGTACTATCATCAAAAAATGCACAAATCTTATTGATGTGGGCGTGACCATGTCTTTTTCACGCTGATTCATCAATGTATGAGCCTTGTACCTGTTGCGGGCAAAAATGTGCGTGTCCGGAGCTTATCCTAACCACCGATGTGTACGTACAAGTACTGCCGTGATTCAGTAAGTTGTCGAGCCCGACAGGTGTCATGAGCGTGTCACTCGACTATAGTGCGGCTACCTCCTCAGGTGTTTCCCTCGTAAGCACATTTTTTTGCGACCGAGGCCTTAACTCATGAGGAGACCCCATTTATACACAAAAAAGTGCGCACAATGAAGCACGCCTGTGATAGAAGTGACGAGACATTTCGTGCAGGCACCTATATATGTAGAGATTAATATGAAACTGTGCAATGTTCCCTATATTATTGCACTGTAATCCTTATCTAGCAGCTCCGGTCTTCCTCGCCCTTCCTAAGTAGTGCTAATTAATGCTACAATTCTTGGCTGTAATTATTACAACCATTGTGTTTTAACCTGCACGCTTTTATTCGCTGTTGTGACTGTCCCGCCTCCTTGCGCTGATTCTTGTGTACTCCCTTCATCTCTCCATTAGCCGAAAAACTTTTTGACGAGGTAAGTGCATGATTACGTGAGCGCCAGTAAACTTGGCATCTTCTCATGATGTCACTGCTGATTGTCCTTTATGGTGGACGGGGCAGGTGTATACCAAGCTATACCGTAAGTACCTGCATTCTTCTTGTTTCGTATTTGTGATGTAACGAGGTAACTAATGTTGGACTCGGCATTCGGGCTTTGTTGTAATATTTTGCTGCAGTGTGCTGAGTCATTAGGGTTGCGAATAATCTCCCTGTTAATGTTATAGTGAAGTAATATATTAGCTTCGGGCCCTTTACGTCAGTCCAACACATCAATTTATAATATGAGGAAACTGATTTTTTGTTTGCATCAAATTAGTCGCCAATTTTCAGAATGCCAAAATAATGACGAGTTATCTAAAAACATTGAGTGAGGCTTCCAAATACTTAGCTGATTTTATGGTCAACAATCAAAAAACATTGTGTTAATATACGTGTTGTTAGTATTGTATAAAAACCAGGTTCATTAAAGCAAGTACCGATTAAAGGAAGGAACCACAATATGATTTTTAAATTGAACCCGGCCGGCATTTTTCGTTCTCTACAGGATTCTACAGGTTTACAGATCAATACGAGGTAAGTAGAATTTGAAATTTTTTGCAATTAAGTAAAAGTCATCGAATGAATCAACGAACACATGACTCCTTATTAGCCAAATTGTCAGAATGCTCATCTTTTGTTGACCATTTGAATCCGCATAGTCACTCATCTAACTCAATCTGTAAGATCAGCGCTAATATTTGAGGGGTGTATCTTGAAACATTAATATTGAACACGGAAATCAATTTCTTGAACATTTATGACTGATTTCGTGGTTTCGGGATGCAGTCTTCTATATCGGAGGACCTCTTCAGGAACCTCATAAACCGTGAGTACCTTCTCTACTCTGAACTGCTGTTATGTACTCAAGTCTTATCGAATCAGAAAACTAAGTCTGGTGCAGCAAAAGTACAACTATAATAGCATGAAGCTATCATAAGTAAAAAAAAAATGAACACAGTCGGATATGTAGCGAATTGTGTTGACACCAGTGTGTATGAGTTGTGCAGTCGGCGTTAAAGTGTAGGGACCACAATGCCCGAGAACAATTTGAATTACCGAGCAAACAGGGACTGCATTCGGTCAAACAGCACAGTACGCATTGTTGGCGCGTTTCAACTCGCGGCTTAACTAGAACCTGCGAATCTTAACTCGAGGCTGCGTGCCCATGCAGGGGGAATATTCAGGTTCTTTCTCGTGTTTCTTGGTGTCTTCACATATTTAACGCTAACCCTACAATGAAAACAAATGTATTAATGGTCTGCTGATGTCATGAAAGAGTGTGACACAGTAATAGCTTCTTGCAATCTCCCGACATCCGAAAAAAATTCTGTCATAGCTTGTTAGTCTACTTAAGACACAATTTAAATGTTAGCATCGGAGTTGTATATATATATATATATATATATATATATATATATATATATATATATATATATATATATATATATATATATATATATATATATATATATATATATATATATATATATATATATATGAAAGCAAGTACGCAATTAAAGGAAGACACTTTATATGATCGAAAACCATGCGAAATGAGTACAGAAGAGGCACCGTGGCGTCAGAAGCCTCGCAAACAAGATGACGTTCATGTCACATATTGGGAAATCTGACAGTGCTTTATGAACATACAACGACGTAGCTTAGAGAACATGAAAAAAAGAAGAAAACGCTAAACCTGTAAGAAAAGCTACAGCAGCTCGCCTAACCACTGTCAGGCTGTGCCATACTTAGAAAAATGACCCGATGAACCCCGATATACGACTTATAGATTATGTTATGTAAGCTTTATTCAAGCAATATCATATTTTGCCAAAGGGACTTTAGCATGGGTGTTTGTAAATATCATATTTCGTCATAGTGACTGTAGCATGGGTGTTTGTATTTGTATAGGTTTCGAAATTCTGATTTTCAAACATCGCCACATGATTCACTAACGACGTGATTTCCTATTATCAGAGCATTATAGCCTTTTCCCTTCTTATATTTCACTACACATAGGTTTCATCATCATGGCAAAGACCCTTGAGGTAAATCACTTTTGCTTTACCTTTAAAAAAATAAAGGAGGGGAGGAGTACGTGCCCGAAGCACTGCCGCACCTGTTAAATACACCGGGGAAACTGCTCAATAACTCGACGTGGTTCATATAAGAACACCGGTTATGTAATGAAGCTCAGGTACCTTAAACCTGATTGCATGCGTGTAACCTGTGAGCAGCCCTTTTAAATGTTCAATTATCTATGCACTAAAGCAAAGAAGTTAGTTACTGTAAGACTCACAAATTCTGTAAGACTCACTACTGTAAGACTCACGTACCTTGGGAATCGACGTTATGCGAAGCATTCGGAGGGAAGGTGACTGTGTTGTAAATTTTCATTGAGCGACACGTTATGAAACGTCACTGAATATAGAATACATATGTTGCACGCACAGATACATGTAGAACAGTCGGAGATGCTTATATAGTAGTTTGCACTCGTGCAAAGGTGCCGACAGATACGCGAATACTAGCAACACCAGAAGCATTAAACGGACATGAAGTGTGCGTGCTCGCGAGGATGGTATCCCTGAACACGGCTACATCAATCAACCTCAGAGAATGGCATCTAACAACAATTGACATTTACGCGAGGAGTACATATGTAAAGTTTATAAAGTTGGATCACCAGCATCGCAACCAAAATTGATGTTTCACGAACATTAAGGTGTACTTTAAAAGTAGTTCCCACACCAGGCGTGGCTCTGTTGTACAATGCTTGATTGCCACGTAGAATGCTGGGCTTCATCCTGACATTTATTCTTTGAATTCATTTGGTCAACGCTGCCGATGTCAACTTTTTGTTAATGCTCACGCGTTAATATCACCCATGTGCGTTGTTCGCCGTTCCTGAGTGGATACTAAGTGTCAATAACCTTTGGCACATACCCGCATACCACTGGCACACACCCGCCCGCGGGTGTATGCTACTGTCCTGCGGAAAGTGTTTGATCACCTACGTGACGGGATTATGACATTATTCATGTCTTGACTGGCACGTCATCTTAGTCAAACCATCTTACCCTCCCATACTAATTTAGGTTCACGCCAAGTTAGGGGAATGATCAAGAGAGCACGCAGACGTAAGCGGTGAGACAGACAGACAGACAGACAGACAGACAGACAGACAGACAGACAGACAGACAGACAGACAGACAGACAGACAGACAGACAGACAGACAGACAGACAGACAGACAGACAGACAGACAGACAGACAGACAGACAGACAGACAGACAGACAGACAGACAGACAGACAGACAGACAGACAGACAGACAGACAGACAGACAGGCAGGCAGACAGGCAGGCAGATAGATAGATAGATAGATAAATAGATAGATAGATAGATAGATAGATAGATAGATAGATAGATAGATAGATAGATAGATAGATAGATAGACGCCAAAAGTACTTGCTGTACGTAGATCAATAGTCTTCGTATTCAATAGTCTAACTGCATACGAGTATCACTACTAGTAAGACTATGTGCCGTAGATCGTTCTATGTTCAGTGTATAATAATGCAATAATATGCCTCGTCACCAGACAAGCAAAACTTACGCTCCCAGTATTAAGAATCCGGCGTGCAGCCATTCAACGCTCGCTCATTAGTTTCTCTGTTCATTTGCAGGGGTTTCTGAGATCAAAGTACGTCATCAAGGTAACGTTTTATAAATAGACAGAATGCAGACATTATGCTATAATACACTTAGCTAATCGGCTTCATAATCGTTCAGCCTCTCGATCTTCTAGCTT
This sequence comes from Rhipicephalus annulatus, assembly GCA_013436015.1. Taxonomy (NCBI): domain Eukaryota; kingdom Metazoa; phylum Arthropoda; class Arachnida; order Ixodida; family Ixodidae; genus Rhipicephalus; species Rhipicephalus annulatus. The sequence goes on along the minus strand of WOVY01012116.1, from coordinate 90,147 downwards.
TTCACACTTTCAATGAAGTATTCCTTGTTTGTTTATGCACAATGTCGTGAATTCCAACTCTGAAAGGCTATTTGATATTGAACTTTTTGTTTTACGAGTTCTAATTTTGTTGTAATCTTTGTAAAAACTGCTGGTGCTCATGAACAGCTGTTCATTTTAGCTATTGTTGACTAAGTAATTAAAATTCATTAGTGTCTTCAATTCTTCATTGTCTTAAATGGTGATGGTTTTGAGTGGTAACCGAAGACCGATCACTTACTTGCCGTGATACTTTTCTGCACTTTGTTAACTCGTCACTTCGCATTTCACGTTAGGGTGAGCAAAGCAGTACTGCTCTATTTCCGATCTACAATATTCCCGTCAGAAGTAAGTAGACAATTTCTCAGTTTTTCGCACCATCCCTCCAACCATTATTGGACACTTAACAAAGAAAAGCAGCTTCAGACTTCTGATGCCGAGAACACTTGTACCCTCTCGTTTCAGCTAAATACAACGTAGACGACGTAAGTCGTGTTTGGTCTTCTTTTTAATGGCTAAAAAGTTTATCTCAATATTGACCACGGACAATTCCCCAATAACGTTGCAATATTACTTATGCTTCGCATCAAATTTTCTTCTGAAGGTCAACCGCAAGGTGCTTGGTGAGTAAAATTCAAGAAATATGTCTGCTTTGAAACGACTCTCATCTGTAACCGAAGAAATGTGTTCTGTTTGTGGTACTAAAAAGTGTACTTGTATATAATCATCCTTCTTCTTTTTCAGATTACCTAAGCACACTCGCCCAACTCAGGGTAAGAAAGCTTCATTTGGCATCTCATTTTTAGAATATTTTTTGTGTCTAAAGTGAACACACTAAACTTAATCTAGGTTAGTCGTAATCGTTAAATTGAATCGCCCTAGTAGCGTCATAGAACGATGTTTACTCAGTGTGGAATATTAACAAACGTTTTCATGCCGAACATCCGGATTGCAGAATAAAATTAGCTAACTAATTTATCGTGAAACGCAGCTGCCCGCATATTTCACTATCTAGGCAGGGTAAAGCTTTACCCCGTTCAAATTAGCACAGACGTTTTATATTACCATCTACCACAAGCAATGAGCTTCAGTAGGACAGTCCGTTGTGTCTAATTTACCCTAGCACAATGATGCCTCAGTAGGGCTTAAATATAATGGAAACACTCAGGGATGACCCCCATGTACGTATTTATTGAAACATCTCTATTTGTCAATTTTATATTCCAAAGAGACGAAAATTATGGTTTGAGATGACATGCCGTGCGGCTCTACATCCCCGAGAAAGATCACCGGGTAAAAATAAAACAAAAGTGATAGAATGGAGGCGCTGAAATACCTTTTGACATGCTAAAAAAACAAGCCGTTTGTTCTTATAGCGCAGAGTTCACAAAACTATTGGGATGTGAATGCCATTCACTATCAATCTAGTGAATGCCTTATCACGTTGACTGGAACCATACTTAGTGGGTGCACGAACAATGGAAATGGAAAATACAAGCTGTCACGAATAGAGACAAGTTTAGCAGAGAAACTGACGTCCATATCTGCCAGGACGACCCCCCCCCCCCCTTAAAAAACAAATTATCACTGTCATCTGAAAACGCAACTGCCATGACAGCTGTGCTAAGCACGCTAAAAGACTTCATAATTCTGCAAGATTATATAAAGAGTATACCCACGCCACAAAGTAGCGATGTCATTGAGAGAACCACCTTTTTGACACAAATTCGAACACGTACTTGAATACGCAGCAATCAATCATTTTAAAAACGTAGCAGTCAAGCGCGCTGTAAACCATAGGGATTACCTGAGAGTGTGTGCTTGTAATAACCACATCCTCATGTCTACCATGTCCAGGCCCAGCGTGTTGCACCGAGTGCGGTGGTGGACACATTCGACAAAGGTATGTGAAAGCCAAACAGCTATGCATGTTCTGGGGCGAAACGCAGTACACCACGAGGCTTAAGAAAGGCTGCGTTCTGTTGATGCGTCATGTTTACTTCGTGTGAAGTGTGAACTTGCCGAGATTTTACGCACATGACCTCATTGCGCCGAAGCAAATGATCCGTCAAGGACGTTTCACATACCACGTAGCAAACATGCACGACACGTGACATTTGACCGGAGCTCTTTACTTTCTGAGGAGCAGACGCTGTCAGTATACAGAGCTGTACGGCTAATCGTCATGACTTCACAATACGACCTTGTGTGCTCACGCGTTGCCAACAATTATAACAGCAACAAGCAGTGGCTACAAAAGTGGGATTCTTCAAGCCCGCTTTTCGAATGCGTGGCCAAAGTTATTTGGTTCTCTATTCCAAGCTCCAAATTTTTGTGTTGTGCCAGTTATCCTTAACGAGTGCCTCGAAGCTCTGTAATGTTACCCCAAAGTTCGATTTCTTATTGTGCGACCATGATTTGTATCAAAATCTTTTTTTTGCTTTTTTTCACCTGAAAAACGAACATTTTATTCATGGACCATGAAACATTTAGCGACCCAATTTGAAGTCTCTTGAATGCATGCTGAAATTCGTCGACAGGACTAGTGAGAATCCACCTACTTGAGCTCATGTTTACCACTCATTTAGTTTATTTTTGTCGAAGTAAATAATGACAAGGAAAAAAAAGGTCACAGATAGACAAGCTTTCCTGACCTGCAATTGTACGCATATGCTGCTCAATGCATAGGAAAAAAAACTACAAATATGTCGCATATTTTGGAATCGGATAAATGCAAAGCCATCCTGAGGCTGGTAATTTATAACTATATGCAACCAGACGTGGTGCGTCTACATTTGTTTTCATTTTATGTATAACGGTAACACAAAGAAACGTTTATGTATCACAAGAGTCACAACTTTAAGGTTATACAATTAGCTTTTATGTTTGTGCGCTTGAGACGTCGTGCTGAAGCACTCCCCTCGACTACAACTTGCTTAGGTGGACGCACACTGCGATATGTCGCTGATGTTACCTCTTTTTTTTTTCCGAAACAAGATCGATTTTGAAAGGTGTAGATGAGGGCAGAAACAACAAATACGTATAATATCGGTCGTGTCACAGTGAGGACATGATAATTAAGTTTAATGCTTCTATATCCCCTCTTAAACACACTCAGAAAGTTCAGTGTGGGTGGCCAAGAATGTGCTCATATGTAGTGGCCGGAGAGAGGTGGCAGGCCTAGCCAAAAAAATTTGAGTATGAAAAAAAGTATTTGTTTATCATGCGATTTCCATTAAGACTTCTTTGTGAATTAGAGATGCCTTTGGAGCAACATTACGCATGTAATAAAGGAAGATGGGTGACAATTAGAAAGCGGTATAAGATACATCAAAGCTGAATTTGAAAGGTCCTGTATCTTGTTTATTGAAGTTAGGGTGCTTTTTGGGGTCAAAGTGGTGCGATACTCGCATGCTATGGAAATGTTATACCCGTCACTCTTTCAGGCAGTACGTTCTTTTTTTTTATTATGTGAAAAGGAAAAGCTTCATTGGAACGTTTTGTGTTGTTTTCAGTATACGCCGAAGCTATGGACAGCATTATGGTGAGGCCCTAGGTTATTTTAATACCTATACCTCGTCCTGCGATCTCTGACCCCTGTGTCTACACTTTTCTTAGTTCGTCTAATTACACCCCCCCCCCCCTCTGCCATCAAAAATTCTAAGCCTACTAAAATGATCCCACACCCACATTCTACGACGTGAGTTCTAAATTAAAATACGTGCCTGCTTGCAATGCGTAGCGAAAGATGAAAGCAAAAAGCTTATTCTTAAAATTGCCACAGAAAAAAAGATTGCGTGGCTTAACCCTTCGCAAGGCACTACCTTCAAGCAAATATTTGTTGCTTACAGTAAGCGAAACAACATTTAGGATTACTCAAGAAAATGTTTGACACCATCTTCAAGAATATCGGCAGAATATATTTCGAAAAAAAAAGAAGTACATATATATACCACTGCTTCATAGCGTGGTCCAAAAGGTGGTACATATTTTTATCTGTCTTCAGCATGTACCAAACGAAAAAAAATTCTGAACAGTCGCGTTATTTATCAATTAATAGCGGCTCTTTACTTTCGGAATTGAAACAAGCATTCAATGCTCAACAAAACTTGGTACTTGTGGCGCTGATAGCTACTGTGCAATTGTGCCGAGAACGTGCGATGACGACCTGCCACAGGTCATCATCAGCCAACGCTATTTCGCAATTACAGTAATCAGACGCACCTAAAATGGACCGCGACGAAAGGTGTGCTTCAATAAAAAATGAAAATGGTGCACATATGCGCAACTCTACCAGTACAATATCTACCCTATTAGGGCTAACACCATCCGCCGAAATCAAGAACTGAAATTGTTCATTGAAAAAAAAGAATAGTAAATGCAGTAAAAATCTTGGTGTTAAAAGTGAATCCCTATGTTCTGTTCACTAAACAAGTAAAATGGAACTCTTCATAATATTCAAGCGATGCATTTTTTCAAGACGCTCATTTAGGGCACTGCGGCGGATAGAGAGCAGTAATCAAAGCACATGACAAATCACACCATATCCACGGAGTGTATGATGAATGAGGCAAAGCGTCCATCCGTCCATCCGCCCGTCCATCCTCCCGTCCCTCCGTCTATCTGTCCACCCATGCGCCCGTCCCTCCGTCTATCTGTTCATCCATCCATCTATCCATCCATCCATCCATCCATCCATCCATCCATCCATCCATCCATCCATCCATCCATCCATCCATCCATCCATCCATCCATCCATCCATCCATCCATCCATCCATCCATCCATTCATCCATCCATCCACCCATCCATCCGTCCGTCCGTCCGTCCGTCCGTCCGTCCGTCCGCCCGCCCGCCCGCCTGCCTGCCTGCCTGCCTGCCTGCCTGCCTGCCTGCCTGCCTGCCTGCCTGCCTGCCTGCCTGTCTGTCTGTCTGTCTGTCTGTCTGTCTGTCTGTCTGTCTGTCTGTCTGTCTGTCTGTCTGTCTGTCTGTGGATATGACATGCTGGAGGCGTCGTAGGGACGCAGGACTGCCCTAGGCCATAAGGAGCTTCGCCCCTACAATCCACTTAGCTCTCCACGCCGTATGCCATAGCGAAGTAAAAAGCTAAAATAACCTCCTATACCTTGGTAGATGGTAACACCAAAGAGAGCTCCGCCAAGTGTGGCCATTTTCTTATTAAGAGTGTTTGAAACGTGGGGAAAGAGTGGTACACATTTGTACCAGTACCCCTCTCTGTGGTGACCCCTTGTGCGGTGGTTATGCGGACTTCGAGCATCTCCGTTGGGACTGTACCTTGGCTTGCCCTCCGTTACACTCTGAGGAAATGAGCAAGTTGATTAAGGCCCAGGACCTGAACTCTGAAGTCCTGGACGTACAGAAGGTCCTCACGATGGCGTCCCGAGTGGGCCTAGTCATGTGACGTTGAGTTAAATCGCGTCCATTGTGGACCTAATAAAGTTGTTTTATTCTCTCCCTGTGGCTGGCATTTTTGCAGCTCCCGCGTGTTCCGAGAGTTCGGCATGACTGACAAATGATAATCACATGCGGTGCAAGAACGGAAGCCAGAGCGGGGTTCTAGCTCTATGGTGACGACGGCTGAAAGCACTAGCTTTGTCTAGTAACAATCAAGGCATGTCGCAGTTCGAATCAGTCAAAAGCCACGCTTTCAGCTGTTCCCGTTTCTTTCTATCGCATCAGCACGTACCTGATGAAGTTGTTTCCGCAGTCTGCAATGCACATACTGTAGACAATTCGGACTGTTCAGGAAGATCTCCACGTTTCACGCTAGCCCACTTTCCTGCTTCACTTCAGTTTCACAAGAAAACAGCCCGAATTTCCAGAGGGTGAAACGCGCTAAACGCTAAATGCCGCTGTGCTCGGATCGGAAACTTTCGCGTTTGATTTGTAGAGCGTCTACTCACATGACAGTTCAGGATGTTGCTTCACCGCGATTGCGACAGATGGTGTGACGTGCTGCCTAACATGGCTGCACACTGCTCTGTTCTGGTGTATAGGGTTGCATAAATTGGGTGCCTATTTAGGAGCGAAGCTACTTAGGTCCGCACTCTGCCGTCGCCGCCAAAGCTTTTTTTTTGCCGGGCAAGTGCTCCGAGCGAAACAACAGGCTTGCTCCAGCTGGGCAGCGCGTCGGCAAAAGACCCTTGCACGCCGCGCACTCATTCACTCAGTCGTTCCCGCCACCGAGCGCAGTAGGCACTCTCCCCACCCTCTTCCCACCCCACTGCCAAGCCAGTAACGAATTCAGGCACTTAGTCGTTTGCATACCGTTTCTCAAGGAGCTTCCTCATTGGTTGTAGTCGTACACGGAACAACTGCTGGTTTTTTCCACTTTCCTTCTGATCACAAGCACCCAGTGGAGCGTAAAATAGCGTGTCAATGTCAGTGTTCAGGAGTTCACGCTTTCGTAATTGCGGACTTTCTTCGTTCTCTGAATGAAGAGCCACTCGACAATGATCCAGTGAGAGCTAACGCTAAAATGGGCTTGTCATCCTCGATGCTACTGCGACATTGCGCAAGTGAAGCCTAAGTTAAGCGCCGACAAAAACAATACTAGAAAAAAAATTAAGTACAATATAGCCTGATGAAGGACGGTAGAAGATTCGCTGTTTCGACAGTTTTTGCCTAGTAGAGCTGGCTGGATTTTGTGTAGTTGTTGGTTCTAACTATAAAGTGTTCCCATTTCCTTTTCAGAGAATCCTAGATGACTAACCTCGTGGCATGAAGATTCACGAAAATGCATCCTCTAAATGAAGCAAGTACGCCCAGTGCATAGCGGCACACGTCACAAGAAAAATACACCTCTTCCAGGCACAATACACTGAACTGGCAGCTCACATCATACGCTTGCTGACACAGACATGAGTCTTTCGTGTTTTTTTGTTTTGCTTCATGATATATATGTCACCAGTATACCGGCCGTACTATGCCACGACAGTATGACGTTGAAATTATTCTTATTTTTTCTGTCCCATCAAGAAGTGGTGATTTGCTAGCACTGTTGCCAAGATCAGTAGATTGGTATTGTTGGACGATGTGGAAGAAAGAAATCGAGTAAAAGAATAGCTGAGAACGTATACTGATTCTGAATTGCTAAATTCAGAGCACTTCCGGAGCAATGCTCGCTTAGCGTAAACGCGCAAATGTGATTGCCGTTTGCAGTTAAAGGGCAGAGGCAGCGACCATGTGGAAGCGAGCACACGTATCTTCCGTGGATGATGTTTGCACATCACACTGACACAAGTACCACACCGTCCAGCAACCAGAGCACCCTCCAATACGGCGGACTAAGTTTTCTTCTGTGTCACCTTCATGTTCGACTTCATCTCATGCGAGTACTTTTTTATAAGCCTCCGAGCTTACTGGGAATGAATTTCTGGTCATCTGGGAGGAGATCGCATTGAGGAAGTTTGCTTGCCGGCCTGAAGCGACATTGCGAATGATCCCGCACTCATGATCCGAAGTCTATATACCCCTAAAGTACGTGAAACTGATACCCAGTTACAAGCAATGGCGTGCTTGTCTCTAGCAAAGCTCGCGATTCTTCCCACTCTTGTGCAGCCCCATCTTTCGTTGGTCACATTCGCTAATGGCTCAGTGGTAAGTCATACTCGACATTCACAGCAGTCATACGTCACACGACATTAGGGACGTAGTACGAAATACTGGAACGGCCAACCTCCTTGCCATGTACCCTGGCTATAAGTTGATGAGTGCTCCTGACAACCACCCTCCATTTCTTTCCCGCCCTTGCCGGAAGCTGTCTTAAGCTTGCAAGACCTTGTTCGCGCCACTTGAAGACTCGTGTCGTACTCTGTAGCTGCTTTTGGCACGCCATGTGTGACGTCGAGAGGTTAATGGTGACCTTCGCCAATGAACATCTCGAGCCCTATACTTACACGAACGACTTCTAATATAGCAGTCTGCAACGCCACATCCTAAACGTCACAACCTATTAAATTTTTTATTCACATCAAAACTAGGGGAATGAGGCAAAGCTTTCCAGAGTGCAGGTATTGGACTCGGTATCAGTAAGCAAGTATGCATGTATCGGGCTATGGTTACTGGGGATGATCAGAATGAATGGTGATGTATTATGAAAGGAAGATAATTTTTTCATGCAGGGTGGGGCTGTAGTATATATTGCTAAATAGACACATGCAAAATAACTTATGGTGACAGGCGAGCGACGAAAGTTCTGAAGACTCTTTCATTGAAGTGCCTGCGATGTGACCGTATTGGATTGGATTGGATAAACTTTTATTTGGTCCTCCAAAACACAGATCACTGTGTTGCGGGCAGCTCCCACGTGGGGACTGAGATGCCAAGCTCCTCAGCCGCCTCGCGGGCTTGGTGGACAGCCCAGAGCTGATCTGCCAAGGACGAGCAGCGGATGGACCCCTCCCATCTTGCAGAGGTGATGTCCGATAATTGAGCGAATTTGGTACACTGCCAGAGCATATGTTCTAATGAAGCTATTTCCCCACAATGTGTGCAAAGATTACTTGAATATAAGTCAGGGTACATGATGTGTAACATTTTCAAAGTAGGGTACATCCGCGTTTGCAAAAGCCTTAATGTAAGTGCTTGGGGCCGAGTTAAATTTTTGTGACGTGGAGGGAAAATCATTCTAGACAGGTAGAAATGTTTAGTGAGCTCGTTATATGTTGTAAGAATTTCCCGGTTATCCCCTTCACCGGTAGAACGCATCCCCGGGAAGGCGCGGTCGGAGAGGTCTCGCGCCGCCTCGTGTGCTGCTTCATTTAGATTGGGAGGGGAGTCGTTGATTTTTCCAAGATGAGCTGGGAACCAACTCAGAAGATGATGCGTTATGTTCTTGCCATGTGGTATTCTCAGCGTTTGATCTGAGACCGTCTGTGAAAATAATCCATATGGATTTATATTTGAACTAGCTCAAGAGCGGAAACGTTATGCGCCCTTTGTCGATGCTTTGCTGATGCCGATGGAGAGTTATGGCTGAGACTTTTTAATAGGTTACAAGAGTTATTTATATTTATTTATAGATATATTTATTATTTATTTTTTAAACACGAAGGTGTTTTATGCGAGAGTCCAACAAGGCTTCAGTGATGTATTTCTGTTACAGAAATGACGTCGAAAAAAATGCACATGGTCAGATGGCGAAGGGAAAAAAGTTTCATCGCTGGGAGTAGAACAGACGACCTATAGGTCCGCGACAACTGATTCGAGGCCAGCTGTCCACTGCGCCCTGGTCACACAATCTGGATACTGCGCCAACACACCTTTTATATCTCAGACTTTCCTCTTTCAATGTTCTTTGTCGGCGTGGTGCTATCACCATCAGGAAGCGGTAACGCGAAGTAATTGATCGTGACCGTGGCATCCGAGATTCGCTCCTCCAAAGTGTCGTTTCCACGTGACTGTCCTGTTTGGCGCGTTTCACTAAGAAAAGTGCAGATTTGTCAACGCCTTAACACGCGGTGACGTGGCTACCTTAGCCCAAGCCTTTTCCTCGGTAATGACATCTATCCATATTAAAAATGGCTCGGCGAAGCACGTCTGCATCGGTTGGCTCCGCGCTTGGCTGTAACACCGCCTTCGCCGATCACGCTTACCCCAAGAAATATTTCAACCAGACTAGACGGTAAATATGACGGGCATTGTGTTTCCCTCTCTTCCGGGTGATATTAAATAGTTATTTAACATTTCGTAGTGTTGGCGGCCTTAGTCCGAGTTCTTCTCGGACTAAGGCCTAACGACGCTCTTCTGGCTGCCACACCGCTTCTTCTGATTACACTCTCATTTCATTTCATTTCATTTATTTTACCCTCAATCACACATAGCTTTACAGAGGGGAGTGGGGTACAAAAAATGATAAACCACAAACAAGAGCAAACATAGTAATATCAAAATAATAAAAATAACGAGACATGTAAATTTGATGTTAGGCAATACACTGAATGTATGTGTAAGTACCATCAGAAACATGGGGGAAACAGAGTACAATAATATAAATGTACAATATACACTTCACGCGTCATCATGTAAGTACTCCTGTAATGTAGAAGAAAACAAGTCATGATTTGACATGGAAACCATGTCCGAGGGAAGGTGGTTCCAGTCGTTGGATGTGTGTGGGAGGAAGGAATGATAGAAAGTGTTGGTGCAGCTACTAATGACGTGTGCCTTATGTTGATGATCTAAACGAGCTGAGTAATAGGCAGGAGTGGTAATGAACTGAGCTTTCAAAAGTGGATGATTGAATAAATTGTGAAAAAGTATGAGACGAGATGTTTTGCGACGTGATTCAAGTGACTGTCGAGAAAGGCTGCGTTTCATTGATGTAACACTGCTAGTACGATGGTAGTTAGAATGAAGCGTTCTGCGTTATTCTGTACCATTTCAAGCGAGTGAGTCAAGTTCACTTAAAAAGGGTCCCAAATAGAGCATGCATATTCGAGTTTTGGACGAACTAGTGTTTTATACATTGTTAGTTTCACGGTTTGAGGGGCACGGCTAAAGTTGCGTCGTAGGTACACTAGCATACGGTTGCTATTGTTAATGACATAGGTAATATGATGCTTCCAGTTCAAGTCAGATGTTATATGAATCTCCAAGTATTTATACGAAGTTGCAGACTCTAGATCAACGTCATTTAAGATGTAGTTAGCAGGGGGTCTGGTAGTTCGTGAGATACGTAAAACTTTACATTTGTTAGTGTTGAGGTCCATGTGCCAAGTTCTACACCAGCCGGCAATATTATTAATGTCACTTTGCAAAGAACTAGCGTCAGAGTTAGATGAAATTTCTCGGTAAACAACGCAGTCGTCGGCGAAAAAGTGAATCAGAGAAGTTACAACATCGGGTAAATCGTTAACATAAATAAGGAATAGTAAAGGGCCCAACACAGAACCCTGGGGCACACCAGGAGTAACGGGAGAAGAAGGTGAGCTGTAGTTGTTAGCAACAACAAATTGTGAGCGATTAATTAAGAAAAACTCGATCCAAGCAAGAATGCCGCCATCAATATTAAGGGTCCTAAGCTTATAAAGTAGTAGGTGATGATTAATCTTGTCAAAAGCCTTCGAAAAGTCTAAAAAAATGCAGTCGACCAGTGAACTTCGACCTAGAATTATATGTAACGAATGCGTAAAACAAAGCAACTGCGTTTCACATGAGAATGAATTGCTAAATCCATGCTGTGACACGAATTTGATTCTAGAAAGGAGACCAAGTTAGAGAAGATTATGTGCTCCAAACGTTTGCATGGTATAGAAGTAAGTGAAATAGGTCGGTAATTAGAAACAGAATGCTTGTTTCCTGATTTGTGTAGCGGAACCACCTTTGCCTCTTTCCAAACGCATGGCACCACACATTTATTCAAAGACTGTTGGAATATTTTACACTGGAACATAGATGAGCATCGTTAGCTACTACGCTACAACAGATGTTCGTTTAATAACTATTCATGGACGTTAGTGAGCGGGAAGGAGATTTGCTGCGAAGAGACAATGGGGATGCATGCACGTTAAATGGGCCTACGGCTACGAATCACGAATAAGTGTTTAAGCTCTCTTATATCAATTCACATTAAACATACATCTGGTCTAAAGGCACGTTTCTTATGAGGTAGGGGTCAACCATGTTTGTTTCTTGCTTCGCGCTCTAGCGGTGACGGACACCGCTGGTGGTGACGCCGGACAACTGCAGTGCCAAAAGAACAGCTGTTGTTCTGATCTCATAACAGCTTTCGCAGTGAAACACAGTAATGTGCAAAGTACACCACGCTCTAGTATTTATTCTTATGTAGAGCTGCGTAAACAATAAATGTGAGTTAAGGAATAATTATTTAAGTGCTACATGATCGTGAATATGAATCGTGTATGATAGTATGTGAACATGATACTAAGGTTCAAGTCACGTGATTTCAGTGGTAGTAGCTGGCGTACGTTGCACGCAACAAAGGCATTCAAGCACAAACAATACGGGAGAGAACACCCGATCGGCATGCTGTTCGTCCTTCATGGCGAATATGGAAGCATTTAGCCAGGTGAAATCAACAGACCCAAAGCTACATTCCGCATGTTATCGTGTTCAGGAGACACCAATAATCGCTATTTGAAACAACTAATCATTCTGCTCTGATACTGTTCATTGATGTGACGTATAACTAAAATCAATCTTCTCCAGGGCTTTCAGTGCTGAGGTATGCGAATAGCGTGAACGTGGCGTATCGTGCCGAGGTATTTGTCACTGTTTTTTCGTCTAAACAGGAACAAACTTGACTTCGAGTGAGAAACCACGCTTGAACCAGGCGTATGGCCTGTACTCGATGATCACGTTTCGACCCACCGAGGTGACCACTTTTCCTGGCTTCATTTCGTCGCTGCAGAACCTGCGCACGTGTAGCATTAGGTTATTTAAACTGCTAATTGAGGAATGCAATTTAGCAATGTCACTATAACTATACTTTGCATCATACACCGGGCGAAATGCCGTGGGAACTATGCGATACTTTCGGTCAGCAAGTCCGCGTGTCACGCGCTTAGATTTGGTCGTTTTAGACGTGGCCTTCGTGATCGGCCGTGGCTGCTCGCTTCTGGAATTATTTGTAGAAGCCAAGAAGCAAAAACGAGGATAAACTAAGTGATCCCTAACAATCTGTTGACAACCGCATGAATAACGGGAATAGATTATTTCTCAGGCACAGCAATCTGTTTTTTTATTATTCAATCTAAAAACGAGGAAAAGATAATATTATAGGATGTAAAAATAATTTTAGTGTTTTTTGTGCGAACGCATATACTGTATAAGACGTCCCGTTGGCAATGATAGTGTTGTACATGACCTATGAAACGAAATATGGGTCACAGCAATACTTCTTAGCAGACGCGTTCACGTTTTGAGCAATAAAAAGATGAAAAGAGTAAAAAGGTAACTAAAATAGAAGTGCACACCTTGCGATTGCACAGCCAGAGATGGAGGCTTTTGCTTCAACTGTGGTGCTTTTTTACACGGCTACGCCTGCGGTACCTCTTTAAACAAATCCTCCCTTTGTGCTCATACAGATGGCGTATCGTTGCATGCCTATACATTGGCTTCGATAACTGACATCAAGCCTTTGATTGTCTTCACTCTTTCATGTCTCCCTCCTTTTTCTTTCTGCTTGTGCAGCTAGTCGAGTTTTCAAGGAATATGTGTAAAGGGGAAAGATAAAAGCTCAATCATCAAAATAAATTATAGAATAATCACTAATGGTCGTAGGTTGGCAAAAGCAATCATGAGTCGACTGACTCGGACTCAGATCAAGCCACGTGTATCAGTTTGGGTGAGTCCAGGTAAGTAGTATTTCGGTGTGTAGGAATCCGGCTGAGGCCGGTCGGGAAAAACTTTCTTGAGTTTGAATCTTAGTAAGTCCGCTATAGAGGCAAATTTTGGTGAGTGTGAGTCTAAGCGAGTCCGAGCGGCAAAGTATATCTCATAACTGACTCCTAATGAAGTCCGTATTTTTGTGCCGACCTATGGTGATAGACTAATAACTATTGAACTGCTTCATTATTACCTGCTGCACGTCAGCTCCCGTATATGCTCGTGTACTCTCACATACTTAATTTGGCTAGCATTCATACCCCAGTACAATAATTATTGTGCAGAGGCCTGACTCATGGTTGCATGAGGTGTGTCGACCTTCGCCAGTAAGTATTTCACGGGAATTATTATTAAAAGTATGCCGTGGGGCATATCTTTTTATAAAAATTTTCGCACTAGACTGCAACCTCTACTCTCTCGTATTTCAACATAAAATATCAAAAGGAGCATAGTGGAGCTCCGAATATGCGAGATATCACTGTGAAAAAGCGTTGAATATTTGGCCTGAAATGCTAAATTTACACTAATGGACTCATGAATCGACTAACTCAAACTCCCCCAGACGCAGATCGAGTGAGTACAGGTGGGAAAGATATTGGCGAGATTGAGTGCGAGTGAGTTTGGTCAGAAATTTTGTAGTCAGCCTGAGGCCGAGTGAGTTCAAGGGGCAAAATATATTTCAAGAGCGAGTCTGAACAAGCTCCAAGTTTTTCGCACACCTATGCTAATGATTAGGCATTAAAGAATACATCATGCAGTAAATAGTCGCAACGAAAAACTACGTACTCTTGAAGAGCCAGTCAACAGGCTCCGTCTTTTTTTTCTTTTCTTTTAGACCCCCCCCCCCCCCCCAAAGAGCCTCGGCAATCCGTATAGTAGACAGTGATGATCACGTTTTCCAAACAATACAGTGCTGCACGCCACGCAGAGCCTTTATTTCGAAAAACAATTCCCGCGCTCCTTTCCTACGCCTGGCCAATCCTCCTTTCGCACGCAGTGACGCAAAGTCGCCGATCAGTGACTTAACGTAGCACGGAGCTCGTCCATTAGTTTAAATCAGCCACGACGACGGGCTACGCCTTCCCCTTCCCGTGAGGGGAAAGGGTGGCGAAGCCGCGCGAAATTTTGAAACAAGCAGAAATAAATTTTATAACTCGTGTTTATCGCAGGTATTCACAAAATTCTTGCGACATGCTCCCAAAGCAAAACTGCACACAGTTTTATAAAATTTTTTTAAAGTTCGGGGTTGTTTACTGGCCCTTTAAAAGTGCCAGAACCCCGGTGTAAGCAGTGGTTATAGCTCGAGGCGAGATGTCTACATGCCAGCTTTGATTGTTACGTTCCAATTACGTAGACTCTAACATGTTTGCCGATTTACATATTAACACCAGGAGAGCCATGTATCAGTTTGGAAACGAGATATAGGAATGTTGTATCACCTTGTTTTCGCAAAGAAGCGTACCGTGTGGCCGTACTCACGTTTGTCCCATGTAGAGCGACTTCAGTCGGATTTCGAACCAATCGCGAGTGCAGAACCCGCTAACTCGGCCGTACAGGTCAAAGCCCCGGAACGTGAGTTGAACCGTCTTGTTTCGTGGAGCCTGTGGATGAGTAAAGTCGCAGGAGCTTCATTTCTCATACTTCTTTCTGCAGTTCTTTTTGCCATACTACCGACAACGAAGTATGGCACGTTCATTCTTAAGGGCTTCAATAAACATCAGCGTCATTACGTTCTTTGTCACTGCCCACGTTACAGCGTGCAAAGACGGCAGCTAGCTGCTGCGTTAGCTCTCCTTGACGACAGACGCTTGCCAGAACAGTCAGTGCTTGAAAGGCGACAAAATCTGTCTTCGCACAGAAAATCAGTGAAGGCCTTATTGAACTTCGTGCGTGGCATATAGTGGCCTATTAAATAGGCATAGCACCCCAGCTGACTTTTTTTTTCTCTTTCGTGCGTCTATTTCGCTGTCGCTTTCTTTCCCATCTTTATTCCCCCTTCTCCCTTCCTTTAGTGCAGGGTATCAAACCGGATGCTCCAATTTCTGGTGAACCTCCCTGCCTTTTCCTCATTTTATTCCCTCTCTCACTCTCTCTCAGTATCACTACTTTTGAATTAACGTAAAAAAATAATGCCATTAGGCTCACTTTGCGGAAAACATGCAGTGGGCCTACAGTTTCGGCATTTATCAAGCACGCTAGGTAGGCACAAAGGTGTTCGGCAACGTTACACTAGTTCACCCTGTGATTAAGCTTGCTTCGACTGAAACCTTGCTTGACATAACTTATTTCGACTGCGAGGTTCGGCAGTTGAACATTTTCTCAAGCTCATATAACCTGCCACGGGCGCATCAAATATTGCGATATTACTGCGGTGAACTCGATTCCGAGGTCTTGCTTGCCTAAAGCGCTGAGACGTGCTGCAGCGAGGAACTGCGAATAAACGATGTCTACCAGCTGGGTTCTTTATAGTGCATTTAAACTTCACCGTTGTTAAATGTGTACGCAATGCCCGGCAATCAATTCCACGTCGTTGAGCTTAGCCGCACAACAGTATTGCCGAGCGACAGCGTGGCCAGTGAATTAGAATAGAGGGGGCGGTCTTGTAGGCACCTCCACGCCACAGTTTCTGTTACTTCGGGACGATGTTGCATGACCAACAATGGTTAGGCCAAATATAGCCCCTCCTTCCCCCTGCCCCCACCTCCAAAAGAAGAAAAGACACGAAAGTACACTTGAGTTTGTCCAGATAGCTCCCTAGCAATTAGGAACCTATAGGAGAGCCTTAAACTGAAGAAAACCAAGACTACATTATACGCGTTTCCATTATCCAAACAATGCGGAACTTCAGGAGAAGATGGAGATGTGAGAAAGTGAAAAAAAAAATCTTGAAAAGAAAGGTTTCACTGAAGACAACATTTTCCCAATTTTACATGTCTTTTTCGAGGTAGCAACTGCCTTGAAGCAGAAAAGACCCGTTGTTAAAAATTTGCTTGGCTCTATGGTAACCAACCGATCAGGTTTTTTTTATCTTTTCAAGCTTTCACCATGCCAGACATCCACCAGTACATGCTGCGCCATGATATGCCTAAACTATAACACGCTTGAAGGATGGCAATACAAAATCTGTTGCTCTCAAAAGACACATCCAGTCTTTCGAAAACCATCATATAGATAGTTTCGTTCTGAAATACTCCCTAAGAGGGTCGTTACGACGACTGATTTAAACAAGGATCGCTGCAATAGCATCCTCATGTGGTCGGCAACCAATCGCCGCTGATGTGCCTCCAGTGTCGGTGAGGTATTCGAGTCGTTGACTTACTTGTATCCACCAGACACAAATTCCGACCTCCGGTATTTGTATTCTTGGGTAGCCTGGAGAAGAAATGGTTTGCTCGCGAATCACACGGCGACCACACTTGGATCGGGCTGCAAAGAAATATACGGAAACCCTTGATTAGCATTTACAACAACCACTGTGCCTCGCACATTCATTCATTCATTCATTCATTCATTCATTCATTCATTCATTCATTCATTTCTGCATAACAGTGTTACATAAGTTGGGGCTTCCGAAACGTGAAATAGTTGCCACTTTCCTAATATTGAATGTGAAGTTTAAGGACACACTTCGACGCACAGTTTTATCTGCTGCAGGTTCAAGACATCACCTTAAAAGAAGCATTCAGGCAAGCATACCGAAGTTGAAGCCCAGCCCCATTTTAAAGAGTTATTACCACTTTTTATGCGGGATAGTCCACTGATTTGCACTCACGATAGTAAGAATGGCGCCACTTCTCGCAACGCTCTCCTTTCGTGTTCGGCGGGCAGACACACTTGCAGGTGTGATCGACGAAACCTTCGTTTTCGCACACTGGTCTGCTCTTGCATGCGGCTGCAATGAAAAGAAGAAATAATGGCATAAAAGAAAGGTATAAAAACGTGGGTGACTCTTCTATATAAAAATAGGTATAACGCGAAAGTGAAATGTGTCTTTACATAGGTAGTTGAACGTTTATTGTGCATTATTTCAGGAGCCGCAGCTAATTGCAAAGTCACGTTGAGAACGGCCAGCAGCTCGAATGAAGCACACACCTGAAGCAGGAAAGCACACATGAAATTAGCATACACTGATCGAGCGCGAGATGACAACCGTCACAGCGCGATACCGAAAGCACGCTCTTAATAAAGAAAAAAAGACGCACGAAACGAGCGCACAAGAATACACAGGACAAGCGCGAACAACTTCCACCATTCTTCCTGCGTCGTGTGTCAGCAGTGCGCACCTTTCGTAAACGCGGCTGCGCAGCGTGCGAAGTGACCTTCGTTCTCTCCCTATATACGACTCTGATAAGCACAAGCGCAAGGGAGACCAAGCACCGTGGAGGCAGCGCTGCGTGGAGGCGTCGACCTTTAGAGCACGACCAAAGCGAGCCCGTCGCGCCACTGATAACAAAAACGCTCTAAAGTTTCAAAGCTTTGAGGACTGCCAAAACGGTGTACGATTTATATTAATGGCTTGCCGTTACTCGCCCAAACAGCGTACGTTCCTTGGCGTAGAGGTTAGCAGCGTGCGCTGAGAAACGAGAGGTGGCTGGTTCGATTCCGTACGACGATTCCTTGCATTTTTGTACTATATATTTCAACGTTACCTCCGTGACGGAAGCATGTCAGTGGATCCGTGGTGGACCCTGGCGTAAAACACTTTCGTGTTAAAAACGGCGACTGAGAGTAGCCATGAAGTGCCGCTGTACATAGGTTTACCTATAGTGCCTGCTGGACGTTTTTGCTTGAATCTGTCAGTGAGGTGCATCGTTTTTGCATTAGTCTCAGACATATGCGTGTCGTCGACACTATACAACTCATTCGACCACGCATGCATATGAATTGGTCTATAGACTACCGTAAAATGCCGAGCAAGCGCCTTTTCGAGGGTACAAGATAATCCGACAAGACTTCGTTTGGTTTCTTAGGGGGACGAAGGGCACTGTCTCAGCCACGAACCAAAATTAAAGCTGGCGGCGGGATAGCCGCTAAAAACAAAAATTGCCCTTTCATACTTTAATGAACTTCTTCATTATTATACTGTTCTTATTCTCACTCATCACTGGCGAACTCGTCAAAAAATTTTAAATCGTCAAGCTTCTCACAAAAGAACTGGCGCTCTGTCGCTGAGGTTCTGTGGGGGGTGCAGTTTGTCATTTTATCTTAATCTATAATATATCTAAGCGTCATGACTCTAGGAGGCGAATATGCATAATAGCGTGTTTGCAATCAGTTCTACCGGTTTTGAGAAACAACTACATTTCAAGAACATCGTTTATTCAGGGTAGAGAACGAGTTAGGCAGCAGTATCTGCGGGAACACAGTGAGAACATTGTATTCGCATATCTGGGCTGACAAAACATCTAGCAGCCACTGTTAGTCGGCTTACCATCGCAACGGTAGAGGAAGTTTGCCTTGCGCCTGTCGCGGAACGTCAGTTCATCCAGTCTGCGGATCAGTGGTGCAAGAAGCGGGTTGACTGGACTCAGTGTTTTCACCCCTGGTGACACTGCGAACGCCTGCAGAGTGACAGTTGGGCTTCACGGTTAAGACGTGCCTAATCTCCAATTGAACATCTGTAACACAAGGCCATACGCCATACCTTATAATATAGAAGCCCACCCCGATGCTAGTCAGCCCTAACGGCCGTCGAAATGATAGCTGCATCGCGAAAGAACTACGTCTGCGATGGGACAGACGATGGATGGATAATGAATGGATGAAAAACTTTAATGGGGTCCTGAAGGATTCCACCCCCGTTTTATAGCGGCAGGATCACGTCCCACGTAGGGACAAGAGAAATTTGAAAATCCTCATCTAATATTGAGCTATAAGAAATAGTCCGGCCGTTCACAAAAAAACAACAACCCAGAGCTATCATGCTACAGACTTCGCTAACGCCAAATGCCGGGCTTGTCGCGTTACTTTGATAAGCTAATTGCTTTGAGGGCAAACTATAAGAAAAGAGCAGGTGAAAGCACGTGATATCAGGAAACGCTCATTAGCTAATCTTGCCGTTCTCAACCCATTGCACGGTGGCATTGCTCTTCCGGTCTGCTCCAGGAGCTTTCAGCTCCGCACCCGGTGTCACACTACCCTCAGGATCGGAGACTATGTCGCGTTTTGACGTCATCACACGACGCTACAAAATCTCGCTATTTGTGAAGTCATGATGACGTTACTATATGAATTGATGAGACGGCCTCTAGTAACATTTAATCCTTCGCGAATTTTCCAATTTACAAGTGCTTACGCCAACTGCGCCGAATTTTCGACTTGCGATTGTATTCGTCAATTGCTCACAGGTAAAGTTTCCTAACATTTTATAAGGGGATCCTGTCGCTGCGATCATTCAACCACTTCGGAAATGATGGGTGGTACACAAATTCACCTAGTCTTCGTGCTGGCGGGCTTTGAACGTAGTTGTGGCTTTGTTTATTGGTGTGTTTTGGTTTCGTTTCAAATGAACAAAATAAACCATTGTGAACTTCTTGGCCCAATTTGAATAGGGGAGCCTAATAGGTTAATGTGGAGAAGGGCAACAGCTGCACATTTACTGATTGTTGTCTCGCGACGAAACACATACAAGCCACGCGAGCATCATTCCCATGATTGCTGAAGCACCGCTTTTGAAGCTCCCACAGACACTAGAACCAGAGTTCCCACTAGTGTGTTTATAGGAAACTATGCTCACAGAGACTGTATCGTAACACTAGCGTGGATAGCCGTATCAGGCCACGCGCCTCTCGGAAGGGTCTTACCGTTGGCGGGTAGTGCATGACTGAGGTGTAGTCGTATACTGCTCCGTACTCCCGCCCTCTCTGGTCCGGGTCAAACTGGCTGCGCTCTCCTTTCAGGATGTTGGCGTATTTCACCACCACGTAGCGGTCGCGGTCCGCGCGTGACTGCTCGTGTATGAATCCGATGGCGTGGCCGATCTCGTGCACCACTGTCCCCAGCTGCCGAGAGAGGATGGGTAAACAAAACAAAGCTTAATTACGTGATGCCAACTCAGAGTATGGATTGGGCTTCGTTCGATTTCACAAATGTGAGTGCTTTCGCTCCCCGTTTCCAGCTTAACTGATGAGCAGTAAGTGGGAAGCTAGCTTCTACGCACGAAATTAGCTTACACAGGACGAGCGTGGACTAACAACTGTCACAGCTCGACACTTCAAGTGCGCTGTTTAAACAGAATGAAAGACGCACGAAATGAATGCACAGATATACACAGTACCAGCGCGAACAGCTGTCACAATTATTCTTGCGTTATGTGTCAGCAGCGTGCTCTTTTCGTAAACAAGGCCACCGTAACGTGCGGAGTAACCTTCGTCCTCTCCCGAATGACGAGTCCTATAGCACGCTCGGTGTTAAAGCAACGACCTTTAGAGCGCTCCCAACGCAAGCCCATCACGCCATTTTGTCACTAATAAGAAAAAAAAATGCGCTAAAGTTTCGAAGCTTTGAGGACTGCCAAACGATGGTGTATATAAATGGCCTGCCGTTAGCACCCTGGACAACGTACACATCTTGGCGTGGTATTTAACGCCACGCGCTGAGAATCGAGGGGTTGCTGGTTCAATGCCACGCGACTAATGCTTGGCTTGTGGTATTTTTACCTCGCAATATATTTATATATATCTTCAACGATTTTTGCTGTGACCGAAGTACGTCAGCGGAGGCGTGGTGGATCCCGGCATAAAACACTTTCGTTTTAGAAGCGATTAAAGTGCGTTTCGTTTGTGCTTGAGCAGAAAAATCAGAGCAAGTGCCCGGATAAGGCTTCCGGATAAGGCTTCCGAATAAAGTTCTTCTAAACCACCCCTAATGAGATTAGGAAGTTTGCGGGCCGCAGCAAGCACAAGACCAAGTTGACTGACTGAACGTGGATGAGGCCTTTGTCCTGCAGCGGACGTAGTCAGACTGACGATGATGAAATTACCTCCGATGATTTTCTAACTTTTCATGAAAACTGGCGCACCGAGTTCTATATGCCGTCACGTGATATCTACAAAGCCAAACGCAGTAGCGCAGCGAGTCGTGGTCGACCCACAAGTTCTAAAGGCCTGGCCACACGTACACGTTGCCGCGTGTCAGAATGAAGCTTTCTGACGTGGCGCCACGCCCCTCTCTCTATAGAGAGAGAAGGCGCGCAGCTTCGCGTAGCCACACACCCTCTCCGCATGAAGAGGGCGTGGCACCACGTCTAGAAAGCCACGCGCTGACACGCCACAACGCGCACGTGTGGTCGGGCCTTATAAAACAATTTGTTTCCTTCCGCGTAAAGTCTTTTAGCAAGTAGCGGGAAAAACCGCACGCAGATATAGTGAGGCCGTACGTTAGGGCTGCTCCTTCTTCTCCAGGGTCAGTGTGTCCCCAAGAGGACAGGTCGATCTTCAAAGGCGCCCTGAAACTCTTTTTTTTAGTAACCGTGGAATTAATTCTCTGGAAAGGCGTATTGCCTCTCAAATTCAACGCTGGGAACTTTTTAATGATCCGTCCAGTACGAGCAGTGTTACAAAGATTTGCCGCAGGCTGCGATCGCATTCTCTCTTCTCTCGTCCCGACGAAAGCGCTGGAAGCTAAGCAGGAAGAAATGGGAAGGGCAAACGAAAAACGTCACACGCGCCTCGTCACCTTGAGCACTTTATTTCTTTGTTTTTATTTGAATACGCGGCATTTTCAGGGTGATTGTGCGCGCACGCGTAGACAAGTGACGGCCTCTGGCGGTGATCTCTGTTACAGCCAAGCGCCCCATGTTCAAATCAGCCAATGGCTGACAGATGGGCAATCTACGTGTGATTTTCGAGTGTCTGCCATCATTTGACGAGGGAAGAGAAAACAATTTTTAGCTGACTTCGATAGTTTACTGTGAAATCCAGGCTGCGTGCTGCTCTATAACATTTGGCTCATATGTTCTAGGGAGCCTCTGCTACCGATCGGCAGCGTTTTTTGAACCATGTTGAAAAATTGTTGCAGGGATCATTTAACAATGCATGGACTGACAATTCACAACGAGGTGTGGCAACCCCGCAGTAATTCTTGGCAGAACCTTTGGAGTCTTGTTGGGGTGCCTTCGCTGGTAAAGGTCAACGACCGGGAAAAGAGGAGCGGTATGGTAGTACAGTTCCGTATTTGTGTAGCATGTTTCCGTAACTCGATAAAACTGTCTGGTATCTTTCGGTGACCCGCATTCCTTAACGTTTGGCGTGACGTCATCGTGTCATTCGCAATACTTCAATAGTGTACAAAACTGGGCTAGGTGGTTCAAGTAAATAGTAAAGCAACGGAAAAAAACGGAGACGCGAGATGAAGTACACAGGAGAGGCGCTTATTCTGTGTACTTCCTCTGATCCTGCGTACTTCTTGAGCTCCTGTCGTGCGTACTTCATTTCGTGTCTTCATCTTCTTGGGCTGCTCTCTCACAATACTTGAGCAGAGTGACTTGTTGGGCGATTTGCTTCCTTCTTAACGTAGCTTATGGCGCGAAAAAAAAAACGAGAGAAGGACTAGCGCAAACTATTAACTCTCAACAGTACTTGCTTGTCTGCCCGTATTTACGCATGCTCGCTGCTCATCCTTCTCGCACGGTGAGGAGAAACACTCGGTCAGCAGGCGAGACGAGCCGACGAAGAAAGCGTATCGAAGAACAAAAGCGAAACGAGCGAGGGCTCTTTTTATATCATCGAACGCGTGTAGCTCCGTCATTAATGCACCATTTTGAAAATTTATCACGGCTGCGTGTTTGCTGTAGGTTAGTGCACAACTGCAGCCCCACAACTGAATTTTGACCTCCGGGTGGTTCATGCGCCACATTAAAGCGAATATGAAAAAATATATAAATGGAGAGCAATGGCATGGAGGTTAACCAAGCTTGCCTTTGTTGGCTACACTACACTTGGAATGGGGGAATGGGGGAACGTTCGTGGTTACCTAAGTCCATGGTTAGCAAAGACCGAGATTATTGTCCACGAAGTCGTAATCTTGTCCGCAATCGTTGTAGCCGGAGCTTTAGAATACGCCAAAGATAAGTTCGTTTTGCTCCGACTGTGGGAGCGCGCTGAAAGTGAGCACGGGCACGCAAACCTACGCCATCTTTGTGTTTTTTTTGGAAGAAGTCCTACTGCCATCCAACGGATTCTTTCCGCCGCTCAGTGACCCGAGCTGTAAGAGCATGTGGGGTCTCGGCGAGGCGAGCGCGCGCCAGGCCACGCCACGCTCTTGGAGTGAACGGACACAGCAGACGCGGTCGGTACAAAGCACACAACATACATACATTTATTAACTAATTTAGACGACGATATCGTCCGCCGAATGATACATCAATTTCAATTAACACGCTATCATACAAACATAACGAAGTGACACTCTAAACATACACTAACACACCCAACACACTAACACATACCCAAGGCGGCGTCGCCAACGCTTGACTTACCACGTGGGACCCCGGCGCGAAGCCCGTGGTGCCGAGCACCGAGGGACCCACGCTACAGACAACCGTTCGCGGCAGCCGCCACACGCAGAAGAGGCTCGCTCAACTCTCGCCCACCACCAAGGCCCGCCTTCCGCCAGGGGCCACCGCCGGCACTACCACTCTATCAACAGTGGTACTCAACGCGAACACAACGCCATCTATCGCCCGGCGGTGGTCACCACAGAAACAAAACCTTGGGGCGAGACACGTGCGCCACACGGTGCAGAGAACTTTACAGGGGGGGGTGTCAGCACCCCCACAAGCGTTAACGGAAGCTCTAGTGTGTATAGCGAAGTTCACAGTACTGCAGCTGGATTACGATGTCGGTAACAACAACAAACGACCGAGTGCTAAACGAGCATCTCTCGCATCTTCAACCTTTGTAATTACCTCGTGACGGGCTGTTGCTGGAATTAGTCACGAAGGCCATGCTTTAGCAGCTCTGCTGTTGCAGATAACGTGGCATACTGAAGATGACGTCACTGAGTTCGCTCAGCATATTATGAAGCCTTGTGGCCGCCGCCGCCTGTTTTTTTGCCAATATTGCTAGTTTTGTTCACTTTTGAGAACGCTAACATCGCTTTCTGAGTTCGGAAAGAATCAAAGTGTTTTTACATTCTCCAAAGTCATTTCTTCAATGTTTTAGCCTTCCATTACGGTAAACTAATGACAACTGAGAAGGGGGAAGAGAGGGGGCGAAAGGCATTTCCTTGAGTCATCATCAGCTAAGTCCACTTACCTTATCACAACCATCCCCAATAGATATCTCCTGGACAGATCCTCTGTAGCCGAACCGGGACCAGCACCTACGCCGAATAAGTGAAGAGTATAGAACAGGTCCTAACGTCACGTAGTGCGTTCAACACACTTGCAAGGCGGCAAGGAAATTTTCTCAAAATGCCACTCGTGGGTTACTAGTATGGATCCAGTGACTATGATATTGAATTTCATCAGTGAAGGAATCGTGGTGGTTCAGCAAGCTGGTACTAAATCGATTTGCCTTGAATTAATCCTTCTAGGTAAAAGTGATTCGGTTGATACTGGCTAAGAGATAATTGTCAAGAAGCTATTACACTACGTGTGCGTCAACATGTTCGTGAACCACAACAATGGCGCGTATATGCATGAATATTGGGTAAAAAAAATAAAAGAACTGGCCAGAAGTGAAGCATTTCAGGGAAGGGTGTTTCAGATCCGTTAACGTGTTCGGAAAACTGCGCGTGGAAACAGCTTACACTCAGCTTGTGTTTATATACTATTTTTTTTTTGCTGCATGCCCGGCTTCAGTTCACTACGACAGGTAGAGAAGGCTGTTTCAGCCCTACTCTTTGTTGGGCCATCACCTTTTGATTTTTTGTGGACAAGTGACTAGTAGCCATATTTACCAGACTTTTGTGCACATACCAGTTTTTTATGATGAACCGCGATGACATTAGACGGCGACAAGCTGAACGCTAAGGTGCATCGCGACGTCATGATCACGTCATGATTACGTCACTAATTTTGTCAACCTTGCGTCCTCATGATGTTGTAGTAGGATGGCGTCATCACGCGATGATAACATTATGACAACTTTATGATGAACTGTGACTACACGACACTCCGTGACCACAATAGACGCCGACAAGATGAACTCCTATAGTGTGCTTCGCTACGTAAACTTGAATTAGAGAATTCAGAATGAGTGTAGGCAATGTAATATCATCAATGGCTGAATAAACACGCAATACTACAAGATAAATTTATGCGAACACCGATTTACAGTGGCAACTAAACAGTGGAAGTGGTACAGATTGCCCTCGAAAACTTCCAATAAAGTTGGTAGTGAAAGTGTTTTTTTTTGTCTTTGTGGCGCGTACAAGCGCTCTCTCTCTCTATATATATATATAACCACCCCTCTTAGACATCAAAACAACAGGGAATTTCAGCCTCGTTATTATCTTCATAGGTCTAATCAGCAAGGAAGAATAACATTCAAGATGAAATAATGAAACGGCGCTTCCACCAGCGTCTCCACACCAAAAAAATAAGAAAAAATACTGTGCCATCCTGAAACTTGTTCTTAAATCAAATAATTTTATGGCTAGAGTTCTAACTGCTTTTTGAGCCATAAAACCGTCCCTTGATTCAAACTTGACTCAAGGGAGCGTGAAGGTCACTGCTGCGCCTATGAACCGTAGCGAATAGATGAGGCTGACTACGTAAAAGTAATTTACTGTGTGAGTACCGTAAAGTGACCAAACGGACAAACAAACTAAATGCATCTCGCTCAAGTCACATAAGACTGTTAAATAATAGCACAGATAAAAATTTGCTACGCCCGCTTGAAACGCGCAGCACAGTTACAATGAAAGCTGGACAAATGACCTCTCTAGGACCTGTTGTAAACTCTCCTGTAGGGACCGTTAAACGGTTTCATGGTACCCCCTGTGCCATAGATCACCATAAATTTGCTAACTGGGGAAGTGCCACTGAGCCACTATTCAGCATTCCGCGGAGAAGTGAGGAACCCGCACTAAATCTGTAAGACATAATGTGTGCGCTGTTAATGCTTTGGCAGATGACGATGAAGAAGGAGGGTAACGGACGCAACCCACGTTGACGAAAAAAGGAAGGAGGACAGCAGAGAGCGTTAACTTGCAACCGACTTTATTTGAAAGAAACCGGAAGTCATAGATTTGCCACAAAGGGGAACCAATAAACACGATAGCAACTAATTGGAAGGTCACGCGCAGAAGGGCAAGCAGATAGAAACGTGCCCCGCGTTTCTCACGCACAAAGGACACACGAAACGTACTTAAAGTCACAGATTAACGCATTAACGCGAATAAACGTCTTAGTCGTTTACTTCGCTGTGTCTGAAAAGCGTGCCCTTTTCGCAAACAGAGGGTGTACAACGATTGCAGTGACCTTTGTGTGCCCCGTAACTACAACACAATCGTTCCAGTGCAAGCCCAACGCCAGCCAAGACGTATGATCCTCCCCACCGGGAGATAAGGGCGCGCGAAAAATCTTCCCCTCCCCTCATCTCCGCGGGCCAAAGTACGCATAACAGATGAGAGCCGCCACGCGCTTATTGCGCCATCTTGCTGATAATACTGAAAACGTGATAGTTCCCCGCCCACCGAGATGCCCACCAACAGCGCTAATTGGTAGGTATAAACAGCTAGCCATTGGAACTTGCAAAGAGGTACCCTTCGATGGCTCAGCAATAAAAAAAAAAACCTTCGGTGGCTCAGTGGTTAACGCCTGGCATTCACGACGCGGTGATCTCACGTTTGATTCCGCGCACCGGAGTCTTTTTCTTACATTTTGTTTTTTCTTGCATGATAAAATACGCCTCCAAAAGTTCTCGTGCTGCAGTATTCTTGCTTCTTCCAAGTGTAACATGTGTGTATGCTTATAAAAATAGCTCTTTATTCTAAAATAAGCTCAGTTACAAGTAGGGGCTTGAACCAACTATAGCCTAACAAGTTTTAGTAAGACGATAAAGAATTACAGCTGAGCCACTTATAATGGGCGGGAATCCTTTAAACCATATACTCGTTACGCAACTCGCATTGTGCGACTCCTAGTTGTTTTATTTTTCTACCACGCTACATTACGTCTGTTCGCGTGGTTCTTCGACGAACATTTTGCCTTTATATGTGTTTTTTGCCAACAAGTGTCACCCATACAAAAAACCAGCAGGAGTACTGCACTTTTTAGAAAAGCATGTCCCGTATTATCGAAGTAGAAAAAAAGTAAAATATAGTCTTCTTTCTTGGGTAGCTAGCCTATTTCGGAGAAGTGAACACACGTGGCGGCCTGTGCGAGGAACAGCAACATCGTCTTCTAAAATGTGCAGTGTTGACTCGTGGCGTGTAGTGTGCGTTGAAAGGCATCGGCGATATTGGTCCACCTTTACGGACGGTGAAACTGTGAATATTGTGCGTGCTGTATGCAGAATGATTAACGCGATGCATACTGTTTGCGAAAACACTGGTATTCTCTGTGGGCCGGCTTCAGTAACCGGTTGTCAATGAAACTCTGCGATCTAGCATTGTAGTCAAGGTAAAAATGCATTCGACGCGATCATCTGTAAGCAGGTACATCTCAGCGTATGCGCGGCGTGCAGAAAAATAAAAGTGCATGATCTTTGGGTGGTATATATACGACTACTCATGAGCTATAAGCATGTTGTAGCATTGCCGAATCTCCATATATGCTTCACCATGGCTGTAACTCCTATTATCGAATACCTGATACGTGTTGATGGAAAAAGCGGAGATTTTCGTTTCTTGTCTACTTTGTACTTTTACGGCGCGATTCTTATGAAGTGAAAATTTGCATTAGAAGTGTGTATCAGGCCTAAAGGAGCAATATAGGTAGGAAAACTCGTTATAGGTGTCAAATTCAACAAGATAACTGTGCCAGATAATAATATATATTACTAAGATGTCGGGTTTTATATCGCATGGCATTTCCTTGGGTTATTGAGAAACGGAGCGGCAGAATTTCTCTTTGATTTTCACGAGGATATCTTAACCTCAGCCTGACTCATGTCAAAAAGTGTTTCTTTTTTTTAATTCATCTCCGATGAGACTTTTGGACAATGAGTGACAATCTTATTCATGACGTCGCGCACAGCAGCTCAAAACCGTGCTGCCGCCAATGCTGTACCTCGTTTAAAACTACATTGAACATGTCACGATGGAAGTTGAATAAGTTTACACCCATGCCATGCAAATAATTCTCAAAGTGCCAGTAACCGTGTGCATTCAAAGCATTCGCTTTCGAAAAACATCAAATTTTTTATAGGTACCATCTAAGTGGGTGAAAGCCACTGCGTGATAGTCGCGTCTCTCAATACTCTGAATAAAGTTTCTCCATCCTCCCAAGTATAACGAGCAAATTTCCGCACTATGAGCAGTGACCCTTCCGCGACACCCTTCTTTCAAAGCTACGACTTTAGAACAAAGCAATGTAGAAATTACTGTCGAATGAATGCAGACATGCAGCTCCGCTATGCAGAAAGGTGTCGCCAGAGGAACTTTCTTTCCAACCAGCACCTGCTCCGAGATAGGGTATGGGGGGTGGGGTGCCTGCAGTGACGTCACACTGTTTACAAACAGGGAGAGGTCTATTCCCGTTGATGGAACTTTTGTCTTCTGATAATGCTCATTTTTCCGCACGGAAAAAAAATTGACAGATTCCACGTACAACGCGAATCGATGACATGTGAAGCACGGATGAGAAATGTTGATATGTCACTTTAAATACAGCACAACGTTACGAGGTGCAGGTAAATGATGCCGTACATAACTTTCGTGTCATAATTATCGTGTTTGGATGTGTCGTTCACCTTCATCATCTATTCATGTCACTTGATACCAAATTTAGTGTATGTGGAGCTAACGAAACGGCCATGAGCACGCTATGAGTGTGGTATGTTGTCATGTTCTTACATTACACGCGTGTCAGGATTATCTTGTTTGCACCAGTCATATATTTCGTCATCCATTGATATAACGTCACACCAAATTTGGTATATGTGGAGCTCGCGAAACAGCTGCGAGCGCATCAAGAGCGTGGCATGTAGTCATGTTGTTACATGTCACGCATGTTATGATTTTAATGTTAGGGTCTGTCGCTTGTGTTCGCCATGCAGTCTTGCCATAAAATGCCAGTTTTGCGACATGCCATGTGAATGAAACCACTGCAAGATCTGCAGGACCATGAAATGTTAATCACGGCATTCATGATATACACGTGATGATTTTCATGTTATGACTAGTCGAATATGTTCTTCATACAGTCATGTTATGCTATACCAAGTTTGGTATCGATACCATTCTCGAAACGGCCAGGAGAGCTGAAGGTCGTAGGTGGCTAGATAGATAGATAGATAGATAGATAGATAGATAGATAGATAGATAGATAGATAGATAGATAGATAGATAGATAGATAGATAGATAGATAGATAGATAGATAGATAGATAGATAGATAGATAGATTCGCTCAATGTCGCTGAATTTCACTAAGAAATGCTTCGCATTTATACGTCCCTGAAGTCTCGGTGGACTCCGGCATAAAACGCTTTCGTGTTAAACGATAAATGTGAATGTGAGGTATACTTTTTGTATCATGCAAAACAGTCGTGCACGTACCCTTCACCCTTGAAGAAAAGGATGTAGTCTGTGGTTATTTCATCCTTCTCGAGCTCGCGGAACACAAGGCACGTGTTTTTCATCCAATGTGCAATGCCCTGCCGAATAAGGTGCGCCTCGTCGGACACTGCGCAGAAAGGTCAGCGACAAATCGATTAACGCAAATCGCAAAATTGTAAATTAGAGACGTATAAAAATTAAAGGACATACCCCAGTCGCACAAAATTCAATTGCTAACCTTCGACTTCTTCAATGCTACCCACTAGACTGACTCAGTAAGTCCTATAGATGTTCGCAAACTAAAGACGCCGCCATATACCTCTTTGATATTATAGTGCTGCCATCCTAGAAGTTCCTGGATCGCTTGTTGGGTTGCAGTCACTAAACTTTTAAAAGAACCGTCTGCCGTTATTCACTGCTTTGCTGTTTTGTGTCGCAATAAAAAGCGTACCATCTGAAGAGTCTAATATTGCTGTGGTTTTTCTGGAAAGAGTAGAAATTTCAAAAACGATTTTTCTATCTTCGTTCGGTCTCCATTCATCGGTGGGATGAATGCCCACAACTCTGGTCGGTGGAGGCAGAGGAGAATTGTACTGCCGGCGAATGTCGGAAACTGAAACCACGTGTGGTTTTTGCAGGCTTTATCAAATTTCGTTTATTAAAAAATCAAGTACTTTAGTGGTCGTTTAAGGCACGCACACACTTTATTCTTGTTGTTTTGAGCGGCGTCGGATGCCATGCAGGTAAGTGAGCACATCACCGGCAGCACCACTGCACCTTTTAAACGCGTGAGAAAGAAAAATAAAAAAAAGTCTCTGGCGCAACATAAAGCAGCCTCAAGTGCTCAAAATGCAATTTGAAGATATAGATGTTTGTTTTTAAGTGAAACAAGTCCACCTGTGAAAATTTCTTGTCCTACCAGTACATTGACCACATCGCTGTTCGGTGATGCTAGCGGTATTTATTTCTTGACTTTCAACATCAATTTATAATTTTATTTTATTTTTATGAGGCAAAAGCATGCTCGTTTCCTTCGATGTGATGAACAATGTTCTCAATTGTGCCATAATGAATGAAAAAATTCCAAGCGGTAGACAGTCTCTCTAAGCGTCTGCAATGTGAAGCAGAGGTGTACGTAAACAAGATGTGTGTGCTCTATAGATGCGCTTGAGGTAATAAACTGTTTGAGCTCCATGACAGGTCACTTTGCGTGTGTAGTGTAGTGTTCGTAATGCTTGCATTTGGGATGCTAACACGATTTAAACTTTCCTTCTAAAATTTGGAGAGTCCTTTGTTTAGCATGAGGAGAAAAATGCAAAATTTCTAGAGTTTTTTAGTTATATGTTTTAGTTATATGATGAAACAAGAATTTTATTCGGAAACACTAAGACCAAGAATCGCGAAAAAAAAAAACTTGAATGGCCTGATAACATGTGCGTATTCTTTTCATTTATGAACAGGCAAGCGAGCAGCGATTCAAGTCAGCGGGCAGATATATACCATGGATTCATCAATCAGCGCTATATTTTTGCTGTTCCGTCCTACGGATCGCACTAGCAATACTCACAGCTCTCGTGAATCTTGTACGGTACCGTGCCTCCGGGCCAGGTTTCATTCTTAGTGGGGCTCATGGCATACATGTCCATCAGGTCACTCTTGGTCATCATCATATCACCCTGGTACATTGCCTCGCCGCCATCCATCTTCTGAACATCTTGCCACATTCGTTCAAACTGTGTATGACAAAGTAACCAATTCGAACGAGATTACTATGCCGAGCCACGAAAACGTGGTTTCTGACCCGTCATTGTAGTACAGTGGCTATGGTTTTCGAATAATTAACCGAAGGTCGCAGAATATGGTCGCGGCCATGACGGCCTCATTTTGATGAATGCAGATGGTAGAGACCTGACTACCTCAATTTACGCACACCAGAAGCTTGAAATTTACAAAGCCTTCCACTATTGTGTCCCTCGTATTCAGGCCATGGTTTTATTTATTTTACTTTTAAATTCTGCAGCCCCAACGAGAGGATGGCACGAGCGTGAAAACAACAACAACAACAACGACGACGACGACAACGACGACGACGACGACGACAACGACGACGACGACGATGACAACAACAACAACAACAACAACAACAACAACAACAACAACAACAAATCAACATTCATGAACAGGCTTCAAGAAATTTTTGATGTGGTAGTGAACGAGGACTTCCGGGCAGCGAATTCTAGGCTTCTAAAGTTGAAGAGGAAAAGCTCTATCCAAACACGTCAGTGTGGGTGAAGAAGGTAAAACCTCTACAATTACTCTAATGACGGTAGCTGCAGTAAGAAAAAAGGAAGACTGGTGAGGACGATGTTGTACGTCCTAGTTACCAACTTGAGCGAGTCTTTTGTTTCAACTAGATTCGCGCGAATACACTTTTCCCAATGTTGTGGCACAGGTTTGCTGTACGTTACCGCAGAATGTCGCTAATTTTCGCAGAATATTTTGCACAGACCGTCACTCTTGGTTTTCCTACAAACTGTCGTTTCCTTACGTCGAGAGTATGCCCAGTACACGTGTAGTTGACACGTATTTGTCCACTACGCGAATGCCTGGTGAGTAACCTAAATAATACAATAAAATATCTCTAAATAAGCCAAATGAACTTCTCCAAATAAGTCCAAATCACCTAAATAACCAAGGGACACTTGAATTTTTGGGAAAGATGAAAAAAAAAGTTAGGCGATTGTGTGCTGGCGATAAATTTGATTGCCAGCCTGTTTTCTCTTAAGCTTTACCAACACCTGTCATTACATGTCACTGAACTCTCCTTCTGGAGAGCACCCTAAAATAGTTTTTTATTGCTTTATCTCGCATATCTTGTCGTGTAGACCTCACCGACACTTATATTTAAAAAGCGGTGTATATATTTCTATTCAGCCACTTACCATTTCAGATTTCTCTTTTTGTTCATGAAGCACTTCAGGCTGACCAGAGACGAGATGTTCAATTGACTGTATCGGGGGAAACGCAAAGTCACATTAAGAGCATCTGGAGCAGAATGTGGTGCGAACGCAGCAGTATACTGATACCTTTACGAAGCTAAATGGATATTGACATAACCTAAAACTGCTTGTCCGCACCAAGGAAAATAAACAGTTGCTGATGGAAACAACGGCGGTTACAGGCGCATGGATCAAAACAGAAATGGGAAAGCTAAATTGCCAAGGGTAGCTCAATGGGAGGCAGTACTGAACGTTACGTGTAATATTCGTTAACACAGTAGCCACTTCGTACTGCACCGCATAAAGTGGCCCCCTGCGAACAAAGTTGCCATGCTCGCCTTGGCGTTTGGCTGTCTCCACAAACGAGTACATAAAAAAAACTTCGAGTGGTATTCGAGTGAACGAAATTACAATAAACAACCAATCAACAGTTCCTAAACGACAAAAGCTGCTTCGTTAACAATTTAGCCCAAAAACTTCACTCTTTCTTACTACTGTAGGTGCACTTCATTTAGCACTTGTGCATGAATGAAAAGCGTATATATATCCCATTCACACATATGACTACTCGATAAATGTAGGCCCCTCAGGGCAATGTTGATTTAAGTACATGGTGATAAACCTCTAGAGTTCTACACGAGATTTCGTTGAGTGTGATTTAGTCGCCCTATCAAACTTTCATCACTGTGAAAGAGAAAACAGTGGTAACGTCGAATTTCTTTTTTTTATCAGGCATGAACTTCGAAATACACAATTAAACCAGCTATATCTCGTGGGTGCGAGACTAACAGTCGTAAGCGGCATGGTAGTCGACAATGACGATAAATTAAGGTTCTACGTGTGATGCACATCGAGTTTCTTACCTCTTCATACTGCGCACATGTCAGTCCAAGCAGCGCAAACAAAAGCGTTGTTCGTCTCGGTATCATTGCACCCGAGGAAACTTTTCCAGCTGTTGATGCCATTCACCTGCAGTTACGTCCTTTGCGGAAGCCACCAGCACGGAATGAATGAATTATCTGCCGAAGAAAGCTCTTAGTCCCGACGATGAGTTTGTGCAACAGTTTTCACAGGTGCCCCGCCGTAAGTCGTTATTAGATGGCGTGCATAACTAGAAATTTCGGCTCATGAAACTCCCTTACACGGGGCAGGCTTTCCGCCTGCTGCAGACTGGGTGAACGTTTCAGTGGCTTAAAGCTGCGTTCCGCATGTGTAGTGTGCCAGTACCCCAGTAAAACGATGCCGAGCTTATATGTGTTTCTAGCAGGAAGCGTTGAGTCGGGGTGGACGGAACCACAAGAGTACGACCGCAAACACGTGGGCGATAAGGGGGAGTTACTGCTGTCGTGCGACATCTCGAGAGGGAAGTGATAAAACGGCGACGTATACTCCGTTTCATGCATCAAGTTCAACCCTTTGAAGTCTAGGCACACTTCCGGCAATAGACTTATTGAAACAAAAAAATAGCACAATGATTTATATTACCCGGTATATCTTCACTTTTTTTCTTTTTTACTTCGAAGATGAACACGTCCTCTTATAGGCACCTTGCAGTCGAGTTTTCCGGTGTAACTGCAGCGCCAGAACGCACAGCCTAGCAAATGAAATTACACCTTTACTCACTAAAGGGGACCATCACAAGAATGCAAAGCAGTGCTTGGGTAGACTTCTGTTCATCGTGGGCACCTTGCCCGATGCTAGCGCGCCCTTGCATGTAGAGCACACCTTGAATCCACTGTAGTTTCTGTTGCTGTTACTCGTCCTGAACTCTTGTTGGAGCACGCGTGTCCATCGACACATCACGCGGGAACACGTTGGCTCACCGCACATCTGCCTAATCTCGTTCCCCAATGCCATCGCGTGATTACGGAAAGAGTGTAAGGGGAAGAGGACAGCCACTTACGCAAGCGCTAGCACATGCCGGAATGCCCTCGCGCATGTCAGCGCGTTCTGACTATACTCTGTTTCAGCAGTTACATGCAGCGCTGTAGAGACTACTCGACTCGTCAGCCAATAAAAAGGGCCATTCGCCCCTATTGTGCAATCCTGTTCCCCACCGCCATCACGTGACAACTGAGAGAGGTTAGGAGGGAGAGATCACAGCGTCTAGCACCTTACGCAGGGTGGAACGCGCTGGCGCGTGAGCCTGTTGTGGCATTGCCGGTGCCAGATGCTGCGCATGCGCAGTAAAGTGGTCACGCTGCACCACACCGGATGGAACTCCGCCATGAGCTGCTTCCCATCTCAAATCATCATTGAAACGAGGCCGGTGAAAATGAAGTGTGACGTATGGGTCTTCCTCCTAGCATGATTGAGCTGATTGTGTACGCGTCTTTCTTTTCTGCGTGCCTATAACGGCCAAAGTCGTCGAACTTTAGACGGGTCAGCGCGAGAAACGCTCCTTTTGGTCAGCAGTGGGCGGCACTAAGCTCAAGTTTGGGTGCGACGCTCACGGGGCCGAGCAATTCGTTACTGCGGATATACGCTGTCCGCGAAAACGGTTTGTCGCGGGATTCGATTGCTTGATGTGTGGGGTTTAACGTCCCAAAACCACCTTAGGATTATGTAGATGCCGTAGTGAAGGTTTCCGGAAATTTCGACCACCTGGGGTTCTTTAACGTGCGCCCAAATCTGAGCACACGGGCCTACAACATTTCCGCCTCCATCGGAAATGCAGCCGCCGCAGCCGGGATTCGATCCCGCGACCTGCGGGTTAGCAGCCGAGTATCTTAGCCACTAGACCACCGCGGCGGGGCGTGTCGCGGGATTCGGAAGCGGTGAAAAGAAGGACGCGTACGGGCATGCGCTTTCATTCGGCATTGTCCATTCTAAGTAGGTAATAGTTACATTGTGACGCACCACATCAGATGGCTCTGCGCGTGTGCGGTAACAGCGGTTGCAGTGTTGTAGTGATGAAGTGGCGCCGCGTTACGATAAGAGCAGTGGCGCTACTGGACGCCGTTCGGAAGCCTATACAGCTGCCACTAAGTTGCTCTGAATCACATAGCGTGTATTTGCTTTTGCTTCTTAGGGTTATTTGTAGCCTGTTTTGATGCTATGCGTACGCGTTCGTGTTCGACTCGCACGAACGTGTACAACGATGAAAGGCAAACGCGAGACGCGTGTAGCCCCATGTCTTGCTAAACAAACTTCTGGCCCAGCTTCCGCAGAGTTGCACTTTATGAAGAAACGTAGTATAAATACTTGGTGGGGAATCCTGCGGAAAGCGTCGTGCAAGGAAGCGGTGGTGAGAGCGGAAGTGGACGCAGAAGGCTTGCCTCGGGGTGCAGGCGCAAAAGAACAAGCCCCGGCGGTCTCTTTGATCACTTTAAGCAATGCGTGATTTCCGCTTCCTGCAAATAAGGCATGTCTTCTTAGTTAAAACTGGTTAAAATGCTATCTGTCGCCCAGTTTTAACAACTGACTCTATATATTACGTTCTGCTGAGCCGTGCTCCCAGCCACGTCTGCATGCCAAATTAGCATCTTTTCTTCTCCTCAACATCTCCTCCTCCTGTTTATCGTCAATGGCAACCATGGCTCGTGCTATTAATTATGAACGCTTCTGTTTGTATTACTAATTAATAAAGCTAGTGCTCCTGAAGCTCAACACGATATTTATTGACACTGTCATCTTGTTGAGTAACGGCAAAGTTAAAATAAATCAACAGGCGTTTCATGTATATGCTGCAACCGTGATCTGTAAGACCTGCTGGTCACAAGCTATTCATTAGAATATTGGGAAACGTGACTTCCCGATTCTTGCAAACTCTCTTTCCGAAAATATGTCCAGTGTAGAAGGTATCCCATCGCTACATACGCAGAAATGAAACTTGGCGTATTAGACATTGTAATCCTTCGACCCCAAGCGGAAATAAATTAAGGCGTCCCTAAAGATAAGGAATTATATAGTGTCGTTGTTATACTTAATAGGGCACTTTTACGTAACACATTCATAAATGCCTTCGTCAAAATGATAACGCACCACGAGACCCGTGTAACGAGATTGCATTTTATTCTGTTATCGCGTCCCTTAATTGCACCTATCGATAATATCTCTAGCATGCACATTTTTTTTGCAGTAGATGCACAATTGGAGAATAGGTTCCATTATTTGGTATATGACATTTAGGTGCCAGTTTCTCAACTTTCTCGCAGCAAGCAGCCTGCACTTGTATGCCAACCGCAGCCCTCCAGAGTTTACCCCCTTCAATCCTACTGCAAGACAGCTATCCGCAACTTCACGAATGGCCTCATCTCACCACTAGTGAACCGCATACTCAAAATCATAGAGTTTCCTAATATGCACTAGAGGGAACTCTGGCGCTGGTGTCTATGGGAGTGCAACACACGACGTTTCAGCGGGCATGAGAATCATGGGTAGTACACACATTTGTCTAATCTTCGTACTTCTGGCCTGCTTCTGGCTTCGTTTGTGTTCGTGTGGCTTGGAGCTGTTTTCTCACGAAACAAAAAATCAGCAAATGTTCAGTGGTTGTGCTTCACTACCTTATTTTTTCAAAGCTTACCTTTTCAAAGCAGGTCACGAAGTTCAAAAGGTTTAGTTCTTTTCTTTAAAACGAAACCGTAACCAGCAATAAACGAAGCCGCAAGTACGATTCGCCGCCCGCAAGTACCAAGACTAGGCAAATGTGTGTACTACCCATCATTCCCATGGTAGCTGAACGATCGCAGCACCAGAGTGCCCTCTAGTTAATTTTTGGGAAACTCAATGCTCGAAATCACATTCACATCTCGTCGCCACAAAGTTCACTCACTCTGGGTTCCGGGCCATTCGGGCCTTCTCGAGTACCAAAGCTGCTCCCAACGCTGTCCGACAAATCGTACAGTGGGCGCGCCGCTCATCACCAGAGTAGCTACGCTCTCGACGAGTACAGCTGGCTGAGGACGAGGAAGTCGAGTCCTGGTGCGACCACGCGAAGAACAGAATGGTCACGTCTAAAAAAGTTTTTATACTTTACCGTAGGGCATCATTGAAGTACTCACCCTTTGATAAGTTGCTAGAAAAAAGCACCGGTTGTCTGCATGGTGGTTAATAACTGTCACGAAAATTCCGCACACACCCACACTGTGTAGTCGCATATATATATATATATATATATATATATATATATATATATATATATATATATATATATATATATATATATATATATATATATATATATATATATATATATATATATAGCGTGGGTGTGTGGGGAATAGGGAGACGTTCATTCACCAAAACGCAAAGCTTGCGGGCCGTCTCGCTACATTCACTGGGCTGCCCCGCACTGACACACGCCATTAAACACAAACTACGCTTAGGATAACGCCCGAGCAGTGGGATGCCATGCTGCTCAGTGCGTTCTCAGATGACAAACTGTGGGCAGAGCGGCTGACCGCAGACGCCACCAATACGGGAAGTTTATCTGCCTGCTGGGGCAGGGGTTCTGCGGTATATAGGATTGGTTTCCTGGCCCCACCTCTTTTGACCCCAGCGAGCACAAACATAAAGATTTGTCTCCCTATCTATCGCTCTCTCAGATGGTTACCGCTGTAGCATGAGCTCATGCAGCCGCGAGCGCACTCTCCGACCGCGCCGGCACCGGGCTCGACGAAGGCGAGTCTTAATTTGGAGGGAAGGCCCACCGACCCACGCGCCCGCCACCTATAATGAAATTACGACGCACTATTGATACATATTTTATTCATTTTAGCCCCGCCGCGGTGGTCTAGTGGCTAAGGTACTCGGCTGCTGACCCGCAATTCGCGGGTTCGAATCCCGGCTGCGGCGGCTGCATTTCCGATGGAAACGGAAATGTTGTAGGCCCGTGTGCTCAGATCTGGGCGCACGTTAAAGAACCCCAGGTGGTCGAAATTTCCGGAGCCCTTCACTATGGCGTCTCTCATAACAATATGGTGGTTTTGGGACGTTAAACCGTACGTATCAATCAATCAATCAATCAATCAATCAATCAATCAATCAATCAATCAATCAATCAATGAATTTTATCCATTTTATTTGTTTTATTTCATAATACTATCAGCCCTCTCTTGAGGGCTCTTACCGGGAGGGTACAACCGACCACAAACCAACCAATATACATCTATGTGAGGTGGTAGCGCAATCAATTAATACATATGTAACACTTAATCAAATCGGCAAACACTGCCTGCAATTATAGCAACGCCTGGCTACGCATAACAAGGCTTAAACATAGCTGGGAGAAAGAAAACAAAGAAACTCAAGCCAAGGAAACCAGCAGGCTTATCATCTGGCAGCTCCATCATTCAAATACATGTCCAACAATTTTTGGGATTGGCAAAGATCGCTTGCATTTACAACAATGCCTGGCAACGCACGCATTCCAAAGCTCGATCACAGATGAAAAAAGAAAGAATAACGAAACACATCTATCTGACAAGAGTACGGTATTAAAATACAGTCGTGATTAACCCCACTGCTTCGTTTCCCTGGCACATTTAGGTACAAATCTTTGTTAATTTTTAGTTGTCCTTGCAGTATCCTGATAATAGCTTTCAACCGGTTCTTTCGTCTTCGTGCCTCAAGTGATTCCAGTTCACAGGACTCCAAAATCTGTGCAATAGAATCTAACCGGCGGTAATTCCAGCATAAGTGGGGTTTAACATCCCAAAAGCAACATATGATTATGAGAGAAGCCGTAGATAAGGGCTCCGGAAATTTCGCCGTCCATTCATCCGCCCGTCTGTCCATCCATCCATCCATCCATCCATCCATCCGTCCGTCCGTCTATCTATCTATCTATCTATCTATCTATCTATCTATCTATCTATCTATCTATCTATCTATCTATCTATCTATCTATCTATCTATCTATCTATCTATCTATCTATCTATCTATCTATCTATCTATCTATCTATCTATCTATCTATCTATCTATCTATCTATCTATCTATCTATCTATCTATCTGTCCGTCCGTCCGTCCGTCCGTCTATCTATCTATCTATCTGTCCGTCCGTCCGTCCGTCTATCTATCTATCTATCTATCTATCTATCTATCTATCTATCTATCTATCTATCTATCTATCTATCTATCTATCTATCTATCTATCTATCTATCTATCTATCTATCTATCTATCTATCTATCTATCTATCTATCTATCTATCTATACGCATACGTTTTCGTTCACCCCCTTAACTTTGGGTGAACCAAACTTAGCATGGGAAAGTAAGATGGTTTGACGAGTATGACTCGCTGGTCATGACACAAATAACGACACAATCCAGTCGCATATGTCCTCAAGTCCTATCCGCCAGACGTATGGCGCGTATAAGCAAGGGCAGATAAGTGCCACAGGTATGCGAGAATATGCCACAAGCTTTGGCAGTTTATATCTACTAGACCAGTCATTGTTAAGTTTAATGCGAGAGCGCTAAGAAAAACCTACATTGCCCATTTTCAACCAACCGATGTACAGCATAAATGTAGTAAGCCCAGCAGGAATTGATACTAAGCATTATGCGTGGAAATAAATTTTTTTTAGCACGCCAACTTTTGGAACTACTTTTCAAATATACATTAATGTTCGTGAAACTTGAATTCTAAATCGAGTGGTGGCTATTTAATTTTATAAACATTACATACGCACACCTATGGTACAGCCGTCAGGTTGGGTTAGTGTCAATTCATAGTTAGGCGCCATCCGCTGAAATGGATTTTTGTAGCAATGTCCAGGGCTACCATCCTCACGACCACCAGTGCTTCAAGTGAGCTTACCCCATCTGGTGTTACTAATATACATGTTCCTGTTGGCATCATTACGCATCTGTAAATCATTGGTTATATAAAACATATGCATTTGCTTAACGTATGTTTTTGCGTGCATTTGTACGTATCTTTAGCCCCAGTTGGTAACGTAGCGCAAAATAAAAAAAAATACAACACAGTCACCTTCTATCCACATGCTTCGCATATCATCGATTCCCAAAGTATGTAGATGGGATCTGCCGATTTTTTTTTTTGAAACCCAGATTTGCCTCTCCATTACCCCCAAGCAACAAAATGCGTCATTAAGGAACAATACCATCATGAAAACGCTGCTCTTAATTGAAGGGCCACGGAAGCGCTGATAAGCACTCATCGTTGACCCGATAATGACTTGCAGAGTTTAAACTGACCTGCATATACATGAAAGGTGAACGTGGCATCTACGTGGTCGCGATGTCGTGGCCCGAGGTGCTGTCGGAATGGGCGTATATAGTGCTGGTGATGCTGAAATACAGCCACCCATTTTTTTTAAACCTACACATGCGAGCGTCGACTGCTGAGTCTGTAACCGCCTGTTGCGTCCGTCCTGGCATCCGGTTCCCGGAACAGCGTCGCAGAAGACAGATGCAGGGAACTGCTCATCGCAGGCATGCACGTATTCGCGCTTATTTTGCCGCTGGGCTCCGTCAAACGCCGCTTATAGACAATTCGCACATTCAGGTTAAAATTATGGGCGGCTGTACCTTTGTGCTGTGCTTCAGTTGATAAGATTCCGTGTAGCCAGTTGAGTAATGCGTTCGTTTCCAGAAAAGGTGGTTTTTAGTGACGGGCTTCGAGAATGGCCGTGCACCTATAGCGTAGAACCCTTCAGCTCGGTGGTTTCACTCACTAGTTGATAATACAATCGCAAAAGAAAACGACGCGACAAAAAAAAGATTACAGGACGAGCTCTGTGCGCGCCTTCGACTCGTCTTTCGATGCACTGTACTCATGTGGCTGCGTTGCGGCTGCCATGATACAACGCTGTTGTTCCGACTTGCAGATCAGCAGGCAACGGATGTGTAACCTTATCGTAAGAAGCAACAGGCTATCTGTGCTATCTGCGTTCAAGCACCACTCATTCAATACATCGCTTACCATTCTTGAGGGGGGTTTGGACAATCGTACGCTCGCTTAGTAGCATTTGCTCCTTTTTCGAAGTTTATGTTTCAATTTTGATTATTTGTATAATTTTACGCAGCCAGGCCGGTCTGTGTCAAACATGTTTAATTAAAAGTTTTGTTTTTGGCATTTCACTGAAAGTTGTTCGAATGATGCGCATCGCTTGTCCAGTAACCATCTTTACTTTTCAGCAGTTTTTTTAATGCTGTTATAACAAAGTTCTACCAGCTAGCAACACTTCAACACTTGTTCGACAGGCCCGGTATATACAAATTTTGTGATGGTTTATCCCGGTGGTGCGATACCACAACTGACGGCAAACAGTACGTCGCATCGACCCGCATAAACATGTAAAGGGAAAGTGGCATCCGCAGAATTTCGGTTTCGGAGCCTGAATTCGCGTCGGATATATGCAGTTTTCGTGGGATTAGACGAAGCAGTAACACTACAGGAGGAACTAGCCATATTAGTGGGTTATTATCTACATAATTAGAATACACCGGCAATGAGAACGAGGACGAAAGAGAGCGAGGCGCAGCGTATACGGTGAATGGTGGTGACAGCGAAAAGGGGTAACCAGAGTGGCGAGAGAAAGAAACGACAGCGGTGAGACGACAGGTTCCGCAACGGCCACCCGCGGCGCCACATAGAGTTACTGTATATGCTACCTTTATGTAGCATATACTGTAACTGTAGCGCCACAGTTGTGCATGCGCCATCATGCGGTCACTGATGACGTCAACGCCAAGGTATGCGGCGGAGGCGCGCACTGATGTCATATATGAAGCATTTTTTTTCCTAAAAGAGCCAAATGCGGAAACCGAAGCTAGGCCAAATCTCTCTGGAACATAAAGCATGCCTAAGTATCTTCAGTTCATTGAACAGTTATGACCAAAATGCGGCAAGTCCTCATTGTGACATGAGCTCAAAAAGGCAGTTTCTAATAAAAAATGAGCCAAGCACTCCAACTGTTTCAATCAACGTGAGCCATATTCTACAAAACAGCATTGCGCCAACAAATATGATCAAAACAACCAACATGGCCCCACCCAAAATGTTTCATTTGTGCCTTAGTTGTTTTGTTATCGTGTTTACGTTCCAGAATTAGGGTTTCTAGTGCTAGTTGGCATTTACTTAAAAAGATGATGTTGGATGACAAAACACTAATGTAAAAAGTAAAAAGCTGACTTGCCCACTTCTTTTTGTATCTTGTCATTCTTTTCGACTTTAGGGCAACAGTATCTTGCCCTCCATTCAACACAATATATTTCAAATAAAATAGGCATGAAATAAAGATATTGGGCATCTATCTATTTCCTAAGGAAGAAGTGGTGAGCAATGACATGGCATGTAACTAACTGAAACAGTTTTCAAGGCCTTCAATAGATGCCAAAAATAAGAAAACATTGTTGACAGTCCAGAATAGTGCTCCTATTGCCGCGAAGGACCACTCGCTTTTCAAGTATAGTAATCGCCATTACGCCTATGCGTCGAAGCACTTCACCGGCGAAAGCACAGATATGATGTCAATTCTATCGCAAAATATTGCTATACCGTTCATTCGAAGCGTTTTACACCTATTTTGCGAGGTAATTCATCACCAAATGAAATGTTTCAATCTATACCAGGCAAATACAAACTTTACTTCACAATATTGACGATTTGTCTATGTACATTTTAGGCACATTTTTTAGGCAACAGAATCTTGTCCTCCATTCAACACAATATATTTCAAATAAAATAGGCATGAAATAAAGATATTGGGCATCTATCTATTTCCTAAGGAAGAAGTGGTGAGCAATGACATGGCATGTAACTAACTGAAACAGTTTTCAAGGCCTTCAATAGATGCCAGAAATAAGAAAACATTGTTGACAGTCCAGAATAGTGCTCCTATTGCCGCGAAGGACCACTCGCTTTTCAAGTATAGTAATCGCCATTACGCCTATGCGTCGAAGCACTTCACCGGCGAAAGCACAGATATGATGTCAATTCTATCGCAAAATATTGCTATACCGTTCATTCGAAGCGTTTAAACCTATTTTGCGAGGTAATTCATCACCAAATGAAATGTTTCAATCTATACCAGGCAAATACAAACTTTACTTCACAATATTGACGATTTGTCTATGTACATTTTAGGCACATTTTTTAGGCAACAGAATCTTGTCCTCCATTCAACACAATATATTTCAAATAAAATAGGCATGAAATAAAGATATTTGGCATCTATCTATTTCCTAAGGAAGAAGCGGTGAGCAATTTGTGGTATGTATGGGAGAGGAACATACAGCAAAAACGTTATTTGAGTAGGCCCAACCATATCGTCAGTGGAAAAAGAAGTGCATTTTTCTCAGTTTCATATAGAGTGCATTTGGCTATTTTATAAAAAAGAACCGCCTCATATGAAAATAAAGCGCAGCATCAACGGAGGCCAGTTTGCGGCGAATGTAGTAAAACTCGCATAGGCGCTGTCTTCGACAGCTTCTCGGTTTGCGACCCGATCGCGCTACACTCAGTGTGTCAATAGGTGTGAAATCGGCTGCACGAAAATGTCCGCGACAGTCACGCTACTCGCGGCGTGGTACGCAACTCTCTATCAATATGTCTGCCTCTAATCATCGCAGAAATAAAACAGCCATACAGCTGCGCTCAGAATTATAATTAGGCAGTATCATAGCTGTCCTTGCATTTTTTCCTCACTGCATCACATATGCTGCAATATTAGATGAATTAGATTTCTTCTATTGCAACTAAAATCATAGCTTGAATCACAAGTCGGGTATACGCCATTAGCGAAGAAACAGTAAACAAACCAAAACGTAAACGTTGCTCATAATTAAAAACCAAATAAA
The DNA here is from genome assembly GCA_013436015.1 of Rhipicephalus annulatus. Classification (NCBI taxonomy): domain Eukaryota; kingdom Metazoa; phylum Arthropoda; class Arachnida; order Ixodida; family Ixodidae; genus Rhipicephalus; species Rhipicephalus annulatus. The sequence continues at coordinate 45,319 of WOVY01012116.1, read as the reverse complement.
TACTAGGAATGGCCGTTTGAAAGAAAAAAAATTAAAGTTCCTATTAACATCACAAAAGAATAAAGTAAGGTTACATGTATTTCCATGAAGCCCAAAATAACTGCTATAATATCATGATTTTGCACAATTATACGGCGCAGTTTTTTTTCCATCCGGACACCATTCCATTTATAGTAAAACGTGATTTTTCGCTACACGCTAATGGTTTTATTTTTGTTATCTGACCCTCTATAGGTTTCCCAGAGCGAATGAGAGCCAACAATTAAAGTATCTGCATCTGCGTAGTTGTAGTGGGTTTGCCCACGCAACCAACTGTCAGCAGGCCAATAGAGCTGGCATGAACGTACTTCCGGCTAACTCGAAGGAAACCTTTAGCGAGGAAAGCACGCACGTCGTGAAAAAGCGGAGCGACACATTCATCTTAGGTGCTGTACTGGTATTCGGCCTACTCGTCGTCCTTCTCGTTGTCATGCAACTGATCTTCAGAAGGCGAGGGGAGAAGCTTGTCGGCATGTCCGACTTCTGCTGCGTCGACGAGGCAAGGCTTTCGCTGGACGACCTCAACACCAGCGTCGATCCTTGCGGCAGCTTCTACGACTTCGTATGCTTGAAAGGCCCTCATGTTGGTGATTCGTCGCGGAAGTCACCCGGTCTTCGAAGCCTCGAGATAGAGTGGGCTCTCGTCGAAAACCTACCGGACGTGGCCAACACGTCCATTGGCATCACACTGTGGCTTCTGGGGCGCAGCTGCGCCACGCAAGACTGGAGGCCCCAGCAAGCGTTGCCCGAGTTCACCAGGGCTGTTGTTGCCGCCGCCAACCTCTCTCGCTCCGGAACGCCTCTTCAAAACCTCACGAGCATCTTCCAGTTTATGGCCCTGATGGAGTTCAGGTTCAACGCACCAGTAGCTTTGTCTTTTACTGAAGGTAACCGAAGTTCCGCGAGCGACGTTTCCGAGCTCACGGTGAGATGGCAAGGTGTCTCAGTGCAGGAAAGAATGGACCTTTGTAGCATCTGCGTAGTCGCTGTCGTGAGAACGCTAAACAATGGCTCCGACAGCAACGAGATACTGCCTAGACTTGAGAACCTCGAACTTCCTCCACCTCAGTATCCCGACGACGAAAATCCAGCCGACCTAGAACGGGTCAACATAACGAACGTAGCGCCGTTCAAGGGCGTTGATCCAGCCGGGTGGAATGCCATGTTGGACGACCTTATGCGACCAATCTTTCCCAGAGTCCAAGTGTTAAAGCATCGGAAAGGGAACGACATTGACAAAGCGCTCGAGCGTCTAGCGGCTGACGCCTCTGTGGGTGGAGCTTTCGTAATCCAACACACCGTCATAGAGTTATACGGTCAGTTGCTAAGTTACACGATGTATGATGTAATAAGAGACAGGCGAGAGTGTTTCGCAAATATGCTGAAGATCCCGTTCGTGGAGGAAGCATTCAGAGCGCAGGTGGTCAGTAGCCCTGTGATTGAGATGTACTTGCAGAATCTGTTCGCGCGTGTGAGGGAGACACTAACGACGCAAACGTTATCCCACCCTTCGTTCACCTCGAAAGACGACGCAAGCTCCGCGGTTATCTTTCTGAACGACGTCTCGCTAGAGTTGCCCGACGTCCCTGGAGTCATCGACCAGCCCCCGCCTAGAATGACTTTCTCTTTCTCCTGGAACCTGCTTCACGCACGGTCTTACAACTTCGAGATAGCCCGGCTGCGCACGGCGCGCAAGCTTCGTGAGACCCAGAGTGCTGTGTCGTCACCCCACGTGACACGAAGCGGTTCGAAGATCTTCGTGTACGCCGAAGCCTACGTGGACATCTTCTTCTGGAAACGCGAATCGCACGTCATGGACTTGCCAGTCTTGGCAGCTCGCATGGCGAAAGAACTTTGGTCGATGCTCTTTGAACGAATGGATGCCCGTTCCAACGAGACGGCACAGAACGCCACCACAGCATTCCGTGAATGCTTCAGGCGCGCTTATTTTCCCCATGCCGCGTCCGACGAGTACGACGGCTTGGCCGAGTGGGCAGCGGCGCTCGGAACCGTTGTCGAAGCTGCGGACCCACTCAGGTGGAAGCGAGAGGTTCTTCTAGCAGTGAACGCGCCCATATCCGAAGGTCGGCTCTTTTATATGGAGTGGGCGAGCCCCATGTGTGTCGTTACGCTGCCGCGAGGGTTCGGTACGTCAGGTGGCGTGAACGTTCCGCTGAGGCACACCGCCGATTTCGCTGCGCGCTTCAACTGTCCTGAAGGCTCTCCCATGACTCAAAGAACTCATTGTCCCACGTAGGCGAGCAGAAGGCACTTTTCTGTTTATTTAAACCGGAACCACCGCCGATTTCGCTGCGCGCTTCAACTGTCCTGAAGGCTCTCCCATGACTCAAAGAACTCATTGTCCCACGTAGGCGAGCAGAAGGCACTTTTCTGTTTATTTAAACCGGAACCACCGCCGATTTCGCTGCGCGCTTCAACTGTCCTGAAGGCTCTCCCATGACTCAAAGAACTCATTGTCCCACGTAGGTGAGCAGAAGCCACTTTTCTGTTTATTTAAACCGGAACATTGTGTTTGAAAAAAAAAATGCGGGGCTTGATATGATGACGATGGCGTGCTTTTAAGTTAGTATTGCCTGTTGCCCAACCGCCTGTTAAGTTATTGTTTGAAAAACTAAGAAATGCACACATTTTGGGCAAACTGTCTACCGTTTGGATTTCGCCGACATTGTTTTAGGTAGAACGTATGGGGTCTATTTCTCATAAGTAATGTAGCGATATTACACAAAACAATTTTGGACCTACTGTAGGATACAAAATGCCTTCGTAGATGGTGTGGCGCGGATCCTTGAGAAAAATGTAGCATAGTTTCAAGCTCTGTGCACGGCTAGCATTTCTAAAGGATTTATCCCTACTAAATGATGATGAAAGAAATCATTGGAATTGGAAGGAGTATCCGTTTATCGGCTGCATGATCTCACGTGAATCTATGAATCGGATGTTAACGTTGACGACCAGGTCTGCACTGGTGACGTCTTAACACCCAGGTGCGCAACGATGAGGGCACTGCTGTGCGTCTTTTACGGGGAAATCAGAAGTGTTGAGCCGGGTGAAATCTACTGATCGAAAGCTACAAAGCTACCTTGCACAGGTTCTCGTGTACAAGAGCCACCAACAATTGCTAGCAGAAAATAACTAGTTGTTCTCCTATTACAGTTTTCGCCGACGTAATTGAACTTTAAGGTCAATCTGCTCGCCGCCAGGGCTGTTTTGGCTCGGGTATGTGAGTAGCGTGGACTTTGCGCATCTTGCGGCGGTATTCGTTACTGCTGTCTTGTCTCAACGGGAATGAACTTGACTTCAGCCGAAAAACCGCGCTTGAATGTGGTGTATGGCCTGTACTCGATGACCACGTTCCGACCCACTGAAGTGACGACGTTGCCAGGCTTGATTTCGTCGCTGCAGAACCTGCAGACGGGCAGAATAAAATTATTCAAAATGTTAAAAAAACTAAGAGATTTAGTTGTGTGATATCGCTAGAACTTTACTCTGTTTCATACCTCACATGAAATGCTCGAGAAGCTGTGCGAAAATTTCGGTCAGTAAAATGCGTAAGTGAGCACGTTTAGTGCACGAATTTCGTCGTTGTAAACGCGCCGACAGCGATAGGTTCCGCACTGCACGCTCTCAGAGTTGATCGTGGAGGCCTCACTATGAAAACTGAGATGCTAAGCAATTCAGAACAACTTTTTCAGAACTGCGTAAATAACGGCGATTGTTTATTTCTAAATCGCGAAGCATCGTCATTTATTACTCCGTCTTAAAATGCAAACAAAAACATTACGGGTAGTGAAACTATTGGTGTGCACTAGAGGTGTGTGAATATTCGAACATTCTAACTCGAATAACGGAGATTTCGAGATCTTGCGCCGATCACCCCGTGAACACCAGCAAAGCTATATATTGGTTCCGAAACAAGTTCTAGGAATGTTGTTTCATTTTTTTTTTCAGAAATTAGCGTGCGCCCATATACTCACGTTTGTCCGAGGTAGAGTGACTGCAGTCGGATTTCGAAACGATCGTAGATGCACAACTTGCGGACTCGGCTGTACAAGTCGAAGGCCCGGAACGTCAGTTGAACCTTGTTGTTTGGTGGAGCCTGCGAGTGTATAAGGTCGTGGTCACTGTGCTTCTCACATCCATTTTCACAGCTGTTTAGGCCATGTTACACGCGGAAAAGCATGGCATGTTCATGCTTTATGACTTCAATAAACATTATCAACCCTACATGTGTTTCGCGTTGAAAAACCACATGCATGTCATTATAGGATCGCTTCGCCATCGACTTACAGTGAGCCTATGATTTCTGCACTTATTAGGCACGTTTTGCAAACACAAGTGCGTTCACCAGCCTAATACTGTGTTTAAGATTACTTCTAGTGAAAAATCAATTTACTTTAACATTGTTCAACTACGCTGTTCGACATATTTCCTCGTTTTGCGTCATAGATAGAGATGATATGGCACAAAGCTTAACTGTGATGCCTTACGTGCTAAGAGTAACTTTTTATGACAGAGAGACACGCTGTTCTGAGGGGCACACAAGAAATTTAGACCATGACCTCGGCTCCTTCAAATGCGCCTGAATATAATGGTTTTTTGCATTTAATCTCTATTAAAATGTGTACGCCCTGCCCCGGGGTCGATTCCCCGTCGTCAAGGCTAGGAGCGCGACAGCTTGGCCGCTAAGTTACAACGGAGGATGCCTTCTAGTGAGCACTTCAACGATGCACTTTCTTTTACTTGAGCCCATATTGCATTGCAAAGAACGGCAATGCCGAAAGGACCCTCCCTTCCCCTCCCCCATCTAAAAACAATAGAAGTAGACGGAAGTCAACAAGATTCTGTCCAGTCGACTGCCTATCTGTCTAGACTGCATAACGCACCTTTTCATTATCCAAACAGCGAGTAGTCTCACTGAAGCCAACATTTTCACAATCGTTCCTGTCTTTTTCGAGGCAGCAACTGCCTTGAAGTAGAGAAGAGCAGTTGTTGAAAATTCGGTTCCTGTGAGACCCGTTCTTAAATGATTTTTCCACTTTTGATGCCGTCATGATGCCACACATCGATATGAAATGTCATCTCATGAAGCGTCTACACTTTAAGGCACCTAAAGTACGGCGATTCAAAATCTAGTATGCTGAATACTCAGATTAAGTTTTTCGAACACCCTAGTATTGAAATTTTTTTTCTTAAGTGTTCTTGCGGTTTGAAGTCACGAGGATGTATTTAAATAAATGTCGTGGCAACAGAATTCCCATGCAACGCTTATTCGATCATTCCAGTGACTATAGGCGGCATAACGGTAGGTCAAAAATGACGGACGAGACGGGGCTCAGGTGCGCGTATCAGGCAGCAAACTCGTCAGGCCCTCTAGTTCCGCTGAAGACTACACTTTCTCTTGCTAAATAGACGCATGGATGTTGGAATGAAAACGAATCAGTGCGTATGAACAGCGCGAGACCAAACTGCGTCGCAGGATTTATGACCGTGTGCCAGGTTCAGAGGAAAGCCGCGTGGCGCCGCCTGAGTCGCTAGAATGACCGAATGGGGAGTGCACATGACCGGCGGTCGTGAAGGCTCGCTAGCAACGCTGTTTTCAATATATTATTCAGCTCGCGCTTCAGTTCAGTGCCACTGTGAGAGCGAGATTCGGGTTGTTAACTTACTTGTATCCACCATACGCAGACGCCATCCTGTGGTCTCTGGCTTCTCGGGTAGCCGGGAGAGCTAATCGTTTTCTCGCGAATCACACGGCCACCGCAGCTGGGTCGAGCTGCGAGGAAATTGACGCGACCACTCGATTAGCATTCCCCTCTGTGCCTCCCACGTTGAATAACTTACTGTTTGATTGGCTGTGTAATCATCTATTTAATAAATATTTAAATAATAATTATTTTGTTCATTCAGTTGTGCTATAGCTGCGTCTAATGCGACTGCAGAAACGCGAGAGTCAGCGTTTTTTGTCATCTTGGTGACAACAAGGGGGCACATGAGCTGAGACAAAATGTTTTCTCGTCTGCTGAGCCTTCAAAAAATTGCTTCAGGAGAAGCTTTCAGGCAACCTTACGGAACTCAAAGCTTGTCTTCATTTGTGAAATTCAGCATTATTATTATTATTATTATTATTATTATTATTATTATTATTATTATTATTATTATTATTATTCAACTCGTACTCACAGTAGTAAGAACGACGCAACCTCTCGCATCGCTCTCCCTCGGTGTTGGGCGGGCAGACGCACTTGCAGGTGTGATCGACGAAGCCTTCGTTGGCGCACACGGGTCTGCTCGTGCATGCGGCTACAATGACATTAAATAAGAAGACCGTCAGAGGAATAAGGAAGAGCCACTGAATATAAGCACGACGTGTCACAGGCATGCACGAACAACTTGCGCCTATTAGATCTTCCCGTTGTCGAACAATGAGAACCCACCACAACGGTCGAGTGGTTTCGACGCTCGACTGCTGACCTGAAGGCCGTGGCGGCCGCGTTTTAGATGGTGCCGAAAGTGCTTGAGACTTGTGTACTTAGGTTTAGCCGCACGCTAAACACCTGGTGTCCAGAGCCTACAGCGTCCCTCGCAATCATGACGTGGTCTTGGGGCGTTAAACAGCAACAATGATCAATTATGAGTCAGTGAGAAGCGACGTTCGCGCGTTATTTGCAATTCCGACGACGCTCTCGATGGGTGTACACCTCCATCTACGTCTTGTGGGTAGCGCGCAACCTTAACTTCGTGTAGGTCTCGCTCTGGGGTGCGGTGTCTTGTGGCGGTTGCGGGCTCTGACGTGGAAAGCCTAGGAGCATGCGCCACCTATTAGGCATGCTTCAAAATGGCAGCGTTGAAAGGTGTACTTCTTTAAACGAAGAAGCACGCTCCCCCAGGGCGCTTGTGGCATCTCGATTGCAAAAGATCATGCGTCTCGGCTGAAATGCACGTCTTCGAGATGATGCAAGCACCCTGAGGGAGCATGCTTCTTCCGTTAAACAGCGCTCCTTTCAACTCTAGTCACTCGTGCAAAGTAGGCCAGCATGTTTAATGGGACGCACGTGCTCCTGGGAACACCACGTTAGTGCACGCAACGGCTGCAAGGTGTCGCGCCCCACAGCAAGGCTACCTGTTCACGCGCTATACACGTATACGTGGACGTCGCTATACGCACTAATAAATATTATATTACCTTTGCATTATCGAATGATGGGTCAAGAGCATCATAGCTTGCTCACCCACTCTGTGCCACTGACGGTGCACGTTAGCAAGAGCAGTATTATTGCAAAAGAGCCCTCAAATAAGCGAACAGTACCATCTAGACTACAACACTTGCGGGCATTCTATGAAATGCTTGCATTCGCGCGAGATACAGCTCTGCAAGTGACTGTGCCACCGCTGGTTGTTCGCTTACCATCGCACCGGTAGAGGAAGTTCGCCTTGCGTCGGTCGCGGAACGTCAGTCCGTTCTGCCTGCGGATCAGCGGCGCAAGCAGCGGGTTCACTGGACTCAGGGTTTTCATTTCCGGCGATGCTGCGAACGCCTGCACCGCGGTAGTTGGGTTTTGGCACTAAGTCATGCTTAATGTCGAATTCCACATCTCCGACCCCAGACTGCCCTAACCTCGAAACGCGCCACGATGCATCGCAATTAGTGCCGTCGAACAAGTGGCTACATTGCGAAAGCAACCATGATTTAGTAAGTAACGCGGTCACATTCACTAACTGCACTGCGACAAAAGAAAAATGCGATACTTTTTGTCTGAATGTGTGCCGGGACACAAACAACTGGTCTCTGCCTCGTTACAGGCTCCGTAATCGATAAATGTTAGACCTGGGATGCTGCAGTGAAAAATTCACAGTACATTCGGGAAACGCTAGGAAAAGTGCAGGTAAGAGTGCATGAACACCTGAGACTCTCTTCAAGTTACTTTGATGTAATGAGTCGACTGCACTGCACCCCTCCCTTGCAGATTTGTGTGCCTCACCTTGAATTGCACAAACTTTGGAGTCACCAGTAATGTCATGTGATGGCGTGATGAAATGGCGGCGCAATATTCTGTATTTGATTACGGCATGGAGACGTCACAATATGACGTCACGAAGAACGCCATGTTGGATTTCCTTTTTTTGTGATAGTTTTTTTTTTCATCCTCCTCACCAAATTGGATTCACCTGATTTTTCGACTCTTGGCACACAGCAGGCTTTCGCCTTGTAAGTATTTCAAAACGGTTACATAGGTCAAGTACTCATGTAGAGGCTCTATTGTAACATGTGCATTGGTCTTAGCGGTATTCGTGTGTTTCTAGAAAGGGTCTTACCGTTGGCGAGTAGTGCATGACTGAGGTGTAGTCGTATCGTGCTCCGTACTCCCGCTTGGTCTGGTCCGGGTCGAACTGGCTACGCCGTCCTTCCACAATGTTAGGGTAGTTGACCACCACGTAGCGGTTGCGGTCGGCGCGCGACTGCTCGTGCACGAACCCGATGGCATGCCCGATCTCGTGCACCACTGTCCCCAGCTGCCAACAAGGTGCAGTAAAAGAAAACAAAATGTACTTGGTATAAATGCATACTTCACATTAGTCTTCGTTCGTTTTTATACCACAAACAGCGCCCACTTAATCATTGCTTTTTCTGGTTAAGTCGAGTGCAGGCAGCTTGACGCTAGACGTTATGGTTCTTCTCTCCTGTCGTACCCATTATATGCATCCTACTTAGCAATGTAAATGGTGTGTTAAGGTATGCAAAAACATTATTCAAGTCCGTCGGGGTGTGAACTAGCACGTAGCGGGCCACTCCCGCATCGGGGCAGATAGGCCTAACCCCTCCGCCACGTCGTGGGCCCATTGGACTAGTCGCCCATAGCTGCGTCCTTAAATCCGTACTGCGTAGCGCAGCATCCCACTTTGACGATGTAACATATTCAACCCGTAACGCAGGGCACCGCCAGAGCATATGATTTAAGCTGGCAAAATCTAAGCAAAGCGCGCAAGTGTATGACGTCTGAATTTCAGGGTAAATTTTGTGCAAGAGTACGGGGACTGGCATATGCCCCGACCTGCAGGAGTCTGAGCGTCAATGCCTGAGGCCTATTCAGTTTACTGTGCCGTTACGGATACTTTCGCCTTCTCAGATAAAAGTTTTTGCAAAGTTCATTGTATAGTTGGGGGATCTTTTATGTCCAGAACCTCGTCGGTGGTTGGACGAAATCGGCATGTCACACAAGCATAATTATGTTAGTGTGAAGGTTGAGTTTTTCTCTAACTACGCGACAGACATTCCGTATGCAAATTTGTTCGGTTCGTTCAAGGGCTAGCTCGCGCTGGCGCCTTGTACAACACGCAGTGTCTATACAATGCGTGCCATTCAAGAAAGTTGTTCCTTGGTTTTGGAGACAAAACGCGCCATATGTGCCAGTGCTTATACTCTAATAAATACACCATGTAGGGTGCAATGTTGGCACACGGCGAAGAACAACAGACGCTCAAAACTTCAAGAGTCCTCCACTTTATGGCGTACCTTATAATCACATCATAGTTTCATCACGTAAAATACCAGATAATGTTATTTTACAATTCCACGTGCTTAAATAAATGATCAGGTACAGTATTCAGGAATAACGTGTACTGTAACATCCATGGTTACAAATAACATTATTGCCATTGATGATGTTTAAACCCTACTTTTCCCAACTTGCTGCCTCTTGAGACACTGAGGTAAAACCACGTTTACTTGACATTAATATAGAAGTAATACGAAAAAAAGCAATATGTATGAAGAACACTAACTTAGTAAAGCTATTAGGAATAACTGTTACTAAACATAAAATAAGGTAGCACGAACCACAAATAAAATATCTATATTCTGTCAAAATATGCCACTGGGTTCACGCTTTATTCACTCGCGCTTTGTTTCATTATTCACGCTTTTTTATTTATTCGCGTGTTCACGATTTGTTTATTCTTTACTTGTGTATTCAAATGTAACCCCGTATTACTTATAGGCGTCAAAAAAGAGAAGTTAGAGTTAGTACATGGTCATTACATCATATTTACCACACATTTGCATTTAAAACAATTTATTCCATTATTTAAAGTTTCTAACAAAAAATATTTTGCGAATAGATTCATCCTGGTAGCAATTTTCTTATTTTGAAAACATGGTCAGTTCTAGGTGAATAGTAATAAGGTTCCTTAAGGTATTTTTCTTTGTTAATTGCTGTTAGGCCAATATGTATCTAAAAAAGAACTTCAATCGCTGTTTTTTCCCACTCGAAGAAAGCAGCTTTCACCAAAATTCACTTTTCATTGGAGCGCAGCTCCCTCCTCTCTCACTGTTCTAGGACGAACCAGGCCACGTGATTTTTAATTTTCTCAATTTCATCAACGTGACCTACGCAGAATCTCATACGGCACTTGCATAACCTACTATGGGTCGAAGAGATGTTAAATAAACTGTACTATTAAAGTTCACTTCCGAAGTTTTTAAATTGCGTTGGATAAAATTTATCGCCCTTCCTGCTTTGCAAGCCACATCGCCTACGTGCGCATGCGCAGTTCGACGAAAAAAACTACAGCAATGTATTTATATTCGACTGCTCTTGCACTCACTCGTTGTTTAATCTGTCACCATTGGTTCCTGCTTCCTCGTCAAAGGAATGTGGACACACTTTTTATTATTTCTGTTCATTTTCCACATGGAGCACCAATTCTGAACATATTACCAATCAATTTGCAGTTTGGGTAAGGTCAATGGCACTATTTGCTTGTCTATATACAAAGAAGCATCTGCAAACAATCTAATGTGTGGTGAAGCACCTACTGAAATATAAGTAATATAAATTAAATAGAAAAGTGCCCCCAAAAAGAACCTTGTGGAACTCCCCATGTCACATCAACGTACTCAGGTCTTTTGCCGTTCTAAAGGATGCATCTTAGGCACATCCTCTGTGAATGTGAGGTTATATGCGAATGAAATGCGGTCTCCCCAGGTGAAGCTGCGGCGCGGCGGATGGCTGCGTTGCGAATCTAGAACACTATTGATTGACTGTGGGCGGCCATCCAGCAAGCCCATGAGGCGGCTACGAGACAGGATATGGTCCTCCTCGGGGCCTGCCTAAGCCCATGCCACGAATTTGCCGGAGTATTTAATAAAGTTTTTACCACCACTACTGATTGTGGTAAATTCTGCCGAGCAAACTAGTCTCAGGCCCGAATAATATTAATACATGACACCATCTCCCACTAAACCGAACCATGTGGAGATTCAAAACCACGGGCGCTAACTCTTACACTGGCGGCGGCGTTGACGCTGGCGCTCATCGCGGAAGAGAAACCTGGGAAAGTGCAAAGCACGCAGTCATAGACCACTGTTTTTTTACTGTATCATTCCAATAGCCGCTAATGGGCAATGACAGGCAGAAGACGCCGATTGGACAGAGACCCGCGGTTCGCTTCTAGATAACGCACGTGCGGCTAATTTTAATTGTTCCGCAACTCACAGGAGAAATTCCCCACCGGCGCTACTTTGGTGGTCAAGAATGCCTATATATATGGTGTGGCCAATGTACGGTTGTGCAGCGTGAGCAGTTGGTTTTTAACACCTTCGACGCAAAAATTTTGGTCTGTCTGTCTTTCTGTACATTTGTATGTTTGTCCACTCTTAACAGCATCGGGTATTTGAAACGGCCGACACCATCCGCAGCGCCCATCTACGTTGCTCAAGATTCAGCGTTCATACTTGTGCAATTGTCGATTAAAAAGCAATTATTGCTCGTGTCTGGGGCACCATAACAACACGTATATATTCTGCATGTGCGCCTTTTACTAGAAAAAGCATACATACGTAATTTTAGGGACCGTAGCACTTATCACGCTGTGCTGACCATCCAATGCTTGCACGGAAAGGCGAGTGTTTCCAACGTTTTGCTAAAACGAGACGGTGGTGGCACCTACCCGTCGCCTTGCGTTCTGCACCTTATCACCTCTGAGGCGGGCGCGCACACCCGTCTCAGAGCCACGCGCGTTGTTTTTGAAAAAAAAAAAAGAAACTGCCAGATGGCGGTCATGTCTCACGTGTCACGTGACTTGATGAGCTCGTTCGCCTCCGCTGCACACTCGAGACACTCTAACGCAACGCCTCCAGAATACCATTCACAGATTTGCTTGAGCAGAACATCAAATTAATCTTTTGTTCCCTCTCTCCACACGCGAGACTACCGTCTTTCGACGACATTTGCAGAATAAATACAGGTACACGGAAATTTTTTTTCAATAAAAGAACTCGCTAGAGGATACTGCCTGCCTCGACGTTGTGAGGTGAGAGATGGGGAAGCGTGGGAGAGGGCAGAGAGGGGCAGGGGACGCGCAGGTGCAGTAAATGTGGTCATCCCGAACACCACATTGAACCTCGCTCTCAGATGCTTTCGTGGCTAATAAGGGCTGAATAAACTCCAATGTAAGGCTTCCGAATAAACTAAAGCAATAGAAAAATGAGGCGAGAGAAATGAGCTGAGATGAAAAAAAAACTGCATTCGTGTATGTTTCAAGGTGTTGTCTTGCGTCGCCATCAGCAACAATGCATTCGTGTCCACTCACCGTCTCACAGTTACGGCCAATGGAAATGGGCTGAAGGGAGCCGATGTGCCCAAACCGGGACCAGCAGCTGCAAAAAATAAATTAATAGTAAGGAAGAGACCACTATTGCTGCGCTCAATACGCCTTGAAGATGATAATGAAGTTTCTTTCAATATATCACTCGCGATATATCTCTGTGACATTAGATTCAGTTTTCTACCGACGGAAGCCTGCAGTTGTCCACCTCGTTGGATCAGTGACTAAGGGGTTCGGCTGTTGCACGGAAGGTCGTGGGTTCGATGTCAGCCGCGGCGGTCGCATTTCGATGAAAGCGATAGTATAGAGGGCCTTGTACTGTGCGATGTGAATGAATGTTAAACAACACTAGAGGGTCAAAATTTCTGCAGCCCTCCACTATGTCGTACCTGATAATGATATTGTGGTTTCGGGATGTGAAACCTCGGACATAAAAGAAATATTTGCCTGGAGTTGACGCTTAGGATATAGATTTTCCTAAACTTGTTCTTTACATCATCAATCATATTTGTCGATTTTGGTAAATAATAATTGTAAACTAAGTGGTAGGATACACAAGCGACGATTATCTATGGGCATGCAGGCGTGAAGAGGGACATATAACTTATTGTGTTTAGAAATATGGGATTGGGCCTGCAAAATGAATTAGTAAAGACATCTAGAGCATAGTCAGTAAAACTTCAGCAATCTCTTAATCAACGCTCACTACGGTTAGATAAATTCACACAAAGCCTACATTTTTAGTTGCAACTTAACAGTGGCAGGGCCACAGATTGCGCTAGTGATTTTTTCTACAAACTTTGGGATCGGAATATTTTTTTGTTCCCCACGCACAAGCCCTTTATCGTCAAATACAACCACATTTCTTGTAGGTAATACCACAACTAGGGTTTTCAACGTTTCTAACTATTTTTTTGCGTGTTATGAGCAAAAGAAGATTACGTTAATGTAAAGAAAACACGTGTATCATCTCACCCTCGTCGCCACAAAATAAATTAATAGGAAGTCAAGGTATCATGCAACGACGAAACTTCATTGTCAAATGAGTCCACTTTATGGTCAGCATTCTAGCTGTTTGGCTGCTCACAAAAGCACGAGTATCACTCTCTCTTCGTCAAGGCACCGTGAAGGTCACTTACTGCGCCTTTGAACCATGGCAAAGAAATGAACTTGGCAACGTTCAGCTTTGCTACTTTCTGCACCGTAAAGTTATCAAGGGAAACCACATGCAAAATGCATGTCGCTCTAGTTGCATTCATTTGTAAAACAACAGCGAGAAAAAATATTTAAGTTAGACGGTTGCCAAACACTCAGCGAAAAAGCTCAGTGCCTGCTAACTTGTTGGGTATAGCACAAAAATAGGAGGCATGTCTAGGCACACTTCTCAGCACCGCGAGAACAGAAAGGAGTTCTTCGACGTGCGCTTTTAATAAGTATGGACGACTTACTAAGTTTGCCTGCGGTGGGCTAACCGTATAGTGAGCAATGTTAAAGACATTATACTTCCCTGATGTTGATTTCAGAACTCGGCAATAAGATGAAAATTGCGCGTGCAATCTTTCAAATGCTACGACACCCTCGTCTTGTTGCTCATTGTCAACATTCTGTTCGTTACGCAATATTTCAAAACAATGTCGTCGTTTGGCTGTATACAATACGCTTAAAATTAAATTTAGTTGTGCATCCAAATCAGAGTACTTGGTAATTCACTAATGCCTGGCCCCGTAGTCAAACACGCACAAAATATCTTAGGCTAGAGCCTTTAAAGTACTTTTTTTTAGTTCCGATTGTAGACATCAGCAAACGCGAATTAAATTTCTTACGCGTCACTGGGGTCAAAGGCATGCAGCACCACACACTAACAAACAAAAAGCTTCGCGAATTCAGGCGTTTGCTTTTTTTGTTATCAGTGCTATTATCAAAAAAACAAAGACGAGTGTGATAGATACCCGTATTGTCTCTATACTGCACAGCAGTCGTTAACGTACCCTGCTCCCCTGATGAAAAGGATGAAGTCTGTCGTTGTGTCGTCCTTCTCAAGTTCGCGAAACATGAGGCACGAGTTGTTCATCCAATGTGCGACACCCTGCCGGATGAGGTCCGCTTCATTGGCGGCTGCGTATAAACGATGTTGAAATTTCAATTAAGGCAATAGAAAACCGGTAACTTAAGGATGAAAGAAGATGTCGCATTTATCAATCCCGCAAAATCTAATTTGCTACTCGGAGATTCTTCGGCACACTCCGGTACGTTGACGGTCTATCACAAATGTTGGCCTACAGAAGTGACTTTCTTACCTTTGCTGCAGTGTCGTAAACTTTCCGAAGGGGAGTGAGGAAAAGAGTACAACTATAGTTTACGTATGTTGGTTTGTGCGTTCGTATCTGTGTGCGTGTATATATGTACACAGTTGATGATTTTGGCGGGGAAGGGAAAAAGCTTGACACTACAGCCCCTTCTCTTGGCTATGCCACTTCTTTCCTGACATTCGCAAGCCACAGTGCTGCTCTCTTAAAAAGTACGGAATGCTTGTTGGGTTTCAGTCAACAAACTACAAAGCTTCCAAAAACAGACTGCCCGTCACGGCGGTCAAGGGGTTATGGGGTTAGACGGCTGACTTAAGGGTGCGGGTTCGATTCTGGCTGCCGCGGTCACATTTTCGGTGGAGGCGGAAAGGCTAAAGAGCCGCGAACTTCGGTTTAGGTGAACGTTAAGGAATCCCAGGTGTTCGACATTTCTGATGTACGGCGTCTCCAATACTCATAATATGGTTTTAGGACACAAAGCACCAGCAATTCCTATTATTGTTATCAGAACCAAAAGGCCGGCATACAAGCACAAGGTATTTGTTGTTAAAAAGTCATGGAAGCAGCCGGACTTGTCCTATATATAACGTGTCCAGTGTAACACCGGTAATGTTTGAACTTGTACTTCTAACTTCATTGATAGTTTCTGTCTCGATCATGGGTATGCATTTTGCGACAAGACCTGAAATATGCCGCATTCTCAGTGTTTTTTTTTTTTGCTGAGGTAGTGAAAATCGGAAAACATGGAGACCGAAAATGGAAACATGGAGACCGAAAATGGCAAAAGGAACTGAAATGCGCCAAAACGTGAGCATCTTGATTACGATTATGAGCTGGAAGGCAGACAGGTTCCAGTAAACCGGGAAGCGTGTACCAGGTTTCTCTCAATCACCACTATTTTATTGGTTTTCCATTTTCGAGGCATCGTGTATAATACTCACAGCTCTCGCTTATTTTGTACGGAACGATTCCCCCGGGCCACGTTATGTTTCTCGAAGGCACCAGGGCGTACATGTCCAACAGGTCCCGCTCGGTCATCAGCATGTCGCCCTGGAACATCGCCTGGCCACCATCCAGCTTAGGAACCTCGTACAGCATCTGCTGGTACTGAGCACGACAACAGAAGGAATCAACGTCGGTGCAACAGTTGTTGTAGTGACCAAACTGAAAGACCTGTGAAGACACTGTTATTAGGTGCCAATTTCCAATGTAGATTGTGTTTTGATCTTAATGGCCGCAAGGATTCTCGAAGAACTTCATGCAGAAAAATTGTTGTGCGTTACCGCAAAAGGCTGCTTTTTCCCCCTTCAAGTATGAAACCCTTTAGGTACAGGCTGACATTAGCTTACGCTAAGATCTTCATGCATGGCTGCGTGTCCGACGTCTATCTTCTTAATATGTGGGCAATCTTAGTATCCCGCTTTCTTTAACTAATGTATGATTGATGACAAATTAGACTTTTTTGTCGGTAGATCGATCTGGCTTTTTAGCTCAGTATATATAAGTGTAAAGTTCTCCAGGAACGTGGCAAAAAGTTACTAACACTAATTATAAGCTGTACCGCACTCCTGAAACAGGTTACTTATAAATGTATAGCAAAATAAGTATTGACTATTGAAACTTTCTGCAGTGCTTCGGCTCAAATATGTTTACGCCAAGACTCTACATCTAGTTCTCAAGAAATTGGTTTAAAATATCCCATAAACACTTGATTCATGCACCTTATTGATTACAATTAGTTTACTGTCATGTACGTCTCATTTGTTACCTCGTCGATCAGATGGTACACCGGAGAGAGGAACAGAGGTTCGGCTAAAGGCTATACTACACTGAGGTTACCTTGGTTCCATCAAAGCTGGATAACTTACATAATACAATTTTCTCAGTCAGAAGTTTGGGCGGGGGGGGGTAGTCGACACGCTTAGGCACAGTTTTACCCAAATTTAATTAAGGTCCCCATTATCCACGAAGTTTGTAGATCGGAGCGTTTTGCAGTAGGGAAACTAAAATGTTCTTTGTGGTAGTTATATATGAAAAATGCAATTTAACATAAGCAATATAGCATACGCATCCCCCAGCTTTCGATATTCTCACGCGCCACTGTTCACGTCACTGCATGTATTCTATGGTGAAGTCAGCTAACTCGCGTGAAACGATTCAATGCCTAATGTGACTGTGCACGGCAGCCGTTTATTCAGGCATGCTGTCAAGTATCGTAATAGAGAATTAAGATCGAGTCTAACGGTTTACATTGTATTTTGTACTGCAGTTGTTTGAAACGCCCAGGGCAGCTAATTCAGCAGCCGCGAAAAGATTTGTAATTGTAAGAAATAAAATGTGAGAGCTTTGCCCTCTATTGGCTACATACACTTTAGCGCAGATTGTACAGCTGATAGCTTCTCTGGGTCCAACAGATGGTGAAAATATTTGGTTACTTTTCGTGCACGACAGTTCTTGGGTTTTTACACTGGAATGATTATATTGTCGCGGTACAATATAGTGACGGGTCAATATCATGTTAACGCGATAGCGTTGAAGAGCTCGTTTCGTGGAAATTTCAGCGTTGGTGTTGGTGGCTGTGAGCTAAAAACCATCATCGTTGCGTGACCAATAAATCGAAAATAATGCAAATAAAATTATAAAAAATTCTGGTTCTGAGTGGGGTTGAACCCAGGCCGCTTGCATGTCAAGCGGGTGTTCAACCACACAGCCTTGCCTCTGTTTGTGAATACAGTGAAAATAACTTTAATGCTCTACAAACACACGCGTCACAGTACAACATGAAACATGCTTCGCAATACATACTTCGCAATAACACATCGAAAATTGCCATAATAAAGCATGGTACAAGCGTACATTGCCATTGGGCATGAGAACATGAGATTAGCATAATGACTTCATATTTTGAAGCCAGATACCCACTACAAAAAACACACACGCTACTACACCCTTAAGGCCACATAATAGGCGCATATCAAGTTTGCAAAGATTTCCTACACGAGGTGTTTGATGTTAGCACCAGTAAAATGAAAGCATATCCACGGAGTGAATTATGATGAGTGGGACAAAGCGTCTGAGCGTTCGTCCTTTCGTGCGTGCGTCCGTGCATACATCCACGCGCCCGTCCGTACGTCCATGCATCCGTCAGTGCGTCCGTTCGTGCGTCCATTCACCCGTCCGTCTTTTCGCACCTCGGGATCCCACCGACGAGCACGAGCCGCAGCGGCCTTCCGCAACCAGCGCTCCACGTCGTCCATGGTGCGCCAAGCAGCACGATCCGGCAAGCGTACTCGTGTACGGTGACGATCCAGGTGAATGAGAGATAACGGGCGCGCCGGCGAAGCCTAGTGCAACCCGCGCAGCATCCAATCGGAGAGCAGCTGTACCGCCAACGCCATCTAGCGTACCTTCCATTAACAACCATACTGTACGCATGTCGATAAAGGGCCTTTACGCACATGTTTACGCATGTGTATGGAACAGCGCCATCTCGGAAACGAGACGAGAAATGAAATTTGTGGAGCGCCATCTAGCATATCGTCAACCAACTGCAGTTTGCATGCATCACTGTGGAACTACGGAGTATCGACGCCGCTTGACAACCAGTCAGATCTCGCCATAAGAAGTTTCGCCCCTAAACTATCGCTATCACGTACAACTCCTAAAGGCAAACCTTAAGAGTCCCCGAAATTTTTACGAGCAGGGTATTTAAGTACAGTTTACGTACTCACTCGTTCACTACGCCCATTTCGGTTGAATACCTCATCCGGCCTCCCGTCATGGTGGTACAGAGCTTCTGGTGGTCGACTACTGATCCGCAGGTCACGCTACCGAATGTGGGACCGCATTTTTGATGTAGGTGACAGTACTTGAGGTCCACGTATTGATATTTAGGTGCATGTTAAAGAACCCCTGGGCGACTAAATTTTAGAACCCTCCATTACGGCGTCTCGCATAGCTTTATAGCGGTTTGGGACGCAATACCACAACTTACTTATATGTGATCCAACTCACAGCATTTCGTGAAACAGGACACAGCCGGCTTGAAGTAGCCGCACACATCCTTGTCATTTTCGCGAGGACATCGAGAAAGACATAAAACTAATTGTACAAGTGTATGATGGCAGTGGCTTTGAATATCATAACATGTTTCTTGCGCGTCACTGCTATCTGAGAGTATAGATCACCTATAGAACGTTTTTTTATGTAATCTCTTTAACCTTGTTAGGTATATTTTCCTGATAACACTTCTTAACACTTAACAGTTCGTTGGTACATAAAGAAAGGTTTAGTCACTTACCATTTCGGATTTCTCTCTTATGTCTTGGTTCACCTCTGGCTGCTCGGGAACAAGATGCTCGATCGACTATACCGGAATAAAATTGAAACCACATAATGAAGAGCCAAAAATTAAAAGGTTGTGAGTGGGGCAGGATATTCAATTTTTGTGGTAACGACAGCTAGGTATATATTGACCTAATAAAAATCGCTTGTTGGCACCAAAAAAAATAATAAACAGTTGCTTAGCAACGCTATCGTGGTTGTGAACACACAAATCAATACAACATTGACAACGCACAACCCCCTCAGTCAGAAGAACGAAAAGTGGTACTAAAATTCCCTAAAATTGTCCACTCGCGCAGAGAGGAATTCAGTAGCGAGGTAACCGGGGAGGGGGTATACTGCACTCACCCTTTTTTTACATGTCTATATATATGCACACATATAAAAGCACGCGCATGAACATACATAAAAGAATAACATAATTCTGCCTCCCTGACTTTCTTTCGCGACATATCAACTGACGGTTCGCGAACGCAACAATTATTCTCACCTGGACTTGTGGAAGTCGCCCACAATGACTGCTTAAAAAGTACTTTGAGGATTCATTCCCGTGATTGTGATGGTCGAAACCAAAGACAAAGCAAGTATTGTTACTTGACACAAGCTTCCTGTTAGTCTACTACAAAATATCAGTGTCGCATTCTGCTGAAAGCGCTCTTTCTTAATTAAGCATTTGAGCGGGAATAAAAGAGCCTATGTATGCCGCATCCACCTGGTCCATTTCCACTCAAATGTGAGCCCCTCAAGACAGCGGCGAAAGTTACGCCTCGCAATTTCACAATAACAAGTCCTGTGAGCGGGGAACTTTCTTATAGATATAGTTCAATATAACTTGATCACCCTGCCATACACGCCCCACTTCAAAAGAGAGAGATAGAAACCAAAGCGAAATTTCTCTTTGACATGAATGATGCTTTTTTAATTGTTTTCGTTGTTGCTCATTACTTTCTGTCGGACGTGCGCTTAAAAATTCAAGAATAAATGTCTATTGCTCACGAGCTCTAACTCATGAACTACGAAGTTGCACTTCAACAACTAAACATGCTCCGTAATACACACGTGACATCCATTCATTTTCTCACCTCCTCATACTGTGCCCAGGCCAGTGCAAGCAGCGCGAACAAAAGCGTCGTCGTTCTCGGTATCATTGCGCCTCTTCTTTTCGAGGAGTCCCCAGCACAGAATAGATGAAGTCTTCGAGGGGTAGCGCTAACTGCCCGCGGTGAAAATCCCCTTGTGAAGATTGTATATCCGTGTAACAACACCGCTGATTTGGAGGCGTGAGTTCTTGAGATTTGTCAAGTAGTGGAAGTCTACAAACTTTGGGGCTCAGAACCTTGCTTTGCGGAGCAGGTTTGCCGCCTGCTAACACCCGGGTGAACGTCCCGGTGGCTCGATACTGCGATCTGCACGTGTACAGCAGATGTCCCTGGTAGAGCAGTGCCTAGCTTATACGAGTTTCCATCAGGAAGCATCGGAAGTCAAAGCGGACGCAGCTACGAGCATACGACGGCCGAACACGGTGCAAGAAAGGCGTATTACTGCTGCCGCTTGGCGTATTGATAGGGAAAATGATAAAACTGCGGCACACCTTAGCCACTCGGTGGGGCATCCTGCGGAAAGCGCAGTACGTTGAAGCGGTGGAGCGGAACTGGAGGCGGAAGTCGGGCGTCGGGGCATTGGCGCAAAAGACCAATCCCCAGTGGCTACCTTGGTCGCTGTATACAGGTTACGGAATTTCGACTGCCTGTAAGTTGGACGAGCCTTTCTCTTAAAACTGGTTCAAATGTTATGTGCTTACCATTGGTGTACAATTGGTGTACTCAAAACACAACACAAACGAGCCTGAATGTTCCAATGCCTCCCCCCCCCCCTTCTTTTTCTGTCCTCGAAATGTTTCAGTTTTGCATCTGTAAACACAAACACACACACACAATCACACACGCACACAATAGATGGTTTAATACCCACTTGGATTCTAAGTTATCCCCCCCCCCCCTCTAAAAAAAAGAAATCTTCTGGCTAAGACCATGCGTGTCGGCAGCCTTCGGGCTTCAGGAAGCCAAACTTACGATGCATCGCACCAAGCGCGGAGGGAGCGCTGTTAAGACTTCAGGGACAGTTGCTTGAGGGGGGCGGGGGGTTAGTGCCTTCTTTGCAAACCCTGCCAACGCCCGTGGCAATGCCCTGCTGCCTACTCAGTCTCAATGAGCCTTACTGTACGCTACGTTTAATACCTATCGTGACTATCGATATTGAGCCTTGACTAAGTCGCATTCTTAAACGATAAAGTGTAATTTATTCATCGGTAGCCACATTTAGGCAGGTTTTCTACTTCTGTTTTTATTTCTAGTTTGCGTTTTTTTAGCTTGTAGCTTCACCCTGTATATCTTTATTTCTGGTTTTTCGTAGTCAAGTGCGTACCTTTGGGCCACATTTCAAGATGTGTCATTCTTGTGCATTCATTGCCTCATGTTAGTTTGCCTCGTTTCTTCCCGCCAATGCCTCCTCTCAAGTTCAGCTCTGCTGTCTTTTGTTGCTTCACATCAAATGTCTTGTGCTCATGCGCATATTGTGCCTAGCTGCCGTGATGCTTGTCAATAAATATTCACACTTGTTAGGAAAGCTTTGAACTGTCTGTCTCATCTTTCTTAGCCGATCAATCGCACTTTACCAAGTTTATAACCTTTAACGGGACCATGATAATTGAAAATGCTCCTGATGTTTTCGTCAATGATATAGTTAGCAAGCTCCTGGTTAGGCACTCTTTTTTACTCTCCAGGTCATCAACTGGTGTAGTAGGAGAATTAAACTGAATGAGGGTGTTCCATGCAGATGCTGCATCTGCGTCTTATAAGATGTGCGCAGTGAACCACAGACATTTACAGATCGCGCGAACGCGTGGCCAAGAGCCTCTTCCCGACATTTTCGCTATTTAAGTTGTGATTGACATCAGCGTCGCGATCAAGACTCATCTACCGCTCTTTCTGTCTTCATCAATGACCTGACTATTTTTCCACTGGGGGCAAATATTTTTATTCTTACGCATTGCGCACCCCAAGAGCCGTGGTTAGGTACCTCTATCACGAGAATAGTTTATCATCACAACTGTTATAATTTGCAACCTTTCTTACGAAGTAATACGGAATTGCGGCGCACCATTCAAAGGACAACACCGTAGCTTCAATTCTGCTATCAAAGTAGAAGCATGACGCTCATACCAAAGATAAGCGCTTTGCGTGAGAACAATGAACTAACAGTTTTTAGCATGGCAGTAGAAGATTAATATATCTGTTAATAACAAAAAAGAGCCGTTTGCCGCCAAGTTCTGTGGTCGATGGTAGGTGGCGCACCTCTTGGTGGCATGTAAAGGCAGAGCGCCTGTTTATTACCAGTGTAACATTCTGCTGAGTTGTTCATAAACTCTAACAGACTGCCAGCAGAGCATTCAGCAAAGAGTCAGTTCCAAAGTTGAGTACATCAACCGAAACTTGAAGTAAGCTTTCGATTTCCCATTGCGGAGCGTCTCCTGATTTAATTTTTTAAGACGAAAATGTTTCATGCCAGTGTCTACCACATCTGCACTGACGACTTTCTGTCGTGGATATTACGTGGTAAAATAGGTACTTACAAATCACAAAAGTAAAAAAAAACGAAAAGGAAACGTTCTGTCAAAGGGCGTCGAATGAGCGACATCTCCATCCGCAGCGCTCGGCGCTAACCACTTGTTGACAAGAATACTAAAGGCAGCTGTTTATATAGGGATTCATTGGCAAGTAGCTTTCCTTTGGAGTCATAAATTACAGAGACGCTTGCCGCAAACCTACGTCATGACTAGGTTGCTCTACGACGGACCATGTTTACATAGATGCGACGCGGGTGGACAACACAAATTCGCGGTTTCCTCTTGTAGCGTCTGTCATTCATTTCATGTAGGCTCCAATCGAAACTTCGAACCGTGCCCCTCCCTGGAAGTTCGCAACCAGCGGAGCTGACAGACGCACTCCCGCATTCACTCATGTTGGTGTTCTACATAAACGTGCTATTCCTCGAACGTTCTCAGAAAGCACAGCTTACCCTATATTTGCTAAAGATTCCATGCCGACGCGACACCTAGACTCAAATCACATGAACAAACTTCTACGAGTGTTTATTTTTCATCCATTCATACATAGATGGATGGTTGGATGAAAAAAATTGATTGTGGTCCAACAGGTCGCGCTAGTGTTCCATTCCGAAGCGGGACGCTTCGGCATATAGGGTTCCCCTTACATAGTTTTACGGCCGCTTCGCGGGCCTGTTCGACTGCCCATAACTGTCCCTCTAATTTCGGACTGCGAAAGCTGCGTCCCACTGTTCTTTAGGGTTTTTCCTTGACCCTGAGTAACGCAGAGCACGCCAGGGCGCACGAGTGAGATCTATAATGTCATGGCACTTACTGTATCTAGTAGAATCCTCACGACTACAAGCCTAGACACCCAGCTCCGGGCCATCGAACGCGCTGGCGAGGTAACGACCAGGCATGGCCTGACAGCCCTCGCCACTTAGGAAACCGCCGGCTGCCTTAATAAAGTTGTTCCCTACTACTACTACAAATAAAGCTTGTTATTTAACAGTGAGTTCCCTTAGGTTCTTGTTCGTTGGAGCCTTAGCGTAATGACATTAGCTCCAAGTGCTTTAAATGCTTATAGATTCTTTCACTCTCGCAAATGCCGCAAAGACGAAGTGGACGCGCATCTCATGTCCACCATAGGGCACCCTAAGGTGCACTCTAGGTGACGCTCTAGGGGACGCTTGCTGATGCACCCTAGAGGACGCTAGAGGATTCTAGACGTATACAGAAGCCGCAAAATCAAAAACGCGTGTCATTTACGAGCTACCTTGTAAAAGAACGCCCTTAATTATATGGCTAAAAACATCTGCATAGTTTTGATTCATGATGATGCAATCTCTTACAAAAATGCCTATAGCAATTTAGTTGAGGCTAAATTGACTTTTTTTCACAGAATCCTCTGTGTTTAAATTAAGCGTATATTGACTTTTTTCTATTGAGTTACACAAGTATATTGGCCACCGTGTTTCTATTGAATATCATTTTTGCGAATGAATTGAGTGTCTTATGAGCGAGTCATTGGGAATTAGTCAACAGCTAGAGACCGAATGTCAATTAAAACAATTTAAGGGAGTGTATTACTGACGTTTTTCCATAGGATGTACCGTGTTTAAATTAAGCATCTATTGAAATTTTCTATTGAGTTTCACAAGGATATTGGTCACCGTGTTTCTATTGAATATTATTTTTTTGTGGATGAATTGAGCGCATTTTGAGTGAGTCAACAGGAAATATTGACCAGCTAGTGACTATCTGTAAGGAGTGTCAATTGAAATAAGTGTATGTTCAACCCTTATTGTGTTCGTTCAAAATCATCTGATATGCAAGCGTGTTATGCAATTGTCCAACATTCACGCTAATATTTCTTGGAAATTCGCCAGTTGCATATTCTGTTTCAGAGGTAGTGCCAAATTCACTACTATCCATTCATTCTTTAAGCAGTTGCTAGCAATAAATTAAGGCTGATCATTAAAAACTCACCTGAGCTGACAATTTCTTCTCGCGTGCGTTATTTCAACCAGAAACTTGATCAGCCCCTCAAACAAGGTATAAACTGGGCGATAATCACAAATTAGGATACGGGTAGACAATTCACAGGACTAATGCCACAAACGCACGTACGCAGTGATGCATGGTAGCCTATAAATTGTGCAACCCAAGAAGAAAAACACAGATCTGTTAGCATCAGTGTTTATTTTTACCGAAACGACAATAGAGACAACTAGAATCATTTAGTTGGTGGAGCGCCTGTTTCCTAATAACTAGGGTGAGGCCTACCTGTAAAATTGCAAGAAAGAGAGGTCTTGTTATAAAAATAAAGTATCTATTAGAGAACGGCTTGAAATCGTAAACCCAAATAGTTACGCAGTTGAATATTCCAAGAACATCCTAGGCACAATACTTTTTCGGTTTTCTTAACTTACGAATAGAATGTATGAAGCAATGCAAATGACAAACTTACCTTGAAAAATAATCAACTGAGGCACGTGGTTTGCAGATCCAGCAAATACAGTGAGTGTTGATCACAAATCAAGGTGACGGCATCAATTTCTGTAGTTTGCAGAAAGGAAGCTGCGCTGGAGTCTCCTTGCATGTAAGCGAGGTGTCCATTTTTTCGCTGGAAGGTTGCGATGTTGGGTCTGATGAACAGCCATGCCGCCGGCACAATTGTCCATGTACCGTAACAATTGCATCACATGCGGCGGAGTAGCTTCTACACTTTTGAGCCGATAGTCTGCGTAAATCACGGCACTCACATTCCCCGAAAGCAAGGCAAGAAAGATCAAGTGACAAGCACGAGCCGCACGTGTGACTCCAGTGAGCGATTGTGATGAAGGAAGTGCGGTATGGAGGGATACACAGCAACCGCAAAGCGGCCATCTCAAACTTACACTTCACACGGGTGTAACTGGCTGCTAATAGCGTGAAGCTTGTTTGAGAACAAAGTTTCAATGTTTTAAAACACAATGTTGAACACCCTACAAATTATTCTTTTCTCGTTCTATTTTCTTTATTGCAACGGCGAAAAAGGGCTCAGGCGCCTTTTCACCCATTCAGTAGTCTCCAACTTCTCATGGTTCCTCCACGTTAGTGTCTGCACGTGCAACGACCACCACTCTCAACTTACTAAAAAAAGAAAGAAAGGGGAAAAAATGGCCCCGTATTTGCATGGTACACTGGAAATATCGTCGAAAGACGATAGTCTTGCGTCTGGAGAGAGTGAACAAAACTTTTATTTGATGTTCCGCGCAAGAAAATCGGTGAATGGTATTCTGGAGGCGCTGCATTTGAGTGCCTCCAGGGTGCAGCAGAGGCGAACGAGCGCATCAAGTCCCGTCACACGTGAGACATGAGCGATATTGCGCAGTTATTTTGGAAAACGAAGCCCGCGGCGTGCGTGCCTGTCTCAAGGCGATGAAGTGTAGCACGCAAGGCGACGGGTAGGCTCCACCACCGTGTCGTCTTAGCAAAGGGTTGGAAACACTTGCCTTTTCGTGGAAGCATTGCAATGTCAGCGCAGCGTGATAAGCGCTATGGTCCTTAGAATTACTCATGTATGCCTTTTCTAGTAAAGAGACTCACATACAGAATATTGATGTGTTGTTCCTCAGATATGCGCAATAATTGCTTTTTAATTGACAATCACACAAGTACGAACGCTAAACTTTAAGCAATATTGGTGGGCGCTGCAGATGGGGTCGGCCGTTTGGGGTATCATTTGGTGCCGTTTAAGGTATCATTTATGGCGGACAAAGATACAAATGTGCAGACAGAGACACACAGACAAGCATACAGACAAGCATACATACATACATACATACATACATACATACATACATACATACATACATACATACATACATACATACATACATACATACATTACATACATACATACATACATACATACATACATACATACATACATACATACATACATACATACATACATACATACATACATACATACATACATACATACATACATACATACATACATACATACATACATACATACATACATACATATACAGACAGACAGACAGACAGACAGACCAAAACTATTGCGTCGAAGGTCTGAAAGAAAGACTATCGTCTTAAAAACTAGTCAGACCAGCAAGATTTCGAACAATGGAGGGTGCATTCTACACACCCCACTCCTCTCCCCACACAAGTCGACAGGCTGAGGGGGAAAGGGCCCGACGTTTGAAAGACGCGGTGAATCTGCAATCACTTCGCGTAGAACTGCTACCACGATATGTCCTGTTCACATGCTTACCATACTTTTAATGAATAAACGATGATAATAATATATTATTATATCAATTATAAGGATAATAAATGAACTGCCTCTCAGTGCACAGAATCTGCATTGCAATAAAAAACAACGAATGAACGATATTTTTGCTAATCTAAGAAGGCAAATTTTTTTTGCGTCAATGAAGAAAACACATG
Source organism: Rhipicephalus annulatus (assembly GCA_013436015.1). Classification (NCBI taxonomy): domain Eukaryota; kingdom Metazoa; phylum Arthropoda; class Arachnida; order Ixodida; family Ixodidae; genus Rhipicephalus; species Rhipicephalus annulatus. The sequence goes on along the minus strand of WOVY01012116.1, from coordinate 17,938 downwards.
TACCACACTTGACTGCTACACGCTAGTGTGTATGAAATAAATAGCCGTGTATACAGTTCACAAGCATGTCTGCCACACAGCTAATACCTGAAAACATTTCTTTGCATGTAGTTTTATGTAATACATTGCTGCTTTGCGGAGGGCTGTAACTGTATGCATGATGCAGGGCCCATATTGACGAATGCATCTTGCAGAAATATACCTGCAATAAAATGGCAGTACACACACACACACACACACACACACACACACACACACACACACACACACACACACACACACACACACACACGTTTTGTGCGTTCTGTTCCTGATGTTGATGTAGCTAGGTGTCAACATTCATCATCAGCTATATTCTTCATTGAGAGTGATGAATACCAGGTCAATTAAACATGTAGTCACTGCGGTTCAGTTGAACGTTTCTTAACGCACGTCAATTAAAACTGTAAAGAGTGAGAGTGAATTGTCTTTTTCGTAACTTGTGTCAAAGAAATGTTCAATGAGTGCACTCATAAGAAGATGCTGTTTAATTGACAATCTATTGAGTCGAAAAGGCCTCGGTACGTGGTCAATTGAAATTCAAAGTCTATTTTCGTAAGAGATGGATGTCCGAACTCAACTTACCAAGAGTTGTTTTTTCTCCACAAACGAAATATCTATTGATGCCAGACAAAGGAAAACTGAACACTTTTATTGAGTCCCTGGAAGCATCTTGCAGACCTTGTGAAGCGTCTGCAAAATACAAAAACGTAGGAATGTATGCATCGAGTGCGACCCTCATGACTAAACAACTCTCCGCTAAAGGAGCATCATATCTTACATACATTGATCTGGTACTGGCATCGCTTCAAACCTTTTTTTTTTTCAACAGGGCAACAGCTGTCACTTAGGAGACTCAGATTTATTTTTAAGTAACTGTGAAGATTACATTAGGCTGGAGAGATTGCATATACCGTCAATCTAAAACCGAGGCATTCTTTGAATATTACATTACCACTAAGAGACCCTTCAGGTGGCTTGCTTAAGGGACTTGCTCTAAGCGAAAGCTTTAACCTCCCTGATTTTGCTATCTCTCATGACCTAAATATCAATTTTAAGGTCGACCGCGCTTTTACCCGCGTGATCATCCTCTTTATGAGTGAACACAAAAAAATAAAGAGCTTTTCAAGATATATGTATCCCCGGAGCATTTGAGGAATCGCAGAAAGACAAAAGATACTTAGAAATACTGCTTAATAAAGGTGTTTTGTAATTATAGTAATGGACATACTATTTGACCAAAAACGAAGAGAAAGACTGCAATTAGCGATCGTTACCCACGCAGCTAGTTAGCCCTTGTGGCAGCAAAAACTTGTGTTTTTGGAGGTGTGTAAACTCAAACCTCGTTTGAGTTTACACACCTCCTCGACCCTTTTACAAGTCAGTTACACAAACATAAATTCACCAAGAGAATCATTACACTATTGTGGAAAGAAATGAGCAAATTAAAATACTCATCCAGTTACAAATGCAAATACCTAGACCTTCCAAATAGGCGTAAACCATCAGATACAAAAAAAAAACGTGCGTGTCATGTATAAGCGATTCTCTTCTTCGTTATGCGGCCACTCCGTCTTAATCTTAGATATGCGAATGAAATTGTTTTGTGTCCCGGATGAAATTTAGAAATATTTTATACAGCGTATCGAAAGTTCCGGTCAGGCCTACTACAAGAATAGAAACAGTACTATGACACAGGCGAAGGCATGCGGACATTTTCGAAGTGATTTTCGTCCAAGACAAGATCGGTTCACAGGAAAATTATTCTTACAAATGTAGCGCACTTTTCGTATCTGACAAACAAAGCTATCAATACCAAAAATCTTTGAAACGACTTTTAGGAAGGCACACGAACAGATGTACGATGTTGTGATGCATTCATTTTGTGACTTGATGTTTCGTTGCTTCCTTTCATGGATGGCAAACGTTTTGGACGACTGGATGCGACATTAAGTTTCTTTTGAACATTGTCTCCACTTAAGAGCCAACACTTTTAAGATCTAACGCAGTTTTGAAGCAACGTACTATACAACGCCTTTCTGCAACAGGCCTCTAATGAGTAGGCGGGCTGATCTCATGATTTCCGCTGGCGCATTAGGCACAGTTTTCAATTATTTTCTCAGTGGTACAAGCTGGATTTGCCTGGCTTGGTTTGAACACTGTTTTAGGAACGTAGGAAACAGAATTCATTCTCACTTATAACTAGCTGGCATATATATATATCACCGACTGTGTCATGAAAAAAGCCAATTAAAAGAAAACCTTCCGGCTAGACTTTTTTTTTGCCATATACAAACGCCACAATAAAAAAAAATGAGTTAGCCCTATTCGTTTCCGATTAGTCTTGGACGCCTAGCCGATGATAAAGCTGGCGATAATATGTGTGACAGGAGGAGCTAGGCGCGAGAAAATTGCCACCTTAGGTGCTCACCTTGAGGACGGCTGAGCTTGAACACTGGACCCATTCTTCCATCTGAGGAGTAAAGTAAATGAAACGGCACCAAAAATGTCAGATCTTCAATCAACCCTTTCCGTAACTTTTGTTGACAAAAGTTGCTAGGAAAATATAAAGCGCCGCATTTCTGCAATATTTTATGGAATCCCTACCTAATATGAGCTAAACTAGCTGTATCTTCACAATAGCGACACGCATCGTCAAGGTGCGCGTCCGGAGATATTTTGTGCGAGAATGCTGGGCATGGGTATGGACCCATCTGAAGCTGCCTGAACGTGACGTCTTGTGCTCATATGCCCTGGGGTTGCCCCCTGGTACCGGAAGCAAAGATCACTAAGGAAGAGTGGGACCGAGCTCTACGCAGCTCGGACCTTGAAGCACAGCTCTGGGCTGTCCATTGAGCCCGTGACGCAGAGGAGGGGCAAGGTCTCTCTGTTCCAACGTGGGAGTGGCCCGCCGTGCGCTAAACGCACGCACCAAAGGACCATAATAAAATTATTCATTCATCTATTCATTTTACCTAATCTCCATCGGTGTAGCAGCATGCAAGTTGTTTTGTCAATGTTGTTATTGGCAAATTCTCAGACCTTCACCGTACATTCAATCTGGATGCCACTATGAGACATTTGCTGGGCATGAGTAAACGGAAGAGGACAGAGGAACGCCAGCGGTTGCAGAGCATCAGAAACGTAATACTACGGGAAGCCTATATTTCTCGTGCACTTTAGTTCATTTCCATTTGTGTCGTAATGACGGCTCTGCAGTTCAAAGATACTAATAATCTTCTCCACGTGACTTTCTTCGCTTCACTGTGTGCTTGATTCACCCAGTTTGCGTCTTGCAACAACAACAACAAAAAAAGACAATAACAGCCATTAAGAAATTTCACTGCTTCTGTACTCTCTGAGCACCTCAAATGTAAACTTTTTTTCTGCACTGAGGTGGACAGGATGAATGGAAATAACTTTAAGTTCCGTACAGGGTGATGCCACCTGCCTGGATAATCTAATGTCGGGACAGTGAGGTCATGTTTCCTGGCATGGTCATGGGCTTACAGTTTTACCAAGACTATGGAAATATGGTCGTGTGACTTGATAATCCCTGCAAATAATTCCCAGGAAATGCCAAGAATGTTGCAAGGGTACTTGTAGAGGTGCTTTCATAACGTGGCCAAAGTGTATAGAACTCCTGATGCGGCCTGAATTTCTTTTTTCTCAGTAACATAGGTCAACAAAATTTCTGTAGCTCATTCGGAATCACTCGTGAAATAAATTTTTAGCTTTGAACTCACTCGGACTCAGACTCAAGAAAAGTTTCTTCAGCCGGACTCACCCGGACCCAAACTCACAAAAATTTTGCTACCCACCCGCACCCACTCATACTCAGACTCACGGCTCACACTCATGGCTCGTTCTGAGTCTGAGTGAGTTCGAGTGATTCGGCTCATGAGGCCGTCAGCCTAGAATTTGCTTCTTCGACCGTGGTGTCAATGCCCTTTAACACCAATATCTCATGTAGTCGGTGCTTTTCTTGGTGTTGTTTTACGTAGTATCTTCGAAAACGGTTCTGAGTGTTTCAAAATCAGTAAGATCATTTTCTTTGGAGAGATGACAGCATAAGATACAATAATGAAGAAATTCCCTGCAAGAGTTGATGGGGGGGGGGTCAATGCACCCTCTACGTAATTCACGCCTCTAATTAATAAATCAAACGATGCATGAACGGCACTGTAGTATAAACGTGAATTTAGGTAAGGCTGATAGTAATGCTCAAGATGACTAGATAAGACCTTAGGCCGGCAAAAGGAAGCGGAGCTCACTCAGGCTCAGTAAAAAATGTTTTGCGATTTGGACTCACTATAGGACTCAGGCACAACAAAATTTTTGCTGAGCCAAACTCACTCAGACTCGCACTCACCAAAATTTCCTTCAACCGGACTGACTCAGATTCACACTCACGAAAATATTACTCACCCGGACTCACTCAAACTGAGACTCAGGGACTCGATCTCAGTCTGAGTCCAAGTGAGTCGACTCACAAGTGAGTTAGCCAACCTATGGTTATAAGGGTATCATTATTGAAATCATATGCGTGTCATTTCTTCTATCAATGTGCAGCATTTTCGCTAACTAACCGCCACTGATTCTCAAGCTACAACAAAAACTACTGCCATCACACTTGCCTTCTTGAAGCAGCTGCAACCGACAAGGTCCGTGATAAGCTCATGGAAAAATTCGGAAACGTGACCGATGCGACTGGTGACGTACTTCTCGATGCCTTCCTTGTTGCAGACGCCGTTCACCGACTGCGAATGCGGGGAGTAGTTAAACATGTTAGCATACTGGTTTTAAACATAGCAGCTACCAAAAACACTACTGCTGAGACTAGCTGGACCTTGTGTAGAGAGCTAAGATACAGTGGCAGGAGGGCCGGGGAAGCAATAGGGTTGGAATGTCACTGTCAGTTCAAGCACACGAATAAACAGAAAAGAAGAGACAGTTATACTATCTCTGGTGAACTGACAGTTATACCATGCACATCCAACTAGCCCAACTTTCGATTCGATTGGGTTGGAGTGTCTTGGCTTCTGTATAAAGTGCGGTGCCATAGTTCATTGTAGTCTAAAAGCGTAATTGGAATGTCGCTATCGAATATATTCCCTTCACTAGGCACATTACGTAGCAAGGAATCGGTTTAACATTATTGTGCACCCGTTGGTAGACCTTAATACTGTTCAGTTTTTGGGACCCATTTTGTATGATGTTGAAAATGCCTACTCAAACAGTTCACAGTTGCCACGCAGAAAACGAGTTCACAGTCAGCCCCAACTCCATCTGCTAGCGCATGACACGCATTCAATATTTAATAACAAACACCTGATTGTACGGCCGGGCTGATTAGATATTAGTCTTGACATGTAGATAAGAAAAGTAATATTTTGTTACAGATAGTTTGCTAATGCCTTTAGCTGGGCCAGTTGCTAGTCCCCGAATGCTTCCGTAATACAAGCAAACACACACAAAGGTTACCCTGAAGAATCAGGAGAACCACTAAGCTTCAACCCTTCCCTTCGAATGAGTTGAACTCTGGCGGTTGTCACATGTTTCCTTTCGCCGCGGGCCTTGTGTGTGTTCGCCAACATGATTCATTCAATTTAATTAACACATGATTACTTAACGCATTCAACTGTTTCTCTGTATAAGCTCAAACATCTTGAAGTAAAGGAAGCGTGCAGACTAATTCGGTTTGCCATCTGAGAGCAACATCTACCGTACATACCGACTGCAAGCATCACACCGAAGTCAACCAATCCCTCTTTATTTGTATTAGTAAGCTTGACGAATACTTTACCGTTTGTAGGGAGTCTTATTAAGTCAATCACGAACCTTATGAAGTGCGATCGCCATACAGGAATATCAAAAATCCAAAACAAAAAATATGTTGTCTTCGCGATTACGAGCAGTGGACTCTGGCAGCTTATCTTCTTCCATCTCTATCATTTATGGACGAAAAAAAAAAACCGTCACCGAAAAAAGTATAACGGCAAAGTTACAGGCAGTTTTATGACAACCATGAGACAAATATTTGCGTCAAAGGCAGCAAAAGTCATCACTGACATCGAGAATATCAGGTTCAGTGACTTCAGCAGGCCTTCGTAGTTCAAGGGTGTGTCGATTTCATGGTAATTTCAGTGGAAGCACGACTACAACACCATACCACTTCCTTTGAATTCAATATCTCCGCAAGAAAGCTAAAAAGCTTTCCGTGCCTTGTTATATCTGGCGAGTTAGTGTCTTGGGAACCTGGCCTCAGATTATTAGTCAAAAAAACTGCACAAGCTCTTGCATATAGATCTCGAAGGCGACAGATCATAGCTCCCAACCGTAGATGCACTCCATCATGCTGGTGATGCGGGCGAATGTTCTAGCCGCAGGTTATCTTCTTCAGGTTCATCCTCACACGTAGAGTAGGAAACCACACAGTCTGACTATAGCCTCGTTGGGTTTCCTCTTTTTTTTTTTTTGCTGCTAAGATAAGATATTACGGATGCTGTGAGAAAATCTCGCACCTAGATGGCCTTGCAGAGTCAAATGAAATAGTAGTATTGGTAATGTCAGAACATTTGGTATTTGTCACTACTCGCAGTTAAGGAGTCCGCCTCGGTGCGTCAGTGGCCAGGGTGCTCGGCTTCTGGGCCAAAGGTCATGAGTTCGACACCAGCTGCGACAGTCGCATTTCGATTAGGTGAAATGGTGGAGGCTCGTGTACTGTGTGACGTCAGTACACGTTAAAGAACACTATGTGGTCAAAAATTCCGGAGCCCTCCACTACGGCATCTCAGATAATCATATCGTAGTTTTGGGACCAATAACTCTACATATTACTAATATTAGGTACTGGCTGTTAGCGATAGCAACAGCCTCCTTTGTCACATCGCGAACACTGTTGGCACTTTAGCTTTATACGAGCAAATGGCGTTGATTAGCTTGTAGTCGAACTTTTGTACTTACGATTCCCGTCGTATCGGTAAAGCAGGCTCGCATCTGTTGAAAAGATAAAAGATATAATACTGCCAGTTTTAGATGACGGTTGTGAACATTACAACAGAGTAGCCGTCATTTCTACATGCGCTCAGTTTAGCCGAGTCAGTGTTAAGCATGTGAGCAAGGTCTAACATGCTAATGTTATAAAACAGTTAATTTGGCTTGTTGTCAGTAAATGCCATTACAAGAAGTGATTGTATTGACAAAGCTATGAGAATTCCCATTTGCGCTGATGACACAGCAATAAAAAAAACATCTAGCATGAAAATAAACTGCAGGTTGCCTTTAGCTGCTGTATGTGTAAAGTAATACTTTAAGTACACCTTACTTTCATTATACAAAAAAATTCAGTATATACGAATAAAACTTTACTACAGCACCATTTTTGTGTTGTCTGATGGTTAAAAACACACAGTGAGCCATCACAAGTTCAAAAAATAATAATAAAGACGTTACCCAGACCAGTGGTTTTCCACCATGGATGCGTCAGGGACCCCTTTTGGACTGGTCAGAGTCACCATTATGTGACAAACCCGTAGGAAAGGGGGGACGAGGGAGGTACATGTTTGGTATCATAATAAAAGAAATACAGACGAAGTGTTGGATATTCAGTGGTTTTTCGGCTGACGTAGCAGGCTCAGTTTTTCCTGATGACGTAAAAAGCAGCCGAGGTGATCTTATTCATAATGTCACTGTGGTTGTTGCTACACGACATGAGAGTGGGAATAGGTGAAAACTAGCCTCAAAAATCCTTTTTTAGATGCGGAAGCATCTTATACTCGCGCCTTGTAGTGCGCCGTCCGCGCCGTCCGCGCCGTCCGCACCGCCTTAGTTGAGCTAATTCATTACGTCTGATACAATAATCACTCGTTCTCTGCTACTGCAATATTCACGCGTTCATCAAGTATAAGGTTATTTGTTGCACTTCAAAAGCATACATGTGTCCGAGTTAAAACGGTCAAAGTTTCACATTAAATGCACCAGGAAGGTAAAGTATTGGTACGGAAACCAGTAACACAAACATGAGCTTGTACGGTAAAGTTAGCTATTTAAAACCTACGCGAGCGTCGGTGCACACTGAACCATGCCTGTGTATTCAGGCATGGTCGGTGCACACTGAACCATGCCTGTGTATTCAGGCATGTCGGTGCACACTGAACCATGCCTGTGTATTCAGGCATGTGGGACGGCTTTAAGCTCTCCCCTAGTAGAGTACCCTGTGCTCTAAATCGTTACCCCCCTTTTTCTAACCCCCCCCCTGTGTCTAACTCTGTTACCAGCCACTAAACTGTTTTAGCGGGACGGCTCAGTGCTCTCCCATAGTTGAGTACGAAGTACTCAAAATCGTTCAACATATTAGATGCGGAAGCATCTTATACTCGCGCCTTGTAGTGCGCCGTCCGCGCCGTCCGCACCGCTTCTCGAACATTCGACAGCTGACGCGCGCGCATGCGCCGTCGCGCCGTCGCCCACCATCTGTGCCGCGCGCGCTTCTCCTTCGAGAACATTCGACAGCTGACAGCGCATGCGCCGTCGCGCCGTCGCCATCTGTGCCGCGCGCGCGCTTCTCCTTCGAGAACATTCGACAGCTGACAGCGCATGCACCGTCGCGCTGTATATATACTCAAGGTCGGCGCTCGCTCGCTCAGTTGCCGCTCGTCCGTTGGTTCGTCGCAATAAATAAAACACCGCCCTTTCGCATACGTGCCGTACGTGTTCACTCATTTAACATCCCATTTCACAACCACGTTAACCAATTTAGCCATCGACCCAAGTAAGTCGCAATTTAACACCCGTTAACCAATTACATGCTTCCGCATCCTCCTCAGTGTTCCCCCGAGGGAAGCTGCGGGCAATTTTTTTGCGAGGTATGGCGTCACGGCGCTGCTCAGACGGTTGCCTGGAACCCCATTTGAGAACCACTGGGGAAGACGTTCGAGCGTAAGCTCTGATAGCTTGATATATATGACTAATCTGGTGGCTGACAGATTCAAAAGACAGAAGAAAGGATTCATGTGCGATTTGTATGACTAAATGTGTGGCTGACCGACACAAAGACCAAAACAAAGAAATAATGGGCGATTTGTATGACGAAACACATAGCTGACCAATACAAAGGACAAAACAAGACTCATGGGTGATTTCTATGACTACACACGTGCCTGACCAATTCAATGACCGAAACAAAGAATTCATGGATGATAACGTGTGACTAAACACGTGGTTGACTTATTCAAAGGACAAAACAAAGGATTAATTCGTGCTCTATATGACCAACACATGGCTGACTGGTTTAAAGGCCGAAAACAACCAGAGTAATGGTGATTTGTAAGACTAAACACCTTGGTTAACCGATTCAAAGGACATAACAAAATATTATTGGTGATTTGTATGACTAAACACCTGGCTAACAATTATTTCAAAGACCGAAACAAGGAATTCATGGGGGATGTGTGTGACTAAACACGTGGTTGACCAATTCAAATCACAAAAAAAAATTTCAAGGGAAGTTTGTATGACTAAGCACATAGATAACCGATTCAAAGACCGAAACAAAGGATTCATGGGCGATTGTGTGACTTAACTAGTGGTTGGCCGATTCAACGGACAAAACAAAGGATTCATAGGTAATTCGTATGACTAAACACGTGGCTTACCGATCAAAGGCCGAAAAAAACGATTCATGGGTGATTTCTATGACAAAAATACCTGGTTAACCGATTAAAAAACCGTAACAAAAGATTCATGGGTGATTTGTATGACTAAACACGTGGCAAACCGATTCAAACACAGAACAAAGGATTCATTGGTGATTTGTGTGACTAAACACTTGGTTTGATCGACTCAATAGGCAAAACAAAGGATTCATAGGTGATCTATATGACTAAACACGTGGCTTGACTGATTCAAAGGCCGAAACAAAAGATTAATGGGTGATTTGTATGCCTAAAAACGTGGTCGACTTATTTAAAGGCCGAAACAAAGGATTCATTGGTGATTTGGTGTGACTAAACACGTGGTTGACCAATTCAAAGGGCAAAATAAAGTATTAATAGGTGATTTGTATAACTAAACAATGGCTGACCAATTCAAAGGCTGAAACAAAAGATTCATGGGTGATTTGTACGACTAAACGCGTGGCTGACTGATTAAAAGGTGAAAACAAAGAATAATTAGGTGATTTGTATGTATAAACACGTAGCTGACTGATTCAAAGGACAAAACAAAGTACTGAAAGACGATTCGTATGATTAAATGCGAGGCTGACTAATTAAACGAGGCAAAACAAGAGATTCCGGGGCTAGAACCTCAGCTTAATTGCTTTGCGCACCAGACTTTGAACAATATGAGCTATCTTTAGTCTCAAGGTATTCAAATTAGAATGACTTTTAAACGCTTTCCTGGGCATGTCTGATGTGCGCTTGCAGTGAAAAAAGGTGTGCGTTCAGGGCTAAAAAGCCCTTCGCCACAGCAAAGGTAAGCAAGCGTGGCCATCCAACATTCCAAAATAAGCACAAATTGTTTAAGGTGCAGTAACCTGGATTTGTTGACAGGATCCCTCGTATAAAAAAATTAATCACAAGCTAGCATAATAAACTAAATCATTTTATGTACGAAAACAAACTGAATCGATAGCGCTGTTGATATTCATCGTAAAATAATAAAGCTGTAAAACCACAATGTGGGTCTAAGCCAACAGTGCACAAATATTTATAGTATTTTACAAGTTATGCACAACAGACGCTTACTCGAAAAAGTAAGCGCTGACACACGTTGCAAGAAATTGAAAACGTATGACTACAGTGGTGATGGCTTACCGTGTGTATATCTTTGTTCCCCTTGGCGTAGCAGTCGTCAATAACGGCTGTGTGCTGCGATTTAACGTAAGGGGGGGGGGGCGTCATTCGATCACCCGCGCATGACCATTTTCTTCACTTGAGTGACAGAAACCACAGAAGAATGCAGATGGCTGCTTCAAGTTTGCTATACTTTGAAATGTATGGCTGAGTTGTTGTTTTTTTTCTACTTTATAGCCTTATATTGCGTAAACTATGCGTTTAAAAGAAGTGGAATCGTTGGTTTGAACACAGATTAGATCCAGTGCGCATGAGGTATAGTAGAACAGGCATGACGTATAGGAAGAAAGAAATGTTAGAATCACCGCTGTTTCGTGCTCGTTGGAACGCAACCTAATGTCTCACTGTAAGAAGAAGTGTCTAAGAATTAGGTGAGATTCCTTTGTCCCTAGTTTTCTTTCCTGCATGCCTCCACTTATGAGCCAATTTTAGCCTGTCAAAGAAGGGCACACCCCTATGTCAGTGAAGAAGAAAAATAAAAAAGTAGAAACAGGTAACGCAGACGAAATTATACGGACAATATCATGCGCGTGATTAACGTGAGAAGTTAAATTAAGGGCTGTTTCGATAGCAAAGGGGAACTCGAGTGCATTTTGCACCATATTGAGATAAAGCAATTGGCAAACAGTATTAAAATTTTATAACAGCTAGGGCGGTTCATTTTGCTGAGAGACTCATGCCTTAATTTTACATAAGCGATGAACTGTGAGTCGAACCAAAACAGGGAGCTGTTCCGCTATGAATGTGCGATGACGTCACCAAAATACGTTACCCCCCCCCCCCCCACGGCTGTCCAGTGAGTAAGTATTAGCGCACGTGCTTCTTTTCTCACGTGAAAAGCAAGCTGGTGACGTCATTCGACCTAAAATCAAGCTGAGCCATCCCGTCTGAACTTAATCAGTGACGAGTTCAGCGATGATTGGGAGCTACTGTCTGCGCTCGAAAGCATCGTGCTTTGAATTTGACCCACCGGCGCGTTAAGTTGCTGACGTGCCCTGCATCGATCTCCTCGTTGCTCAGTGTTGTGCGTGCTAACTGCAACACGACTAACACGCTACGCAGCTAACAAAACCAAACTGTGCTTGCGTCGTGGTCACGTCGTAGAAGACAGCATGTGCTGCATCCGTCTGATGGTCGAGACGGGGTCACAAAACAGTAGGTGCGTTACATCCCGTACAGAGGGTGGCCCGCGTTTAACGGCGTGATTCCGGAATTGGCTGCCAAATTTTAAAAATCGTTTTTATAAAAGAATAAGTGATTAACGGTTGTATAACATGACACGTCTTATTACGGTACCAAAAAGAATATATGTTGAAAGCTTTATTGAAATCGATGAACACAGTGAAATGACCGGACGTCCTCTTTAAGTGCTTGAAATACAATTAAACTGCGTTTGTATCATACGCTAATACCAACAGTGCATGTGTATTGGCATGCAGCGCTTTCAAGTGCTCAGTTTTCTTTACTTATTTTAGTTCCGGCCAGTTGACGTTAGGCCGAATATTCTTATAAGTCGTATTGCGATGCTTTCGTTTTCCTCCTTTGCGTAGGTGAAAGTTTAGAGCAATAAGCAATGATGAAGTTACCCGTGCACCGATAGGCATGCGCCCGGCACGAGAGGCAGAGCGGGTGGCCACCACCGCCTGGTCACCCAGGCCCCAGGGGGGGGGGGGCGTAAAAGTCAAACTTATACAATGGCCTAATAGGGTGGGGAGCGCTTCGACAACCCATTACCCCCTGCCCCTTAAGAGGAACCCTTCGCAAGCTTATGCGCGCACTCCTCACTCTAGGCTGACTATGGCTACTTCTTTTTATTGAATAATTACTGAGAACTAAAGACACACCTTCTTATCCATAGCAATGTTCTATTGCACTTTTGTTATACTCACGAGTGTAAGCGTAAAGAAGAGTTAGTCTGCTCTAGCTCATTGTTAGCACGATCTTCTACCATAGCGTCGTAACGATCACCCTGAAGAAAGATGTTTGTGTCTTCACATCAGCAGTGTCAGCATTAGCATTACCTATGCGTTAACTTCTTCCTATGGGGCGAAATTCGCCAAATCTTTCATATCACGCAGAGTAAATCATTCCCACAAAGTGGACACGACTTCATCTCAGAGAGAATTTAGTACACGGTCTTTCATTCCCCGTATATCTCTTCCAGGATCAGCAGTCGGCATACGGGAGAATGCCTCTTCCCGCAGAAAGTTAGGCAACATTGTATGAGGTCAGCAAAAAGGAGTTATTTTGTTTCCGTATTATGTCCCCGGTTGGTTTGTTAGTAAATACATACCGCAGTATATAACACTTATTAGATTTTTTTCCAATTGCAATTTTTATGAGCAGCCGCCTCTGTAGTACCTTGATTTTTGAAAGCATAAAAAATGAACAATAAAATAGGTCGAAGTAGCTGATGCAGTTTTTCTTTAGCGACACTAGAAGATGGATATTGATTCTGAAATAATGTATAACGGGTTTTACCAAAATGGCTTAATCAAATGGTTTATTCAGCTACCACTTGGTCTCAAATACAATGCAAATTCAATTAGCACTTTATATGCGGTTCTCCTACCTTGGAATCGACGTTCACATCCTCAGAAGAGAAAGCACAAGCCGGTTCATTTGCGGTTTGTCCAAGCCGCTGTCGACGGCGTCGTAGATCAGCTGAACACTGAAGTCTGCACACACGAAAATGCCAATGAAGTCGGGAACCAAAGGCTGTATCGCAGTCGCCTGATATCTTTTCATCTTTTCACCCAATAAGAGAGGTCAATTCCGTCCAGCTTCAGGATTCTAGTACAGTACAGGCTCCCTCGTCAATGTGCGATAGCATTTGAGTCAACGAAATTCACAGTGGCCATTTGAAAAAGTACTTACAGCACATACAATTAATAGAACACTGTTGTCTCCTCCTTTCCTAATCTATATATGCGATGTTACACTTTCTGAACGAATCCCCCAAACTTTCTCAAGCGTCAACACTTTAAACTTCATAGGCTACCTTAAGCGTTCAACTAAGACAACCAGCAGGCGAAAGGCACTTTCTTCTTCATTTTTCTATTTTCCTTCTCATTCTAACTGTACCTGTATAGGGCTAGCTCACCTCAGCTAGATGACCACAACTAATGAAACACAGCGCACTGAAAAGACTGGACTGAGCTGATAGGGGAAAAGGGAATAAACAGTACACCTCGTATCGTTCCGTATGCAAAATCCTCCCTAAGACACATAAATTGGTCATTTCTGGAAGATATTCGGAACAAGCATTGAGGAAACATTGGTACCGATTTTCAGAATGACTAAAATGTGGAGACTATCTCTGAAATACAGTTCTCGGCCCAGGTTTAAACCCAGTGGACCTCAGTAGGTGCCTCACGCAGATAATGCTTGAGACCACAGCAGTCTTTGTAGCTCATAAGCGTACTTGTTAAGGAAAGAAATGTGGGGAAAACAGTCGTGTTAAGGCAGGGCCACTAGTAAACGTTCTGGGCCGCATGCTGGCCGCGCACCACGCGTTTGAGAACTTACTCTTCAGGGCGAGTACTGAATAAACATTCTCGGAAGCACTCAAAAAAAGAAACCTCAGCTTTCTGTTTTTTTCGAGAGCGTAGCAACATGTCACTGCCTTCATAACACATCTTACCAAGATCATTTTCGCTAGAAGCGACGACGATAGCCAATGCCATCAGAACCAACTGCATTCTCGGACCATCGTAACTGAGGCGCGGAGCACCTTTCCTGCGTACCTCGCTCGAGCTCGACTTGTAGAGCATGGTCATAAATCGCGGGTGCCTTCATGGAGACTAGACGTCGCGTGTTGTGTACAGCGGCATACACGACGCGAATGCGATGAGTGCCGGCTTACAACTCACACAGCGAACGTCTGGGCGAGCATGGCAATACAGCGGTCGGATAGACTGTTCACCTTAGGTCGCAGAAAAATCCTACGCACTGGCTATTTTGTTTGGCTTTCTTGTCCCTCTCGATATCTTCCCTAAGCCCTCCGTCTCCAATATGTCTTACCAATTACCAATTACCAATTATTGTCTTACCAATTACTTGTTATAACATATATCTCAACCTTAGTCTGTATTTAATTTGAATTTTTTGACCTTTTTTCGTTTTTGACGTTTATTGTTTGTAATTTTGGCTCATGTCTATGTAATACCCTCTCACGAGGGCCTTTAGGGGTATTATGAATAAATAAATAATAAATATACCAAAAACAATATTAGCTTAAAAGATATCTGAAGGCCGACTAATAGAATCCCGGCTTGACTTTGCCAAGCTGCCATCCTCAAAACTTTGCCCGAATGGTCGTGAAAGATGTCGAATGTCTGTGCAGCGGCGGGCACGCCTTCTTTTTCATTTTAGCGTATTTCTTTGCTGCTAACGCATTACAAGCATTTCGGATATGCTATTACTTGCGAAAAAGGCATCAATCCGGTTGGAACAGCGTGTTTTGGACGGGACTACGGTTTTAAAGAGTCTCAACTCTAAGTACGCCCTTACGTGCAAACGCCATACAGCGTCAAACCATGCACACCGGTGTACACGTGCCCGTCGTTGCCTCACGCAAGAGGCGTTGTTTGACCTTCAGCCTCTCTCTCTCAAGGAGGTGTCACGCCAACAGCTTAAAAGCTGTCACAGCCCTGTAATGACCTCAGAGGAAGGGGCGGGTCTGTATTTTTTGTGTCTGTAACATTCATTACGTACATTACAAAACTACAGAACTGGGTAGAGGAGCATATGTCGGTTATATAACATATTTTGTTCTACATCCAAAACCATGATATGATATGAGAGAGAGAGAGACACCGTAGTGGAGCACTCCGGAAATTTCGACTGTCTGTGTGCACCGACAACACACATACACGCAGATCTGTACGACTTCGCCTCCACCGAAATGCGACCGCCACGGCCGGGGTCGCTCCACTACTTTCAGCCTCCAGCGCCCTAGCTGGTTCTCCACCACGGTGGACCAGATGGCGGCGATCAACTGGGGCATAAGTGGCTACGCGATGAAGGGTCTGTGCTACGTAATCATGTCACTGTATCCCGCTTTTCCGCCGTTGTATTCACATAGGTGTCGGGTTGCATTTGAACGTGTCAATTTGGTTTCTGCCATACTAATACGAAAGAAGAAAAGTGCTTTTTCAGAATGACGATCACGTATGCAGTAGTCTCGTTTGTGTGACGTTTGCAAGATGCGAGAAAATAGCAAGCTTCATTTTATTTTATTTTACGCTTCTAGAAAGCTACGTGAAGGAGAACTCGTCTTTACACTTTGGCAGGTGTATTTTTGCGCTTAAACACGCTTCTGTGAAGCTTCCTGCAGTCACGAAGTGTGTGGAAGAAAACGCGAGACCTCATCACGAACAAAAAAAAAAAGAGAGAGAATAAAATTGTTTCTGTTCAATTTCTCAAGCCCTGCCAGAGGCTCATTCCTGATTTGGCATTCGTTCAGCTTCAATATGGTAGTATGTCTCTACAGCAAGAGCTTCACACTGAAAGCATTATACTCTTAGTGTGTTTTGCAGTAAGCTATCAAAAGGAAGCCAATATCGTGTTCGAAGAAGTGGATGTGGACGTTAAGCACGATTTGGCGTGGTTGTGCTGACCGATGACAGCCGTCAGAAAAATGAAATTTCACCGGAGTTACGCTCGGCCCAAGTCCACGGACGCTTTAAAAGAGCGGATGAAGAGGACGGAGGCGGAATCGAGGAACATCACGGCACCATCGGGCACCATGACACAGGCGGTCACACTGGGCACGGGAGTTCTCCATTCAAGAGACACCCGTAGTGTCACCTACGAATCTGACGCTGCGGAGACCGGGGTCCCAGAAATGGCCGTAACCTACGAAATGGACAGTGACATCGCAGAAGGAGGCGGTGTTGGCGGTGTTGGTGGTGGTGACAGTGGTGTGACGTCAATCAACCATGGCAGCAGGCGCTACCTGACACCGACGTCTGGCAGTGGCGGAAACGTTCGTCTAGGACGCATCGTGTATCGTGGTGGCGGCTTGCGACCGGGTTACGGCACGATAGGAACGTACTTAGGAACTGGCAGCCATCTTGCGTACAGCTTCAACCGGCACTGGCGCGACGAGTGGTCTAGCATTGCAAGGTTCACCAGCAATGGGCATATGGATCTAAGCTCGGACTAGGAGGCACAAGACTTGGTATGGGGGGGAGTGGACGAGTCTTTTGGCACAGGTGCTGGTAGCGGATTAGGCTATGACTTACAACAACGCCTAGGCTATGGAATAATGCAGCGGAGAACGCCAGCTTTATCCACAATGGCACTCGATTTATGGATCACCAGTTCTTTACACCGGTGGTGCTAGAGCAGTTGGCTACGGAAGCGGTTTAGGCTTATCTCCCATGTACCAAGGCGGATACAGACTAAGTGGCGGTCAGCTAGGAACTATGGCCCTAAGAAATGGCTATGGAGGGGCCCTTAGCAGTGCAAGGTTGGCCATGCCGACTGTAGGAGGCTATGGAATTCGTAATGGAATGCGTTTGAGTGGTGTGAGTGGGCTGGGAGGACTCCGAAGTGTCGGTGGTGGTTCAACAGGTCTTGAAAATGGTATGGGTGGCTCTTGGTTACCTTAGGTAGTGGTATCGGAAACAGACGCATTGGTGTAGGAAGTGCAGGAGGAGCAGGTGTTATGTCCCTTGGTAGGCTAAGAAGTGGCTCTCTCGGTATGAATATGGGCGGATCAAGAGGATCAATTGGCGGTGGTGGAATGAGAGGGGGGTCGATAGGTATCATAAACGGTGAGCATGGCTCCGGTGGCTCTCTTGGCATGAGCGTGCGTCCCTTGGGGGTGGAATGAGTAGATTGGGAGCTAGCAGAAGCATGGGAGGAAGCCTGTCCGGGGGATCTCATGGTGCATCTTTAGGGGCGAGTGGTGGTGGTCTGGGAGGTGGAGGAGGCCTTGGAATGGGTTTAGGAGGTGGTCTGGTGGTGCAATTGGGGCCAAGAGTGGGCTCGGATCTGGTGGTCTCGGTGTTGGAATGAGAGGAGGCGGGGGTGGG